>JAJFDI010000027.1:0-339979 GCA_028637685.1 Xylariaceae sp. X3-2
TCAGGACAAATCCCGAGTCTCACGCCACTAAGACGTCATCAATAATCTCTTGAGGACTCTCACTTTCACCATACTAATAGTTTTTCGGAAATGCCCTAAGGGGGGCAGAGCACTCTCCCACGTGCCCCACTCCTAAGTGGGGTCGGTGGGTATATGGGAAAGCAGAGTTCAAAGCCCAAGAACACACACTCCCACCGTGGTGACCCACGAACCAAACAACGAAACCAAACGCCCTGAGACATTAGCTATTCCGGTGGTCGGAATTAGCCAAATAACAAGCCCGAATACACTATAACGATATTACATTAGGCCCTTCGAAGGCGGGAGGAGAGGATTATAAATAGGGTCGCAAGCCCGGGAAGATAGAGCAGGAAGAAGGAGTAGAAGCATAGCGACCCTTGCGACCATAATCAATTATAAGCTGAATTGAACTACGTTTCCGCGCCTCACTACTATTGACCTTTATCCCGTGCAGTCCGTTACTAGACTATCGTCACGCCTCGTTTTACAGGTTAGGTCTTTAGTTATATACGACCCGGCACAGACCGCGAGAATTCTACGCACGGTTCATCGCCGTCGTGCGGCGACTGTACTCCGACCAGCACCTCAATGCCTACCCAGAAGACTTCGCCTGGGACTACTGGGTCCGACTCCGACCCTGGCTCCGCGACCAGCTCACCCACCAGAAGATCCCGGTAGAAAACGCAGATACGGTGGCGCACGAAGCACAACGGTACTACGGGCTGTGGTTGGAAAAGACAGGCAAGAGACCCCGGGCCGAAGACACCGCCACTACGGGTACTACGACCAGCGCCGGCCAGTCGCAAGGCCATCGGAGTTTCAACAATGATCGATCGAAGTCCGCCCGCACCGCGCACACCGATAACCGATGCTACAACTGCGGAGGGCGCAACCATTTGGCCAGAGACTGCCCCGAATCCTTCCGGCCACGGGGCGTGAACGCCACTGCCCGGGCGCCAGGGAGACCTCAAGGGGGGCCTACTGCACCAGGGGGCTTGGGAGACAAGCGGGTGCAGGCCATTGACGCCGAATGGTCCGACCACGACGAGGCTTTAAAAGAAAGGCTGGAGTAGATTGTGATGTCCAAACTACTCTAGCAGATACCACGAAGACATACAGCGCGGACGAACCATTCCGTGGCGAGGCGACGGTGCGCCGACCGGACGGCGCCCAGTCGCACCCTGAACCCATCGATATGGACACCGGAGCGCAGGTGAACACCGTTTGCCAATTGTTCGCACAGACCGCACTCAGTGCACTTCCGTCGCCGGCCGTACGCCTACGCAGCGCCGACGGTACACCCATCCAATGCCAAGGGGTATACGAGGCGGAACTCTCCATGACGGACTCGCGGGGGCGCTGCAAAACATTCACGCAGCCATTCTATGCCATCCGACGGGACCCCGGAGCACCACGACTATTGTTGTCCCGGCCAGGCATGGCCGCCCTGGGAATAACCTTAGACACTGCGGCCAACACGTGGGTGTTCGGCAACTACACGGAGCTTGACGCCGATCAGTTTGCGACCCTCGTGCTGCAGGGTGCACCTGCGTACGTGGCCAGCATCTCAAACGTCGGCCTACAAGGCGAGTTACCCTTCCCGGAAATTGACGATGAGGAGGACGAGGACGTGGCGACGACCGTACAGCTCCCACCGTGCCTGGACGACTATAAGCACGTCTACTCCGAGCAGGCGGCGAAGGAACTCCCTGTGTTGCGCGACGCCGAACACGCCATTGACTTGGTGGACGGCGCACGGGTTCCGTTCGGACCCATCTACCCGACAACTGAGGCACAACGGAGGGTTCTGGAGGAGTACCTAGAGGAGAACCAACGGACGGGCCGAATCAGGTACTCTAAGGCAGATGCGGGCGCGCCTGTCCTGTTCGTTCCAAAGAAGGACGGCACCCTACGCCTGTGCGTAGACTACCGTGGCCTCAACAGGGTCACCATGAAGAACAGGTACCCTCTCCCACTGATATCGGAGATCCTCAGCCAGCTGGGCGCCGCCAGGGTATTCTCGAAGCTGGACCTGCGCGATGCCTACCACCGCATTCGCATCAAGCCAGGCGACGAATGGAAGACCGCGTTCCGCACACGCTATGGGCACTTCGAATACACAGTGATGCCATTCGGACTTACGAACGCACCTGCGACGTTCCAAGCATACATGCATAAGGCCCTGGCGGGCCTGGTGGACCATATCTGCGTGGTCTACCTGGACGACATTGTGGTGTACTCGATGGACGCCGAGCAGCATGCGACCGACCTCCGACTGGTTCACGACCGACTGGCACAATACCACTTGTACGCCAAACTGTCCAAATGCGAGTTCTTCAAGACGGAGATCGAGTTCCTCGGGTTCGTCGTCAACACAGACGGGATAAAAATGGACCCGAAGAGAGTCCTGGCCATCAAGGAATGGCAGACGCCGAGGTCCATCCACGACATCCAGGTCTTCCTGGGGTTCGCGAATTTCTACCGGAAATTCATCGCCGGCTACTCGAAGATCACACAGCCCATCACGGCCCTACTGAAGACGAAGGACGCACCCAAGACGCCGTTCGAGTGGCGACCAGACGCCGACGAGGCGTTCCGCAGGTTGAAGACGGCTTTCACGGACGCCACCATCCTGCGCCATTGGGACCCCACCCTGGAGACGAGAGTAGAGACGGACGCCTCTGCGCGGGCCATCTCTGGGATACTCTCGCAACTGCACGGGGAGGCATGGCGGCCAGTGGCTTATTGGTCGCGCAAGCTGACGGACACCGAGACCCGTTGGGCAACAGGGCAGCAGGAGCTGCTGGCGATCGTGGAGAGTTGCGAGCATTGGCGCCAGTTCTTGGAAGGGACCGAACGGCCGTTCACCATCTGGACGGACCACATGGCCCTGAAGGGCGTCGTGGACTCACCAGCCCGGGACCTGCGGGGGCGACTGGCGAGGTGGGTGTACAGGCTTGCGCAGTTCGACTTCGAGATTCGACACAGGGCAGGGCCAACGAACCCAGCGGATGGCCTCTCACGCCGGCCAGACTACATGTCGGGGGAAATCCAGTACGGGGACGTGATACCTACCCTGGAAAAGAAGCTGCGACTGCAAGCCGACCTGCCGCCGTCCATACAAGCCATCACTGCGAACGTGGCTACCAGCAACCGCCGCTCGGTCGCCGACCGGGTGGCGACCTGGACGAACAGGCAGCTGCTCACGCGCGCGCATGGCATTCCGCGCAGCTTTCCACTCCCCAGGCCTTATGTGGGCGCCGACCGGCCGGCACCCAACTGCCGTGGGGGGCGAGAGGGCCTTTGTGGCTGCACCGCGCACCGACTAGACACGGCCATGAGGGTACAGGCCACAAGGGCAACACGCCAGATGGGCGCCGACGAGGCGGCGAAGGCCCGAGAAGACATAATACCAACCCAGAGGGTTATGAGGTCGACAGCCAAAGAGCTGACCAGGGATGAGAGGGCGTTGGCCTCGTCCCCGTCAGAAAAATTCCGACAGGCCATACACGACCTACAGAAGCAGGACATCCAGCTCAGGGAGCTGGCTGAAGTCGCAAAACGACGAGAAGGGACGCGAGGAGGCTACCACTTAAGTGACCAGGGCACGCTGCTGTTCAAAGGAAGATTGGTAATACCCAGCCAAGGAGCGATCATTCGCCAACTGCTACACCAACACCATGATGATCCTAGGGCAGGACACATGGGGAAAAACAAGACCGCAGAGCTTCTACGTCGAAAGTTTCATTGGGAAGGTCTAGAGAGAGACGTCCGACAATACGTTGCCGAGTGCGAGACCTGCAACGGCACCCGGAGACCCAGGCACAAGCCCTACGGCGAACTGCAATCACTACCCCTACCAGAAAGCCCGTTTCAGGAAATCACCATGGACTTTATCACGGGGTTGCCGCCCTGTCTCCGACCGGACGGCGTTGAGTATGATGCGATACTAGTCATAGTGGACCGGTTCACCAAGATGGCTCTATTCATCCCATCCAGGAAAACGCTCAACGCAGCAGAGCTGGCCGAAATCTTATACCGGGAGGTCGAGTGCAAGTTCGGAACACCTGAAGGGTTAGTCAGCGACAGGGACAAACTAATCACCAGTGCTTTCTGGAAGGACTTCTGCGACGAGAGGGAGATCAGGCGCCGCCTATCCACTGCATGGCATCCTCAAACGGATGGCCAGACCGAGCGAACGAACCAAACCATCGAAAAATACCTGCGATCCTATGCGGCCCAAGAACCAGAGACGTGGGCGAGAGTCCTACCTGAGGCAGAATACGCGTACAACAACAGCACCCACGCGACCATCGGGTGCTCGCCGTTCGAGGCGCTGTACGGTTACCACCCACGGTCCATAGAGTATGTCCCCGAACGAATGAAGACTAAAGTCCAGGGCGTACAAGAAAGACTACGCCGGACGGCGATCGTGCGCCGAGCGATGGCCGACCACTGGGAAGCGGCAGTTAAAACCATGCAGCGACACTACAACCAGAGACACACCCCACAAACATTCGAGGTAGGCCAGTTCGTTGGATTGTCTACAGCCCACTTCCGCTTCAAACAAGGGAAAAAACTGGCCCCGACTTATATCAAGGTCAAGGTAACCGAAAAGGTCGGACCACTGGCATACAGGGTCGAATTGCCCCAGAAGTACGGCCGAGTACACGACGTCTTCCCAGTATCCTCCCTAGAGCCATGGACCGGACGGAACCTGGACGCCGGCCACACGGCGCTCCCCGATCTAGAAGATGAACAGGAGGAGTGGGAGGTCGAAGACATCGTCCGACACAGGACTGACCGCGGAAAAAAGGAATACCTGGTGAAATGGGCCGGATGGCCAGTGGAGTATAACACCTGGGAACCAAAGGAACACTTGGGCGGGGCCCAACGTCTCCTGGACCGCTATGAGCGTAAGGCCAGGAAGACACACCCGAAATGGGATGATTAGAACCTAAGTAGCAACACCGAATATAGGGTACAGGGTACCAGTTCTCACCCACCTCTGTCCGCAGGGCGGCAAAAGAAGTGCATGACGTATCGGGACTACAAGCACAGGCAGGCTCGGGGAGCCGTTGGCCGATGCCCTGGGGGCATAAGACGTACTTGGTCGGCGGCGCCCGGGGGGCGACCGTGAGCCGACAGGTCACTTAAGGAGGTTCATTGCCAGCGGAGCCTGGACGGAGCCCTGGGGGCAACTACGAACCGTACGAACACACCATAGGAGAGCGAGGCTACGCTAGAAAACGGGCTCAGGGAGCTACTACCACAAGGGCCACTCGGGGAGAGGCAGGCGGCCAGGGGCCGCCCGGATTTCACAAGGACGGAGGGGAGTTCGATATTGAACAAGAAAGTACACTACAGGAACCAGCACTGCGGTCATTAACGAACGGTCGCGCGGCCGGGTGCCCGCCATGTTCCGTGCGGCACTACCCAACCTTACGCACAGGAAAGAAGCAAAACACAACATGACCAGCGTGCCAAGAAGAAACAAAACACAACACAACCAGCGCGTACTCTCGGCGACCAGGGGCCGCACAACCGGCACCCAGAACTAATCGCTCACAGGATCATCCTCCTCATCCTGCGCCGTGGCCCGCTGCTTCCCCTTGCCCTTGCCCTTGCCCTTCCCTTGACCACGGGGGAGGGAGGAAGGCCCGGCCTCAGGACCACCCATCTCAATCGTCTCGTTGGCGTCGAACTGCCGCTGCTCAGGAGTGGTCTCCCGCGGCCGTTTGACGCCCCCAGAGGTCGAGGGGCCGCCCTGGGACTCGCCACGCACCTGCGCGCGCGTGCGTCGAGGGGTGCTGGTGGAGCCACCGGCCTGCGTACGGGAGGCGCCCGAGCGGCGCAGGCTGGGGGGCGTGACATTGGCGAGCTCGTCCGCGGAGGAGGCTTCTTCGAGCAGCGAGCGTCTGCCGGTCATACGCCGCAGACGGTGGCGCGGGGTGTGGGGCTCGCTGTCGTCGTCGTCGTCGTCGTCGCCACCACCACCGGCACCACCGCTGTCACCACCACTGTCACCACCGCCGCCGCCACCCGTGGCACTCCCTTGAGTGTCGGTCCCACCCTCGCCCTCCGTATCCTGCACCTCCCCTCGCTGCCTCTGCCCCTGCCCTTGCCCCTGCCCCTGCCCTTGCCCCTGCCCCTGCCCTTGCCCCTGCCCCTGCCGTGGGCCCTGGCGTCGATCCTGGCGAGGCTGCCCCGGGGGATAGTCGTCGTCGAGGGGCGCATCAAGGATGACGAACTCGGCATCGGAGATGCTCTCCCAATTGGCGCCGCCCAGCGGGACCGAGGGCTGGGCAGGATGGGCCAGCTGGAAGCGGCGTGGACGGATACCGGCCGCCGGCACGAATAGCTGCGGGGGAGCAGCCCGGGTAAGGAGGACACTGCCGCAGGGCCCGGTGGGCTCCCAGTATCCACGGGAGAAACTGAGGAAGGCGGGGACGTTCCGCTTCATGACGGACCGCCAGGATCGCTGCTCACCAACCACGAGCCGTTCCGAGAGGTCGTGCGCCAAACCCTCCAGGGCATTACGCAAGACGGCCAGGAGGGCCGCGAAGTTACCCGACGGCGGCCGGTCGCTGAGCAGGCGGCGAATGACCACTTGCTGGCTGACGTTCTGCCCGAGGATTTGGGCCTGCGCACGGTTGGCGACCGACTTAGACATTGGGGAGGAGAACTTACTGCCTGGAGGCCCACCACCAGCTCGAGGGTAGTCCGCATGGAAGCCATCTCGACCTGCAGCGCGCCGAGACGATGGGCGGCCGATTCAATGTTCAGGTTGCGGGCCGCGACTGGCTCGAACTCTGCCTGAATCACGGCCCGCAGGGCCATCTCAGCCTCGGTTAAGAGGTGCTTGCTGCGGCCGACACGCTGGATGTAGTAGCGGTCGATCGCGCCCACGTCCTTGTCGGCCAGCAGCCAGAGATGATGGAGACGACGGCTGGCATACTCTGCTACACGGGAAAATTGGGAGATGGCCTGGGCAGCACCCAACAAGTACGCCGGAATCTGCAGAGGGGTCAGCCGGGGTGCGTGGCAGGACGGGCTACACTCACGGGCTGACAGATACGGCGGTCGTGCGCACACTGGACGCAGCGAGACGGCGTCTCGGGGGCGCAGACACAACGCAACCGGAGGTCGACGTGGCGGCGAGTGACACAGCCAGCGCAGGGCGCGCCGCCCATGACATACGTAACCGGGTCGCCGGCCACACGCCGTTCATAGAACATCCATCCAACTACCTCGTTGAACGGGAACGTGGCGGCGAAGGCCGCACGATCGCTGTAGGGGAGAGCCATGTTAAAGGAATAGAAAAAACGGGAACAGTTGCGTCCTGGGTCACAGGAGGAAGGCACTTTGATTCTGGTGAAAGTCCACGATGCCACGACTGGTGGTTCGTCCCTGGGGAGGAAAGTGGAGGCCCGAAGGAATACGGACCCCATATATATAAAAAAGGGACCTCACACCAGCCGGGCGCGAGGGGGCGAGAGGGTAACCCCCAAACCAGGCGACCAAGGAAGGTGGCAAACATCACGAAAACGAACCAAGGCAATGAGTCAATCGAAGCGATAATAGCCGGCGATCGGCTGGCGATCAGGAGGCGAAGGCAGCAGACAGAACGAGTCAGGAGAGCGAGAATAGCCGGCGATCGGATGGCGATCGGGAGGCGACGGCAGAAGACAGAGCGAGTCGCCGCACGGCATGCCGGCTCAGGGAGCCGGGAAGGGGGGCAGAGAAGGAGACCCAACCGATCACACCAAGAGACTCAGGGAGTCGACGCCCCATGACGCCTAACCATCCCACACCACCCACGACGTTGTGCGACTCAGGGAAGTCGAAACGGCAGCCGGGCAGAAGGCAAGAAACTGACTCGAATAACGGAAATGACTCGGACGTCGGAATCACAGGCCGCCACGAATCAGGTTCAGTGATGGCCTCACGACGACGTCACTCACGCCTGGGCTCTGGGGACCAGAGACCCGGGGAGGGGGGAGCAGTGTAACGGGGCAGCTAGGCAGGAGGCGGAGCGACGCCGCCCAAGCTGCGCTGGAACACATCATGGCTCATTGACCAACGGCGCCGTGGCGCCGTCTGGACAGCGACCGCTGTGGTCAAGGAGAATCATAGGGCAAGGCGCCCAAGCGCCGACCAGGCTGCGCCCGGAAGAGTCGAGCGCAGTGCGCCTGCGGCAGTCGGGCGCCGGGCGCACTACGCGTAGCGACTTCGAAGGGGCTAGCAGGCCAGCGCCGAGCAGACGGCGACTGGACGCGCTACTCGGCTAGGTCGGCCAGGCAACAGTAGCGCGCACACCGGTCGCCAGGAGGCCGGCGACCACAAAAGCAGTCCGGCTGTGGCCGGACTGCCATGTAGATTCTCTTCCTTTCCCTAAGCGATAGTCTTACAATAGAATTGAGTCCTTGCTCGCATCACCTTGTGCCAACCAACCCCTAACCCCTAACAGTACCATCTGTCAGGGGTCTCTTCGGCAGGCATATACGTGATACGCTTGTCGGGATCGACTGTCTCACGCATCCACTCCACAAGCTCCGACACCCTGTTGCGATGGGTGTTGTAGCGCTTCAGCATGATATCGTACTGCTGTTCAGCTGCTAGGTAGAGGCCTCGAGCGTTCGCCGTGAGGTCTGCCAGTGTTGGATTCTGGCGATTGGCGTTCGCCATTAGGGGGTAGTCTCCTAAAAGGGGAGCTCGTGGCTTCTCCGGCCAGGGAGTGCGCTCCTCCCGGGGCGCGACATACTCCCAGAGATCAAGGTTCCTGGCGCGAGCTGTGAAGTCTTCGTTCCACAGCGGAAAGTCGTCAGGGGACTTGAGAGTGACCTTGGAGAGCTTCGACATGGTTGCTTCTTTTCCGGTATGTCTGCTGAATTCAATCGTCGTAGAGGATGGGGATCGTATGAGACTCTTAATTGTTGGATAGTAGAGTAAAGTGGAACTCTGCGTGTCTATTCCTGCGCTCCCCCGAATTCGGGGAGCTTTCCAAGTAGTCTTTATATAGGAATAATTTACATAATTATTTTGTGCGCTCCAAGCCACACTACCTCGCCACAGCGCCACAGTGCTTATGTAATCCAACATGTTCTTCTCCTGGTCGGTCGAGGTACTGTTGAGCCTCACGGCTTGCAGCCATGCCCGTGTAAACGCTTTCTTATCTACTCGTACTGTACGAGTACGCCTGACCCTGACGATCTTATCTTTCAATACTTCAAATTACGAGGAAAAAGTCCCTTCTTCGTACGTTGCTATCTTGCCTTCAACGACCTCTGTTTTCTTTCCGACCGGTGTCCTGCGTATTCCGTCTCTACCTAGTCATGATCGCCTTCACCTATGAACTGGGTTATCTGTTAATACAGATCACCTTCCTTCCTACCTAACTACATGCAACCTAATGTTCTCGGTCAGCGAAGACTGACTTCCTGGTACGGAATAGGCGGGTGGCGTATCGATCTCAGCTGAAAGGCGTATTGTCGCGCCGGTCTCGACGTCTCGTGACTTTTTTGAGACTCTCACCGAATTGCACGCGGCATTGTCTTCCCTTCGCGTGTTCGTGCGATGTACGTAAACTTCGATTTTGCAGGCTATATGACCGCATTTCTCAATATGTACAACTAGGCGGGGTGATCGACAACAATATTATTTCGGTGGCATTTCGCGCATCACGCATATCATCCACTTTGCACACGTAGGCACGACATATCTGTACGGCATACGAATGCGAGTGCTCGGGTGGGTGGGTGTGGATGCTGCAGGTGTATCTGTACGGCATCGTCCTCCGGCTGCGTTCGTCTACTTGTCAAGGCTTCCTCCGTTCGCTTCGTGTCGCCTGGGCGCTCCTCCAAACACGTCATCACAATAGTCGTCAATATTTCGAATCCTGCGATTCGAAGCCGTACCTAGATCCGACCTCGCGTTGTGAGACATGACTCACAACGCCCTTCCGGCACCGTGTTCGATAGGGGCCATCTGAATTGAGTCTTGAGGCGTTCGGTTTTCACTTGTATGCATGCGAGATTGATTGCTGCTGAGACTGTCCCCAAAAAAGTATCAACCGGGGTTCGGTAGTGGCGTGCCGAGCATCGTGGAGTAGGTATTACTTGCACATGTTCTAGAAAATTACTTATTCGAGAAAGTTCCATTGTCAAGATGTTCCAACCCCCCCCCTCCCCCGGGTTGGTTTAGCTTGCTCTCAAGGCAGCCGACCACTAGTCGAGTGTAACCCGTAAGGCGGCCGCGCCTGTTAGTACGTAAATGCTAGACGGGGTAGGCTATGTGAGGCGAAGTTGTTAGTCCCTTGAGCTGAAGTACCTAGATCCAAGACCGGTTTCGATATCACCATGCCCCGACCGTTGTTCAAGTGCCTGTTCCAACTTCCGGCCCAAGGCAACCTTACCTACCCGTCAATGGAATCCACCAGGCCAGCTAGTAGTAGAAAGAGGTCTAGATAGGTAGACTTTGAGAGAGAACAGATTACTGTTGTGATAGGTATACTCATCCTGCTGCCGGAACAATTGCCGACTCCTGGATTGAGGCTCTAAACTGGCACTTTTACCGAACAATCCTCCACTACCTAGCTACCTACCCAGCTATTCCATATGTAGACCAGCCTACCTACCTAAATTATCCTAACATCTGAGTCTGCGACGGAGGTTTATTTTATCGAATCGACAATCTGTGAGCGCATCTCGATTAGATATTATTACCGCTTGTCGATCAGCAGATGAACAGTGTCGGGAGCCAACATCAACTTCGTGATCAGACGCAGGCATTCACTCCTCGCTCGTAATTCGTGCGCAATATTTCACCACGATTGAACGCCTATGATATCGCGCGCGCGAACTGAGGCCTCCGAACGGAGAAGCGAAAACATCGCCATGCCATTTCAGCAAGTATGCCTACCTAGGTGCCTACATATTGCGATCGCCTCGGTTTACCTCGTAAAAGGGAACTCTTCTCTTGTTGGCGTGACTTAGCAGTACCAGCACCCGCTAAAGACTCTAATGCTCGAGTATGGCTTAGACGTACGTATTAGGATTCCGTCCCGTACGGTCTGTACAGTGGGGGTTGAAAAAGAGCGTCGACAGGAGGGCATCCTATTTCTTTGGCTGCCAAGGTCCGCACATACCTACCCTGGGCGATCAGATCACTTGACTAAGCCTAGAACGTACTCGCCAAGGACCAAATTTTAGGCCGGTTTTAGGTCCTGGCGAGTAGACCGAAGGCCGAAGCAAAAACTTATGCGCCGACGGAATAACCCTCCCCGATTAATTACGAGTCCCGCACAGAAAAATCGACTTGCGTGAATGGCTGCCCTTGGTTGTGTTTTTTTTTTATGGGTAACACTAACAAGTAACTACCGAAGAATTACCTACGTCCCGTCGGGGCTTCGGAGAGGCAAACTGAGCTATCGAGCCTTAAAAACTAGTTGCCGACGGCATACGGGGATCTTTTCTCGTTAGTACATAAGGTATATATTACCTACCCAATCGCATCAAGTTGTACGATACATCGGAAATCGCTACTTGTGCCAGAAAATTCATAGATTGTGCACCGCTTATGAGCGGCGGTGTGTTTTATTAGTATATGCAGCCGGAGGTACTTGAAATTACGAACTTCACGTCGGAAAAAAAAATTTCGTAGTTGACTACGTAGAGGCTATGTTGTAGATTCCATGCTAATATGGGAGGGTAATATGGTCGGCCCCCTGTGAAAGAATTGCAGAGCCGTCGAGGAGAAGTAAGAATAACTTCGTATGTTCCCTAGTGCAGACCTCACGAGATAGACCGTCGTCCAATAACCTGCTAGTGTAGGCACTGAGTCGGTACCTGCATTCGGCAACAAAATTCATGACAAGTGGTTGCGAATTGGGTAGGTAGCCTAGTGCAACGCCAGGGAGACCGGTGCTTCGAAGGAAGCGAGTCCAGAACACCTATCGAATTAGGCTGCCGGGCTGGAGGATATCCTGGCTGTAGCTTGCACTTCTAGACTTTCAACTGACCTCCTTGTATCGAAAAGAGCTCGCTTATTATTGCAGTTTCCCACCGACTAGATACGGATTAAAGCTGCGTGGGATTGTTGAATGGAGCTGGGTTGGTAGGTAGAAGATAGGTCGAGTTTTCTATTCTTAACGGACAGGCTACTTGAACGTTTCTCGAAGAGGAACTCGCATCGGTTGACGTCGTACATATTGCGGCATCAGACGCTGGTTCAAGCAACATTGCGATTGAATGGCGCACGAGTGTGCTATACAACCTCGAAGTTTGACATATGGCGCTAGTACCGGTACCGAATTGCTGGGAAAAACTAGGCAATCCGTAGACTAGGTAGGTAGGTACTAGGGAGGGGGGGGGGAGGCCAGGGTTCCTGGCAAGCGGCTCTGTCGGTCGTGTCTGTGCGCGTTTGTCAACAATACGTCTCTACTGGAAGCGCCCAATTTCCCGTTATCTACCTAGATATGGAGAAATGCCAGGGGACAATGGTCCGCGGCGAAGAGGGCTTCACGCTGAGAACGATGAAAAGCGCGCCTCACAGACCAGGGCTACTTGCTACCGCCTTCCAAGGGGACGGGGTTTTCTATAAATGCCCGCTTCTGCTCTCGTGTCTCTGTGTGATGTTGGTAGACAAACCAAAAGAGCCATGAACGCATCCAAGAACATTGATTTCAGGGGTATTGGAGAGGGACTCGACATCAGATACCGTGGTGACTCAATGCCGAGTAACTCGAACTCCTGGAACATCAACTCGAGTGTCGATGAGACCGGTGATAGAGAACCGTACGATACCATCAATTTCCAAGCCAATCCCCGGTTTGTTGTTGTTAACTTCGTCGACTCGTCTAGGTCATCCCCTCAGCCAACCGAAGTTGAGCACCGTCCCGATACGACTACAAACCACACGCTCAACTCAGAGCTGCGGACCGAGCCATACTTGTCGCCCGCCCCGGTACAAAGAGGACAATTCTTCGTCGTTAGAAGGGAACAACCGAGCACCCCTCTTGATAGATACTTGCTCGACGCGCAAGCACACGAGCAGCTCGCAGTAGGCCAAGCCCCGGAGCATCGATCATTCATACAGCTCGACAGCCTCGATGAGTTGCCACATGCTTCTGAGAGCTTATCCACTAAGAATTCGGGTCACGATGCCACTCCACACAATTCGATTCGCAATTCGGCTTTAGTCGAAACATCTACCCCAAAGCTTGACGGCCTCCTTTGTGAGAGAGCGTTGACTGAGTCGCAGACTACGACGCACGAACCGTCAACGCAGGTCCACATAGTGTGAGTCTCAGTCATTTAACTTGTGGTGAGTGCGACTAACGCTGTGGTTGTGCCAGTGTCGTCCCAACTAAACCAATGTAGCTCCAAAAACCGAGAGAGGTGGGCACATCGAGGTTCGAAAAACTATCACGCAGAAACAGCTGATGGGTCCAGCGAATCGGTATGACCTAGTGCCGACAACTGGGTCTCGGATACCGCGATGTGTCGGTGGGCCATTGCGAGAACAGTGGAAGGCACTACAGGAGCCGAGACCCGCATCTGATTCTTAACCCGAAAGAAACACGATATGTGGTTATCATGTCAACACGAGACTGATCCGGTGAGAACCACTCCACTTTGGCATGCTGCGAGGAAGCATGGCGTCGTTAGGCTGCAACACATGCCGTGTCGAGGTTATATCGGCACAACACACACCCGATGCTGTGTTTCCGGGACCTCTGGCAAACTGCTCAGGCGACGACGATGCCACACACAATCGACCGTCGGCCACGAAGTCTCGTAAGAAGGCTCACGCAATGGTCTTGGATAATACAACTGTTCTTCGTGGTGAAGGATTCATCGCATAAGTGGGACATTAATCAAAGCCAAAAAAAAAATGAAATATTCAACGTCGTTGCTCGAAGCCTCGTGGGATCGGCATCCGAATCATTCACCGGGTGGAATAGGTAGAGCAACGCATATTAATCAGGAAGGACTTACTCTCTAGACACCTAGTCTAGGAAAAGTCATAATAACGGGTTTCTTTTCTTTCCTTGATAGTTAGGTAGGTATGCTTTGGAGAGGGACTCAACACCGGCGTTTGCGGTTATATTTTTCAGATTTGTTGTCTTGTTGAAGTACCCACGGTCAGATACCAGAACGCGTTGTGTTTGGAAGATTTTGAGCTCAGTCAGGGTTTCGTGTCCTCTCGTCAAGAGGCAGCCCTGTGGCTTTATTGCGTAATCACCCTGTTAGAAGCATTCACCCCATAGTAGAATACACCCCCATCTCGTCTTAGAGCATTATGGAGGTCAACGGCTGTTTCGTCATCCATTAGTTAATCGGATCTCAATGAACAACATGTAAATCCGTCAATCGTTCGCGCAACGACACCACCCATGATATTTTTATTTACATGCTCGCTGTCTGCAGCGTAGCAGCAGCAGAAGCAACGGCAGCCGAAGCCGAAGCAGAAGCAGAAGCAGAAGCAGCACTGGCCAAGACAAGCCCAGACACAGCTCCTGCAGCTCCACGGATTCCAGAGCCACGATGCTGTCCCAAAACCGGCGGCTGCGGCATCTCCACGGAATCTTCCTGCGAAATCTCAGCTTCACCAAGCCTCAAGGCCGCGCCACCGACGATCTCGACGCCATCTTCCCCTCCAGCAAGCCCCCTGAAGCCCAACATTCCCTCCAACTCCATCATGCCCACTCCTCTGAGAGCCTGCGACCACGCTCCGATGCCCGCAGGCGCAGTACAACGCTAGCCAACGTCTCGCCCGTCACCCGCCAGAAGCAGCTAGAATACGCCGTCGAGAGCAGGGCTGCCGATGTGTTCTTCTCGCTGCATTGCGAGGGAGACGACGATCCCATATATATCAGCGAGGTCGGCCCACGCTCTATGAATTTCAACTTCCGCTTCTTCGACCTTTCGGGCGCCGGTGCGTCGGTCACGCGACTCTCGCAGGTCAAGATCAGAATATGGGCGAAGCGACGGGCCTCATGGAGCCTGTTACTATGCCAAGTCGTTGATCTTCGCCTACTGCACTACATTGGAACTCTACGGAACCACCACTTCCCGCCCAACTGCCTAATCTTCCACCTCGAAGACGGAATATACTCTCTCGACCTCGCAAGTAAACGCCCTGAGCCCAAGCAGACCACCCCGCTGCTGAGCTCCTCCTACAATGCCCTGATGAAATTATCCAACCTCAACAACTCGATCGAAGATGCCCTGGCCACCCGTGCGGCGCTCACCGCCCAAATCAACTCGCTACTCGAACGCACACCAGACGATACATTGCCGCAAGCTCAGGAGTCAGCCCACCTCGCCTCAAAGTACCTTTCAGCACAGAAAAAAAGCGTCCAAACAGCTGAGACGCGACGGGATGAACTGAAAAAATCCATTCAAGCCCGCCGGGAAGCTATCAAAGAGGGTGCTGCCGCGCAAGCCAGAGCAGCAGACCACGTCGAGCACGCCCAGTCGAAACTGCCAGCATCACGAGCCATGATCGCCTCAACACTCGAAGGTATCCACGGCCAACGACGGCGTATATGCGAGGACCTCTCCATCATCTTCCCCATCCAACCCAATCCCCTAGGCGCGCCCCTTTCTTTCACCATCTGCGGCATCCCACTGCCCAACTCCGAATACGACCCCACCTCCTCCACCTCCACAGAAGACTCGCTCTCGGCAGCTCTCGGCCTCGTCGCCCAACTGATCCACGCCCTCCAATTCTACCTCTCCGTCCCGCTCCCCTACCCCGTCACCCCCTTCGGCTCGCGCAGCAGCATCCGCGACGACATCTCCCTCCTGCCCGACAGCCAGCGCGAATTCCCCCTCTTCCTCCGCGGCGGCGCGACAGCGCAATACCGCTTCGACTACGGCTGGTTCCTCCTCAACAAGGACATCGATGCCCTCTGTACGGCCGCGGGCCTGAAGACCGTCGATATCCGCCACACGCTGCCGAATCTGAAGTACCTCCTCTACGTCTGCACAGCGGGGACGGAACAAGTGCCCGAGCGCAAACGGGGCGGGATCAGGGGTCTTTGGGCCGGTCGTATGAAGGGTCGACTGGGACTTACGGGCTCGTTGGCGAGTACGGATGATGGCGATAGTAGTGTTGGCGGGAGTCGGCGTGGGAGTATTGATAGTGAGATTTTGAGCGGACGACAGCGGGATACGCTGAATCGTGCTCTTGGACGCGATGAGAGTAATGGACATACGTCGCGGCAGAGTAGTTTGAGTCGTGTTGTGGGACAACGGCCTCCGTCGTCGACGGCGGGGTCGCCGGTGCGGTTGCCGTTTGAGGAGGGAGGGGGGAAGGGTGCTAGTTTAAGGACGAAAGGGTTGAGGGAGAATGTTGGTGGTGCGCGTGCTTGAGATACCCTGATAGATTTATTCTTTGCGTTTTTTTATGTTGCGTTGTTTTCTGCGGTCTGTTTCGCGCTTCTTTGGACCGTGCCTACGGTAGGGTTTGAAGAAGTTGACGACGGGTTCATGTTTTATAGTTCGACTCCTAGGAGAAAAATGATGATGAATTGCATTGCTACCTATCTATCTTCTAGTCGGACGTGAGAAGTGATCATGTGTTCTATTATGTCTCTGGACTGTTATACTATAAGCTCGTATCTCGCAGGTGAAACACTTTGAATCACTTATTAATACCTGGTCGATCAATTTCTTGCTAACCAGGCTTCCACAGCCTCAATGGTGCCTGAGAAAGGAGCCTCGCTCACTCCATCTCATCCAATGCTTCTACTCCTTATTCGAGCACGAATGCCAGCTACCTACCTGCCTACTTCCATCAAGGCTTTCACAAGACGTCCGTCACACATCAACAAAGCACGTAACGGAAACACAGCATTACCTAGGTAGGACCTAACGTCGTCACCGGCTAAATCAGAGCCGCATGCCGTATCCCGTGCCCATCGCTTCCATGCTGTGTGACCTACCTCTACTTACCTACTCTCCCTCCTACACCAAAAGGTAAGACAAAACCACCACCGGAAGCCCAGCCGAAAGAGTCCCGGCTAAACGGTACGACAAAGCCGGCGCGGGATAAATATGCCGAGCGTGGGATGGATGCGGGGAAACACTTACATACCTTTCGTACACGATCGTGATTAGGCAATAGGGGTTGCGTTGTTCTCCAATTCGAATTTTTTTGCAACTAGGGACGTGACCGACCGGGTAATATGATCATTACCCATTTCCGATGTGACGTTCCCCAGGTTTTCGACCCCATGCGGAGAAACGCTGTTTACCCCAGATGATTCCTTGTAGGGATCACTGACCCTTGTCTCTTGGCTTCGCAGGGGCCATTGCTGACATCCTATTGGACTTCACATTGGCCCCAAAATATACCCGGTCTCGTGGGTATCCAAAAGCCGGAATTGAGGCCTCAATCGCCGCGATGCCATCCGGTCAACCGGCATGATATAAGGGGCCGATGTACCCATAACTTGATGGATGTCTCATCCCAGGGCTCCTCGTGCTACCTCCCAGCCCACGGACAGTCAATTGCTCTTGTCTACCCTACGCATTGGCTTGGAAGACTGGCGCAATGACTTCGTTATTATGGCTAGCCCTGGCCACATGGGCGTCGCTCGTCGCGGCGCTCGGGCAACAGCCCATTGTCAGCTTCAAGAGTTCTCCCAATGCCTTCCAGATAACCGGTGGTAAAATCTCAAGGCCGCAGATTCGCGTTTCGAGTGAGGATAGTTGGGGCGTGATTCGTGCAGCTGGAGATCTGGCAAAGGACTTTGGTCGCGTTACGGGGACGAACTTCACGATTAGCAATGGCGAGAAGAAGGCGGAGCCGGCGAGATATGAATATCACCCGGCTGCGATGAACTTTACTCATGTAAGTAATAGTCAATTGATGGGTATTGGTTGCGATCTGGGTGAGTTAGTGCTGATGATTGCCTAATTGCAGTACGAAACCAACGGCACGCAATACTTCCTCGGACCAGAGTACGAGAAACCATCAGCCAAAGACACGGTGATCATTGCCGGTACTCTCGGCCGCTCCAAGATAATCGATGATCTGGTCAAAGCCGGCAAACTGGACACGACCGAAATCAAGGGCAAGTGGGAATCATTTGTGACCCAGGTTGTCGAGAAACCGTTACCCGGATGCCACAGAGCCGTCGTCATAGCCGGTAGTGATCCCCGCGGAGTCATCTTTGGACTATACGATATTAGTGAGCAGATCGGAGTCAGTCCTTGGTACTGGTGGGCAGATGTCCCAATCAAACAGAACAAGGACATATATGTCTTACCCGACCGGAAAGCTCAGGGACCGCCGTCTGTCAAGTACCGTGGACTGTTTATAAACGACGAACAACCGGGACTCTCGGGCTGGATACAGTGGAATTATAAGGACACACCGTTTGGTGTCGGGTATAACAGCGAGTTCTACCCTAACGTCTTTGAGCTCCTGCTTCGACTTCGTGCGAACTACCTCTGGCCGGCTGTCTGGGGCTCCATGTTCGAAGTGGATGACCCGGCTAACCAGCCCTTGGCAGATGCGTGGGAGATCGTATTGGGTAGCTCGCACACCGAGCCCATGATGCGCGCTCAGAATGAGTTCGGCACATTCTACACCAACAAGGGTCTTGGTCCATGGGCATACAACCTGAACAACAAAACGATCGACGAGTACTTCGTGTATGGTGCTCAGCGAGCGAAGCGTTATGCTAAGAACAGCTTGTGGACAATGGGCATGAGAGGTTCCGGAGACTCGGCAATTGAGGGTCTGGGTGTCGATGCCATTGTTAACTTGCTCGAAGCTGTGGTACGCAGCCAGAGAAGTGTTATTGAGGATGTACTGGGCGTTGATGTGACTGACGTTCCCCAAATGTGGTGCCTGTATAAGGAGGTCATGTCGTACCTTTCCCAAGGCCTCACGATCCCCGATGACATTACCCTGCTATGGTCCGACGACAACTGGGGTAACTTGCGAAGAGTACCCATCGGCGATGAAAACGAACGAGCGGGTGGTGCTGGAGTCTACTACCATTTCGACTATGTCGGCGACCCTAGAAACTACAAATGGATTAACACCATTCAGTTAGAGAAGACGGCTGAGCAGATGTCGCTCGCCTATACCTATGGAGCTGACAGGATTTGGATCGTCAACGTCGGAGACTTGAAGCCCTTGGAGGTTCCGATCAGTCACTTCTTGGACATGGCTTATGACGTCGAGCGATGGGGAGTGAATGATGTGACCAAATGGACTACCGCTTGGGCGACTCGCGAGTTCGGGCCAGGCCAGGCGGCGGAGATCACGGATATCATGACACGCTACGGCATGTATGCAGCTCGAAGAAAATTCGAGCTCGTCGAGCCGTACGTCTATTCCGTGGTGAACTACGACGAGGGCGACACAATTCTCCAGCAATGGCAGACTCTTGCTGATGATGCCCAAGCTGTATACGACAAGCTTGATAAGGAACATCAACCGGCGTTCTTTGAAATGGTGTTGCATCCGATCCTGGGAGGTCAGATCATTCACCAGGTGCACATTGGCGCCGAGAAAAACACGGTGTATGCCAACCAGCACAGAAACTCGGCGAATGAGATGATCACCAACGTGTTAGACCGTTTCCAAGCGGATGGGGAACTTACCGCGAGATGGGATAATCTCCTAGATGGAAAATGGAAACGGATGCTCGATCGTAAGTTGCTTCTCAGACTTTCTCTTGCTCTCCAGTATAACTGATTCGTAATGCAGAAACGCACTTTGGATATAATGGCTACTGGCAGCAGCCCATGCGTAACGTTTTACCTGCAATGTCATATGTTCAGAGCGCCGTGTCTTCCATTGCTGGTAATGTTGGCATTGCCGTAGAAGGACTCAATGCCAGTATCCCCGGAGATGACATGTATCACGCCAACTCAGGAGACACCCTCGTCCTTCCACCTCTCGACCCATACGGACCTGCAACTCGATGGTTTGATGTCTTCTCGCGAGGAACTCAAGACTGCGACTGGACAGCGGCAGTTGATCTACCTTGGGTAAAGTTGTCGCAAAGCAAGGGCATGGTAGGACCAGGCAACGGGACGGACTCGCGTGTGTTCGTGTCAATTGACTGGTCGAATGCGCCGCAAAACGTTGATACGACGACGGCTAATATCAAATTCACTGCCGGGTGTGGGAAAGAAGGATTCACCAACTGGTTCACCCCACCGATCGTCCAAGTCCCCGTATCGTTGCGGAAGATCCCCTCGAGCTTCACCCAAGGTTTCGTCGAGTCGGATAAGACTGTGGCGATCGAAGGGCCAAACTATCAATGCATACATAATCCGGCTAACTCTGCTGCGTCGAACATAACTTACCTGACCCTCAAGAACCACGGGCGAACATTGGGAGGCGTCACGCTGTGGCCACAATCAACGCCTCCTCAACAACCGGAAACAGCACCAGCTTTGGAGTACGATGTGTACTTGTTCACAAACGTATCGAACGCCAACGTGACACTCTACCTGTCTCCAACGCAGAATTACCTGTCGGATAAGACGCCAATAGAATTCGCAGTTTCGTTATTCCCATCAGGGGCAGCACAGGCAGAGCCGCAGGTCGTCCGCTTCGTACCCGACAGCATTGGAGCAAACATGCCAGTGGGCTGGGGCCGCGCCGTCGATGATTCAGTCTGGGGGCTTGATCCGGGCCACAACACGACGACGCAATGGGATGTGGCGAGAGGCGGCGCATACAAACTGCGCGTTTGGGGCTTGGCGCCGAGTGTGATTGTCCAGAAGATTGTCATGGATTTGGGTGGTGTCAGACCAAGTTATCTCGGACCTCCGGAAAGTTTCCTCGTTGGCAGAGATACATTTGGTGCTAACAAGCGGACGAGCTTTGCTCATTGAAAGGGCATAGTAGAAACTTTGGAGATTCGTACCTGAGGCATTGAAATGTACAGGGAGGGAGGAGGACGAAGAGGGAAGAAGTGGTTTCGCTGCAAACACACATCATGAGGGTTCACCCTGAAATAAGGTTTGTCTCCAGCCACCACCAGCCACACAGACCCTCGCTACACTAAACCGGTCTTAGCTAGCCGAAAGTTGCTTAGTGCAGGTGCGCTACTACAGGGACAAGGATTGTGGAGATGTCAGAATGCAACAGGAGGTAATTATAGTGTACAGTAACAGAAAACATATCCCGGAATATCATTTCAACAACATCAATTGAATGCATTGTTTACAAACAATAGGTTTGAAAAACAGAATTGACTCTATTGTTTGTTTATGTTTCCTTACGCACATGCAGAGCATGCAGGTACCGATGGTTAGTGTGCGCAAGGTACCTACCCAATACATTGAGGTCTGACGTATCACTCGGCAGGCGGCCCACTTTGCACTGTCAATGGATGTCCAAACGCGTTGGCTACCGATCACCGTAGCAACGCCCCACCAACAATCAACAAGCGCCTTCTCCACCCGCAAGCTCAGATTTCCTGGTTCCGATCTGCGCAATTGTCACTAAAACATCAATCTGTCTGTCTACCCACCCTACTGTCGCCCTCATCACGGCCTTTGCCTTGCTTTACTTGCCATAATTCATACTTTCTACCTACCTACCCTTTCCATCATTGGTACTCCTGCACGCGAATAGCCTCATTCGCTCGACGATCTCTCCTCCAGAAGCCACCCTAGCTTGCGAGTCAACAATTACCGGCGGCATTGCTCGTCATCCGCCGTCGTAGAGTTTATGTTTCATCTTTGCCATTGCGCTGGTTGATGCTGCCGATTCCCATTGCCACGTGAGCCTGGGCGCCAACTTGGGCGAGGGACCTCTTCTTTCGAGTAATTATATCAACACACACGATCCAGCATGTCTGCGATTGATCCTGGAGCCTCATCCATCACCGTAACAGGTACGGGTCTCGCTCGTCGTGTTGCTTGTGCAGGCTACTAATGGGAGTCCTTGTTCAGTCCGAGTTCGGCCTTTCACAATCCGAGAGGCGGCACAAATGTAAGCTTCGATCTCATCTCTTCGCTTCCTCCATCGAACGCGATCTCATGCTCACCAATGCGTAGCCACCGATACGATGACGGCACTGTATTCTTAGGCGAGGGTTCTTTAGCGGGCGCTCCTACGCCAAAGTTAAAGCAGGGCGGAATCCGATCCGTCATCAAGGTAATCGACGATAAATGCCTGTGCGTCTTCCACACTTGCTTTCACAGTCAGTCATTGCCTCTGTAAGACTAGTCTAACGCCGCGCATGACAGCATCTTCGACCCGCCGGAAGACAATCCCGTTCACAAGTTCTCCAAGTCCCTCGTGCCCAACAAGAAGAAAGTGAAAGACCAAACCTTTGGATTCGACCGGATCTTCGACGAGAACACGACCCAGACCGAAGTGTACGAAGCCACCACGAAGCCTCTGCTCGATAGTGTTCTCGATGGATATAATGCTACGGTCTTCGCCTACGGTGCCACCGGATGTGGTAAAACTCACACAATCACAGGCACTCCCCAGATGCCTGGCATCATATTTCTGACCATGCAGGAGCTTTTCGAGAAGATTAACGATGTCAAGGACGAAAAGCACACCGAAATCACCCTATCGTATCTAGAGATCTACAATGAGACTATTCGCGACCTTCTCGTTCCCGGCGGAAGCAAGCAAGGATTAACGCTACGCGAAGACTCGAACCAGGCCGTCACGGTACAGGGCCTTACGAGTCACAATCCCAAGAATGTCCAGGAGGTGATGGATATGATTGTCTTGGGTAACGAGTACCGAACCGTTTCGGCCACTTGCGCGAACGCGACGTCCTCGCGATCGCATGCCGTTCTGCAAATCAACGTGGCTATGAAGGACAGAAACGCAGCTGTCAACGAACCCCATACTATGGCTACCCTTAGCATTATCGATCTCGCTGGCAGCGAACGAGCCAGCGCTACGAAGAACCGCGGAGAGCGCCTCATCGAAGGCGCCAACATCAACAAGTCCTTGCTCGCGCTCGGCAGCTGCATCAACGCGCTGTGCGATCCGCGCAAGAACTCCCACGTACCCTATCGCAACAGTAAACTTACACGACTCCTAAAATTCTCGCTCGGCGGAAACTGCAAGACGGTGATGATTGTCTGCGTCAGTCCTTCGAGCGCACACTTCGACGAGACCCAGAACACCCTGCGCTATGCGAATCGCGCCAAGAACATCCAGACGAAGGTGACAAGAAACGTCTTCAACGTGAATCGCCACGTTAAAGATTTCCTCGTCAAAATCGACGAGCAGAGGACGCTCATTAATGAGCTACAAGCTCAGCTGAAAGATGCGGAGCGCACGCTCTTCGCGAAGTTTCGGAAACAGACTGAAAAGAGAGAGATTGCTGCGCGCGAGGGGATCCAACGGATTCGCACTGCCTACGATAACTCGTTGAATGAGCGCCAGGAGAAGATCACTCACATGAAGAAGCTACGCGGTATCGAGCAGCGCATCGAATTGCTGACTTCTTGGCTTGCCGCCTTCGACACCGTCAGCGATAGCCGTGGGGACGAGGATGAGATGCCTCAAGCCCTATCAACTGTCCGGAAAACGGCTCAGGGTATTCTACTCGAGCTAGAAAATAGCAGACAGCACCTTCATAGAAAGTTGGAGAAGAGCAATTGGGAGCGCGCGATCGAAGGAGCTCTTCAGCATAGTATCAGCCAGCTTCCTAGTGGTACGGGCCAAGCTGATACTGGCGAGATTGCAGCCCTGACGAGAGAAGCGGAAATGCTCAAGTCGAACTTCATGCGCGACGCATACCGAGAAGTGCTCGACCAGGATAAGGCTGGCGACGGATCTATTGTGCAGGCGCTTTTGACTGCTCAGTTCGAGATACTCACGTCGCTATCGCAAACGATCAATATGAGCGAAGAAGAAGCGGTTCAGCACGCAAAGGAGATCATTAACAAATTGTTGGAGACCGGTTTCTCTGCAGCATCTCAGGTCGTCAAACCTGACGGCATTAAATTGCCAGTCGAGGCCTTCCCGCCCACGAAACGAGGCACGCCCAAGCGGAAGAAGGTTGTAGTTCTGCCCATGGAATCAACCAAACCCATCCTGAATCCAGTATTGGCCGCCCCAGTATCATTGGAACCTCCCGAACCGGCTGTTTCTCCATTGAAGGCATCGCCCCGCCGCCGCAAGGTGCTCGTCAGCACGCGCAAATCGATTTCGTTTTCACCCGCCAAGAAGAAGACGCCGACGAAGCGATCGGTGCGCTGGCGCGATGACGATGAATCGGGCACTCTGGCTGATTTCGAGAAGACGCCGATTAAAATTGACTTCTCGCCTAGGAAGAAGAAAGAATCGCCTGAAAAACCCGTCGCTCGCCTCCCCGAGCGATTCCTCTCCCCAGTGAAAGAAAGCGTCGCATTCGAGGAGGAAGAACAGGACAGCCCGGAGCTGGTCGTGCCAGAAGTTACGAGTCTTCCTGCCACGAAGCCGAGTCGATTCCAGGCTGGTTTCCTGTCGAAGAGTCGCCTCTCTCAGCACAGTGGCGGCAGCTCACCAATCGCGCCGGTCATGTCGCTCAATCTCGCGGCGTCTAATGAAAGCGAGGAGCGAACAGGCCCGTTGCGCAGCTTGGATCTCTCACGCACTTCTAACATCAGTCCACCAGCCAAGCCACAGGCCTCGCCCAGTCCCAGAGCCAAGAACTCTCCACTGAGCCACATGTCGATGCTCCCCGTCGCATCCCCATCATCCTCCGACGAGAACCGTCGCAGTCCCCCGTCAGACCCGGAATCGTCAATCCTCATCGACAGTTCGAAGTTGCGCTCGGCCTTCCACGCAAACAAGAAGCCCAAGCGACTTTCCCTCGCATTCTCAGGCACGAGCCTCTCCCACCCGCGCCGCGTCTCGTCCATCGGTTCCCTCGGCGGCCACCGCCCTAGCTTGGCGCCGTCGCTGCCGTCGAACACGAACGGCGTCTCGCGCCTACGTCGCGGTAATGCCGAACGGCGCGGCAGCCCGCCGATCACCTGTTCGCCGCCGGACTTCACGGTGCGCGACGGCGCGTCGAAGCCGTCGTCGCTGACGGCGGGCCAGGCGCGGCGCATGAACATCATCGGCAGCTCGTTGCGCAGCCCGGGCTTCGGGAGTCCCGGCGGTGATAAGGCGACGCAGGGGCCTGGTAGAGCATCGCAGGGCTCGCGGCGTGTTACTATTGGTGGCGCGGCGATTGGAGGGCTCGGTAAGAAGGAGAAATCTGATATTTGGCGATGAAGCGTGGATGAATGAAGGGTGTAAGATTGTCGTGTGAAGACAAAAGGGACGAAAGAATGAAAGAAAGAAAAAAAGCATGGCTTGGAGTCCGGTTGCTTGATATGTTGATCCATGACGGGCCTGGATGACGTTGACATTGACAATGGGGGTTGGTAATGCGGGAGTTTGTTTGATTTGTTTATGTTTGTTAGCAGGAGAAGCCCCGGCTTCACTTCGCGTGGTCTGTGTACGTAAAGAGCTTCCTTTCAGTTCGCCCAGACGCGCATTTGTCTTTTTAGATAAACTAGGTGGTTTTTCGTCTCGGGGCCGGGTGGGTGGATGGTTAGGGTATGTTATGATAATGCACGAAAACTACTTTAACGAAATGCCTTGCTTGACCCTGGATCTTATTGTTGATGTGATTTTGTATTGGGTTGAGGTGATTTGTATTAGGTTGATGAGAGACTGACTGGGATTGTTGGTGTTCGGTAGTTGTGTCTAACACGTGCCGGACACGCGTTCTTGAGACAGAATTCCCGAATAATATATCTCCGGTTTGACGTGGTATTAGGTGTGACTGCCGTGTAACGAACGGGGTCTTATGCTTGTGTTCGGACGAGGACGGGGTGTGAGATGGGACTGGCTACTTGTGTTAACTACATCTTCTAAGTAAGCATTCACGAATTATGGGAACTCTTTGAACGTTGGGACTGAAAGTAAACACGAGATGAAGACAGTGTTGACGTGTTCTTGTTTACACCCGAGTGACTCACTCGAGCAAACGGCGCGTTGACCGAGCTATAATCTCAACAAGATAAAAGGGGTTGCTAGGAGACGCACTCCTTCCTTCCTTACCTTTATCACAATGCACTCTATCGTCAATAACCCCGTTATCAAATCAATATATCCCGAACATGGGATGAATACCTCGGCCTAGCCAGCCCGACTTGCTGCCTGGGCAAGTACCCAAGCAAACAGAACGACAGCTCCTTCCCTCCATTCCGCCGCTGTCGCCCACCTCTCCGGCAGAATAACCAAGGAGGGTGCGTGAACGACAATGCATTGTCGGACTGTTGAGCTCCCTCACCGCCTTTGGAAAAGTATAAATACGCCCAACATCTACTGGAGTCAACTTCTCCTCCTCCTCCTTCTTCCTTCTTTCCTTCCTAAGCATCATGAACTATCTGACAATTCAACAACTGCTTCACACAATCAACACCCTGATCACTACCAACATCAACATGAAGTTCACCGTTGTTCTCGCCCTCGCCGGCCTCGCTGCCCGCGCCCATGGCGCCACTGACTCCGAGAGCTGGAGCTTCGCTTCCACTGTTTACATCAGTGACGCTCCCTCCACGTCCACCCAGTGGTACACCGTCTCGGTCCCCTTCGAGACCACCATCACCCAGGAGGTCTCGTACGTTTCCCTCCCATGCTCTCCTTCCCTTCCCCCATCCACAAACTAATCAATCCCACAACAGCGGAACCACCGAGACCATCACAACCACCCTGGCCTCCATCTCCATGGGCACCGTTCCTCCCCAGGTCACCACGGAGGCGACCACCGAGTCCACGACCAGCGCTATCGACGATGACAACTGGAGCAACAACTCCACCGTCATCGTGACCGACACCGAGACCCCTCTCCCATGGTACACTGTCAAGACCCCGTTCTTGACAACCTACACCGTGACGACCTCGTACGTTGATCCTTTTCTGGTCCTCTTTCTTTCTAGCATGATAGGCTAACATGCGATGCGACAGCGGTACCACCGAGGTCTTCACTGATACCATGCTCTCCTTCAGCGAGGGCACCAAGCCTCCGCAGACCAGCACCGAGTCTGTCCCCACTACCCTTGCCACCAGCACCGTTTAAACGGGACAAGTAATACCTCTTTTTCCTCGCCATGATACATGCGACCGAGAGAGGTTAATGGATGACGAGTGATGGACATGGATGGAGATACCCGGTCGGCAAAGGAGTAACAGGGAGTTTTTCGTGGCAGTAACGCCTGTAGACAAGATGCGATAGGCTAGATTAATACCACACGGTAAAACAACGAAACCTCTCAATTGTAAATGTGATGTGCTCTCGTAAAAGTAATGTGATGTGCTCCGCCCTGGTCAATTGGGCAACGGTGAGGTGTAATACAACCTCCTACCACATAGACATACCTCATCCATAAATCCCCCAGTCGTTCTATTTTCTGCCAAAGCTCGCATCTAATGCGCCGATGGTATACTGTACCTAGTTAGTATGTGTGTAGTCCCAAACCTGCAGCGCACCGGCGCCGGCGCATCGCCGGGCTCCGCTTTGGCCCGTTTCGGAGCTGCGCGCACATCACCACCTATCACAACATCGAGCAAACAGCAAGAAACAACACATTAATCACCACACATATGGATTGAGAATTGAGAATTGAGAATTGAATCAAAGTCAACATTAAGCGCGATGTCCACGGATATCTCTCAACACTACTTTTCTAGCCGACCCATCCCGACGGACCGGCCGTAGAATCAAATCAAACCGGGCGCAAAGCCGGAACAACAACTACATTACTGGAAGAATTGAAGAAAAAAGGTGCTCCATTCGAACAACATGACCAGAGACAACAACGACTAACATGTTATTTTCCCTTCTTTCTTCCCCTCAAGATGCGCAGAACCCCTGAATCAAACAACCAAACTCCTTGCATGTTCCCGGACGCCCTCATTCTCGTAACCGTGACCCTGTTTTTCGCCGTCCTGATTGCTTTCATCCGTCTCTCTGCCAATTTTGAGTTGATTTGGCTGTAGTATCACAGATAATTGTACACGTCGTCGGCACAACGGGGTTGCGCCAACGAACCAGTGGGCCTCTCCTATACTCTCACTTGAAGTACGTGCTCAAGCTTCTTCGTGGAATGGATCGAAACTAGCGATCGCCAGAACCACTACCAGAAGCGTTTCCAGCAGCGCTCGATCCATACGTGGTGCGCTTTGCTCGGCCGGTGATGTCTTGCCAGGAAGCGCCAAAACGGCGTCCCGTGCCGGCGAGCAAACCCTCCTCCTCGTCGGCCTCGGCTTCTTCGTCTAGCTCGTGGACGTTCAGTCGGGGAGTCCGGAACAGGGCTGTTATCAAGACAATGAGGAACACGCCGAGGAACGCGAATTGTGCCCAGAAGTCAATAGCGCCGAACACGGGCCAGTTGAGTGCGATGCGATTCAGGAAGGTCGACATCATGGTCGGGGTGCAAACTTGGGTAGCCGAGTTGGTTGACCTGACCCACTCCGAGCATGGCTTGACAGCTTCTGGATGTCTTCGGCAATCGGGTAGCGCGTCGCCGTTTCGCGGTAGATCGCAGAAAGTTTGAGTGCCGTAGCTGGAATATTGAGGCGCAACCAGATTGACGATCGCATAGTTGATGGCGAGTGTGATGAGCGCAAGCATGACGGTAGCCATGAGCAGGGCTTGTGGTGTTGTTCGACCCTTGCGAATCTCGAAGATGCGCACCCACAAGAACCGGATGCCAATAGCGGCGATACCCGTGATAGAGCTGCTGAAGAATAGTAGAATCAAAAACGCCATCAATACGTAATCAACAGGGAATGCGCGGGCCGTCTGCACAAAGATCCAGTTGATGGGTTGGAAGACGTTAATGTGCGCAAGGATGTAACCACAGTGCTCCTTGCAGATGGAGTTCGTAGCTTTGTCGATGCCTGTAATCAGAATTGAGACCCAGATGAGAATCGACAGCAAGATGAGCAATATGCCTCCGATGAGCTTGATAGGTCGGAAGATTGCGCAAATCTTGGCCCAAGAGCGCACAACAAGAGTCTTGCCCTGGCCCTGGGCTTCAGCAGCTAGTCGCTCGCGACGAACCAGTGTGCGCTCTTCACGTACGAGCGCCTCAAGTTCGCGCCGCTCTTTCGCAGGCATGCCATTTGCGCGACCAGCGCTGAGCATCTCAAGTTGTCGCTGTCGCTCTCGGTTCGCCTCAAGTTGCGCAGTGGTGGTCTCGTACAATCTAGGCGCCGAGATCGCGGGAGCGGACTTGATGAAAGAAATAGGGAACAGCGCGAGACCGGCAGCGGTATAGAGAATGTACAGGAGCGTTCCGAGCGTGATCAGCAGACCCAAACCAAAGGTCAAGGCCTTCTCTCCATTATTCTCATCGAGTAGTCGCTTAAAGAAGTCGAGGTCCAGATGCTTGCCGCCGTGCTTGCCAGCGACGGGAACAAAGAAACCGATCAAGAAGATGATGACAACCAGGAAGACGAATGCGATCGTGTACTTGAATGCGCCCCAGAGGCGACTCGCGAATGTCTGGTTGCCCTCCTGTTCCTCGACCTCATCGTACTCCTCATACCAGAAGTAAGAGAAAGGAATGATCAGCAGGCAGAGGAGCGCATCGAAACTGTAGAGAGAATAGTAGACGATCTTGAGGGTCTGCAGGATGCCATGGATTCGGGCCGGCGTCGCCCATTCCTTCTTCGTGCCGAGCGCAGTCGAAGTCGTCGATGAAACCAAAGCGATGTCGACGGGCAGGAGGAATACCGTAGCCAGGAGCGCAGTGAGACTGATGATTGCGACGGCGCTGACTACGAAAGATCGGTCGCGCTGGATCTGCCAGGTGAAAGTCGTGATGGAGGCAGCGACGAAGGCCAGAACGACGGCGACGGCATACGCGACCCAGATGAGGCTCGTTTGGATGTAGCCGGCAGCGGCCATCTTGGATTATTGCGAGGACGTCAAGGTTGCAGACGAATATCGAGGTAAACGGATGCTGGCCATCAACTGAAAGTAGTGTAAGTGCAGAAAATCTGTAGCGTGTGTCGATCTTTTGCCGGTTTCGCCCCTTTGCTTGCGGAAGAGAGAGGGAAAGAGAGAGGACTAAAAGAGTGGAATGTCCACTGTTTCGATGATGTTGAAAGTACGTAAAGCAGCGAAATGAAGTCAGGTGCCTCAAGCGTGAATAATGACGTAGGCAGTCGTCAGTTATGTAAGGGGCGACCGTCGTCTCCCTTTATTTCGCAAGTGCGCCCGCGACGGTAATTTAACAGTCACCGTTACACTCATAATCTGTTTGAAGGAATCTACTTGCAGTAATCCGTAAACATGGCATCTTATATGCGTTATCTAACATATTTCATTTAAAGAGCATGATCCTTCGTCTGGCAGCAACGGAGCTCTTGCGCGACAGCTTGGCTTGAGTCTCAACACCAAGCTACCAGGTCGGTAAGCTGTATGAATTCACCCTTTGTCGCGAAGAAATTCACTATTGCCGGACCGAAAGACACGGTGTCAGAGGAGGCAATTTTTGTTCTGCTTTCACCGTCATCAACTGAACGTGCGCATGAGACTTTGACGTGGAGGATTTGATCCGGTTCTTGTCTTGGTCTACGAGTGCAGATCTACGGATTATAGCTGCCATCCAGATCAACAACAACTCACAAACCCGCTATCACTGCTCTAGGATTTCGAGCGAGTATTAGTCGGTACTAGAAAGAAAGATTGAAGTGCCTCCGCGCCAATCGCTTTGCCACGCTGTTGCTGGTCGCTTCAATTAAATCACTCATGCGCATAAGTAACACCGGCGATCTTCCGGATACCCCACTGTCCATAATATCGAGAGGTGCTACGAGGGCAGAGTCGACAGCTTAGCCTACATCTTTTCACACAGACGTCAGAACTCAAGCCATCTACGAATATGGATGAAATCTCCGACGCTAAGATCTACGTCGAGGCCTCCGAAGCCAGGAAATTCGTCGAGAATGTCCTCATAGGCAATGGCGTGCCTGCTTCGAACGCAGAAGTCGTCGCGAGATGTCTCGTGGCAGCAGATCTTCGAGGCGTGGACACGCATGGCATGAATCGCATCCCCTCGTACATGACCCGCGTGCGACAGGGCGTTCTCGACGCAAAAGCCAGTCCGGAACTCACAAAGGTCACACCCGTTGTTGCTCAGGTTGATGGCCGGAATGGGTTCGGATTCCTCGCGGCGTCACAGGGAATGGCCGCTGCCATAGACATGGCGCGTGAGTTTGGAATAGGGATGGTGAGCATCAAGCACTCCAACCACTTTGGAATGTCCGCGTGGATCGTACAGCAGGCGATAGATGCCGGCATGATGAGTCTTGTGTTCACGAACTCGAGTCCTGCTCTACCGCCCTTTGGAGGCAAGGAAAAGCTGTTGGGTGTCTCACCCATCGCATGCGGAGCTCCTGGTGGCAAGGAGAAAGACTTCATATTAGATATGGCCCCATCGATTGCTGCCAGGGGAAAGATCTATAAAGCCAAACGTCGCGGCGAGAAGATTCCGCTGGACTGGGCGCTAGACTCTGAAGGTAGGCCGACCGATGACCCGGAAGCCGCTCTTGGAGGTGTAATGCAGCCTATGGGTGGTCCCAAGGGATCCGGACTCGCCATTATGATGGACGTTTTCTCCGGCGTACTTTCAGGTAAGCAAACTACTCCGGCTTTAATTCAGATGGCATGCTCTAATGACACAGGCTCTGCCTTTGCCGGCCATGTAACCGGCCCTTATGATCCAAGCAAGGCATCGGACGTGGGCCATTTTCTCGTGGCTATCAAACCGGATCTATTCATGAGCTTAGAGGATTTCCGTGCGCGCATGGACTATCTATACCAGCGCGTGGTAGGAGCAGATAAGGCGGCCGACGTCGATCGGATCTACTTCCCTGGCGAGATTGAACAGATCACACAAGAGCAGAGGGAGAAGACGGGCATCCCCCTTGTTCAAGCCGAGATTGACGCGTTGAACGAAGAAGCGAAGAAGGTAGGTAAGCCCTTGTTAGTAGTGAAAGGGCCGTGAATGAATGAGTGAATATATTCTGGAATACCTTTAATGAACTTCAAAGATCATGATCAACTCAAGATGAGCAGCCCGCCGCCGTGAGAAACCCAAAATCCGCCCCTTCATCCGCCTGATTCACCTCCCTCATATACAAACCCCTATATCCCCTCATTCGATGTCTCGCAGTCCAAGGCTCTTCCTTCTCACCTTTTTCCATGTTCTCCATTACCATTTTCCTCTCAGCAATTCTCGCCGCCATCTCCTCATCAATAATCTCAACCCTCAAAACCCTCGCCTCAACATCAACAGTAATCACATCCCCATCCCTCACAACCCCCAGCGCAGACTCCGGATCCGCCGCCTCGGGTGCAACATGCAAAACAATCGTCCCGCCCGCCGTCCCGCTCATCCGTCCATCCGACACCCGCACCATATCCGTGACGCCCCGTGCCGCGAGTTTCCGCGGGATAGGAATGAGTCCGGCCTCCGGCATACCGGGATTTCCAATCGGCCCGATATTCTGCAGGACCAGGACGTCATGGGGCCCGACATCGAGATCCTCACTATCAATCCGTCGCGCCATATCCTCGGACCCAGCAAAAACGACCGCCCGTCCCGAATGCGATAACAAGTTCCTATCCTTGGCCGCGCTCGCCTTCATCACCGCGCCCCTTGGCGCCAGATTCCCGCGCAGCACGACGAGCGAGGAGGCCGGGTACAGCGGCTCATCGAACGGCGCGATGCAGGACAAGTTCCTCGGGACAGGGACCGCCGGCTCCGCGGCGAGGACTTCGCCGAGCGTCTGTCCTGTTACCGTCATGGCGTCGAGGTAGAGAAGCGATTTCAGCTCATGCAGCAGGGCCGTCATACCGCCCGAATTATGGAAATCCGTCATGTAATTCTCGCCGCTGGGTTTCAGGTCCACGAGCATCGGGGTTCTCCGACCGATCTCGTCGATCGTGTCCAGCGTGATGGTGCCCGCGACGTGCGGGTGGCGATTGATGATCGCCATCAGGTGAACGACCGCGTTGGTGGACCCGCCGATTGCCTGTAGGACCGTGATGGCGTTGAGAAACGACTCGCACGTCAATAGATCTTGCGGTCGGAGTCTGTCGCCTGCTTTGAGCATGGACACGGCGATAGCCCCCGTTTGTTCTGCGACGCGGAGACGCGCTGATGAAACGGCTGGTGCGGAGGCCCCTTTTAATGGCATCATGCCTAGCGCCGCGAGTATACAAGCCATTGTGCTCGCCGTGCCCATCACGCCGCATGTACCTGCCTGGCGAGTTCGTCAACAAGAGCACCACACAATCATTATCAGTTATAACGAAACATACCGTCGGCGCAAGCTCCTCATTGATCATCCCCAGCTCTTCAATATCAATACCTCCCGCGCGGTACTTCGCCCAATTATCCCGACAATCCGTGCACGCACCCAGCCGCACGCCGCGATGACTCCCGGGCATCATGGGTCCCGTCACGAGATGCACGATGTGTTTGTTAGCCGAAAGACCGCCCATCAGCTGCGCGGGCGTCGTCTTATCGCAACCTATCTCGCATTACCATCCACCCTTCACTTTAATAAAGAATATCTCAAGACGAAAAGGGGGCAACCAAACCTACCACCAACAAGCACAACCCCATCAACAGGCTGCGCCCTCACCATCTCCTCCGTATCCAAACTCATCAAATTCCTCAAATACATACTCGTCGGCCCCACAAACGACTCATGCAGACTAATCGTCGGAAACGCCACGGGTAACCCGCCGGCCAGCAAAACGCCCCTTTTCGTCGCATCGATGAGTGGCGGGATGTTCGCGTGGCACGGGTTCAGACTTGAGTACGTATCCACGATCCCGACGATGGGTCGCGCCAGCGCGTCTTCGCTGTATCCGAGGGCCTTGATGAAGGCTTTGCGGAGGAAGAGCGAGAAGGCCGGGTCGCCGTAGGAAGTGAGGCCTTGGTTGAGGCCGTAGTTTTGGTCTTGCTGCATTGTTGTTTCGTTTCGTTCTCTACGCTCATCTATCGTTTACTGTCTTTCGTTCTCTATCGTTTACTGAAGATCCCCGCGTAGTAGAAATGACGCCTCCAACTCGAAGGTAAACATTGTCCGCAGATGCGGGGTCTCGATCTCCGCAAGACTGACTCGACTCCGTTCCGCATGCAACATACTTATTGTGAGAAAGGTACAGTAGGTGGTAATATGTTCCTGCGATTTATGTGCTTCTTACCCAGATACCGGAGTGCTACCTACCTACCTACTTACGTGAACACGCACGGAGTCGCCGGGAAACTTGAGACCTAGCGACCAAGTCATCTCGTAGTAATACCTACTGACTACTCTAAGAGCTCAAGGTTCTTCACCATAATATGAGAGCCGACAGCCCCCTTGATACTGAGATGAGGGACCTTCCATTCATGATATTAATATCAATTATAAGTGGTACGTAGCCACCAAAAGCAGTGATCATGCATAAAAAGAAGCCCATGTACCAATACACCTGTTTTACCGAGTAGTAAAGCATCTGATTGATGCCTTTCACGTTCCTCCTAAATAATGATACAAGTCGAATCAAGACTCTGTGCGTATGGTCCATTCCGGGACCACCGCAGAGACGAATCGACTAAAAGCTAAGCCAGTTCTCGAGGCTAAGCAGCCGTAAGTGAAAACCATGGTGGTGGTATTCAATTGTGGCCGCGTACATGCCCTCTCGAAACCTCTCTAGAAGCTACACGAAGCTCAAAACCTATTTCATATGGCCTCTCACAGCTTGGTGGCTGTACCTTCGAATCCCAATTACACATACATATCGAGCCTGTGTAAAGGGATGCTGCTCGTGGCAAGGGTATATCGTCGTTGGTCGCGAAAACAGAATCTACACACTCTGCGGGTGCACACTTGCGGGCTACAAAACACATATTAGACCCATTCACAACGAACCGGCGGAAAACAGGAACATGGGACTTACCGGACTGTTAAGCATAGTATTGCGCTTGTTTCTGCCCTTCTTAATGTGACTTTTGAGCGCAGAAGAGTCGAGCGGCTTCAACAGCTCAAAACTGCATAGCAGTTCCGCCGAGACCGACATAACAGCACCCCAGTTGTCGAATTCGCCGCAATACTGAGAAACCATGTTAGTTCAGCATTCTTTTCGCGTAGGGAATCGGGCATACATACATTTGGCGCGCTGAAGACTGTGACCAGAACCCTGTCGTTAAAGAATTCGTAGCCGTCCTCAACAACCATGTGTGCACGACAGACAAGATCGAAATCGTGTGTCGCGAGGAAGTCGGATATGACTTTCTTTCCAAAGCAATAACTAACTCCTCTCTCGTTCGCCTCCCAATCCGCATCCATATCAGCTGGATCGGACCATAACAAATCATTCAATAATCCATAATCAGGGACATCTGTCGGGCGAGCAATGTTGCGTATATCGTCCATGTGCGCCAGTGCCGGTGATAATCCGCCGTGAACGCAAAAGATCTTGCCGGCCACAATCGAAGCGATGGGCAGGGTATTGAAACAATCGATGAATGTCTTCCAGATTTTTACGTTGCATCGTCGCTTGCATTCGTCGTAGAATCCATAAACACGAGTGACGTTGGCGCACTCGTGGTTTCCACGGAGAAGGAAGAAATTCTCGGGATACTTGAGTTTGTAACACAGCAGTAGGAGAATTGTTTCAAGAGATTGTTTGCCTCGATCGACGTAATCGCCTAGGAACAGAAAATTGGATGCCGGGGGGAATCCGCACATCTCGAACATTCGGATCAAGTCGGGAAACTGGCCGTGGACGTCTCCCACAATTTTGACGGGGGCTTCGAGTTCCAGCAATGCTGGCTGAGACAGGAACACTTCTCGTGCTCTCTGGCAAATGGCTGTAATCTCTGCATTCTTAAGACAGACGCTTTTGGTGACCTTACCAGCATAAGCGGCGTCAAGAAGGCGTTTGATGAAGTCGTCCACGTCCATGTCCTTGATCTCTCCCATGGCGACAGTACTAGGTTGTTCCGCCGGAGGACCAGATTGGATGGGGTTGGTGGTATTTTCTCTTCGCACGAGAATCGAAGCCCCAGGCTGCAGTTGCTGGAATGGGGGGTTGGAGCCGGCAATGCCAGTTGGTGGTTGATCCGAAACGTGGTCAACCTCGCCAGAGGCTTGGGCAGCATCGATATCGCCGTGACCTGCCGTCATGGAAGCAGACTGGATGGGTGATGGTGGCGGTTGTGCATCGTCCGGCTGTGACGTCGGCGAATCTGGGGACAGCGGAGACGTCATGGATTCGATGCGACCGGAGCCAGAAGCGGCGGACCTACTTCCTCGGGCATCGGACCTATCTGCGGGCGTTTCGCTGTTCGAGAGAATCGCGGAGTTTCGGGGGCTATCCGTTTTTCCGCCGCCGGGTATCTTGGAGCGAAGGCCCCGGAACGATCGCGTCGAGTCCTTGGTTTCCGACTTGCCGAAGGAGGGGTAGGTTTGAAGGGGGTCCCCGCCGCCCGAACCCTTCGACGAGCCCTCTTTCGAACTTTGGTTACCCATTATGTCGGCGGAGGTATCGAGAGTGGTGAAGAAGCAGGAAGGAGTAAACCCGAGCCTCGTGCCGTGCAGCAAAGTCCAACGAAGGAAACGAATGCCCAGACACTGGCCGGCCGGACCTTTGCGGTATGTATAAGTACTGCTGGATTTATCTGATGTGTCGGTTGCTGACTGCTAGGGAGGATTGAAAAGGTGTACCAAGACGGCAAAGGCAAGGGCGGCGAATGCGGGTTGAGGAGCCGTTGTGGTGTTGTTGTTTGCAAATCGAGGCGCAAAAATGCCGGCAAGAAAGTTCGAGCAAGATACGCAGTCTGAATGTGCCAAAAAGAGCCCTAAGCCCTGGATCAGCGACGGCGACGGAAATATCGGCGGTATATAGAGATTTTCGGTGTAGGCAGGGCTACAGGCACGGGACTGGTTTGGACGAGCACCTACCTAATAGTTAGGTAAATAATAGTTGAAATTCAACGAGGGCCTGGGTGGAGACCTATTCCATCAGCTTTAATCGCTCAGTGCCATCAGGTAGGTAGGTCAATGAATCATGCGCAGCGGACGGTAGCGGTGAATAACGGGGGAGGAGTGCGGTGCGTGAAAGAAATTTGGAAGCAAGTGATCTATGAAAATTGAGGCTAACAAGCGCAGGATGAAGCGAAAAGAAGCGGTAGGAACGGTAATTTAGGGACATGGTATAATTCTCGGCACAATGTTGTGATTGGAAATGCGGGGAGCAGGCTTTCCTGAGCAAGGTGCTTGCATAAGGTTGTGTCTCGTTCATGTCATGCAGATGGCACTATTACATGGATCGTAGACTTATCATGAGGCCTACGACAAGAACATGTGCTTGCTGCGAGGACGCGAGGACGCGAGATCGTCGAAGCACGACGTGACAGGCAACAGAGCAGGGTGGCGACGGGTCGAAGAAGAGCAAACTCGCACTTACCAGGCACTAGCAGCGGTCGTTGTTGGCGTAGTGAATATCTAATCCGTAGTGGAATCCGTACGGAATACCGGGTTGATAGAAGATGGCAGTGAGTTGAAGATGCAGATGTATGAAGCAGCAGCAAACTACTATGAGTTCCGTATTGCGAATCCCGTATGATCCGTAACAACAGAGGGGGAGAACAAGAATACAGGAATTAAGTAGACCGTAGCGTGATGCTCCGTACGGAAGATCGACAGATTGGTGGGCAGATAGTGCAGCGTAGATAGACAGCGAGCGTCGCCGGACAGAGAGATCGACGAGCACTGATCGCAGCGCCGGGTGGCACCAGGTTTATCAGGGTTGAGTCTAGGCGCAGTAGACGCCCTCACTATCAACAAGCTTTCGCCGGCCTGAGGGTTTTTTCCCGGGGCCTGGGCAGAAACTGAACCAGGGACTGGTTGGCAACGACTTGGCTACCCACGTACCCAGATCATTGGTACGGTCGAATATGGTAAGGTCGGCGGTGGCCGGGCATTGGCATGCGATCGACTGTGCAGTTCTCGACGACCATGCACACAAAGCCGGTTACTCTACGGGAGGAGAGGTCTCAGCCTGCCGTGGTACTCGTCGATGTTGCTGCTGCTGATGCTGATGCTGATGCTGTTGCTGAGGATGATCTGGTGGCGGACAAGTTAAGAAGTAGTTGTAGAAGTAGTCCTAGTAGAAGTAGTAGTACTGTAGGCCTGGCGTAGCAACCCCAGGGCTTGATCTGCCGTGGTGTGAGCACGACAGCAGACTTGTGGGATGTGAAGGTGAGACGCGACAGGTGAACAGCCAACGTCAATACAACTGCCAAGCGTTCTAGGTTAACTTGGCGGCGTAGTATAAGAGCGTCCGGATCTGAATATCTTGGACTCTATGCAGCAATAGCAATGCACCATGCAATGTAGCAGTAGTAACAGTAGTATGTAGGCTGGGAGGCCGAGTTATCTGGGGGAGCGAAGCTGTTGTGTGCACGAGCGGCGAGCCGTGATAGGTGCTACTCGGGGGGGCAGAAGCAGGGTTTAACACATTTGAGGGAGGAGAGTTGAAGATGTGAAGACTGAGACGGCTCGGACGTAATCCGTGAGGGCACACTAAGACGAGAAAACGCAAGAGGGAGGGGTAGCGGACATTACGGTAGTACCTGCCGCATGTAGGTACAAGAGGTAGCGGTACCTCGTGACCGGTGAGCGGTGGCGTGCGCGATAGTGTCATCCGCGTGAGAGCAACATGTACCGCTACCTTCGCGGCGGCCCGCCTGCCTCGCGGACAGATGTACTCGGCTAATAGGTGGTCGTAGTTGCAACAGAGCACCCCAGGCCCTGCAAGCGCGGCGTCTGCACAACCCCATGCATGTGAACGTCGTGCCTGGACAAATACCTGGTCCCTATCGCGTCGGACCAAGTAGCAGGTACTACCTGGCAGGCTCGCGTCATGCACCGGAGAGCGTACCTGTACTTACCTGTCATATCAGCCCGATCAGCACAGGGGGTAATATTAACGGGTCTATTGTACCGAACGGACCCCGTGACGGGCCCGTGTATTAATGAGCTGGTCGAAAACATCGACAGCTCGATTTGGATCACCAGTCAGTGCCACGGCAGTTTAATCACGGAGACAAGAGTGCTTCAACACATGGAGTCACGTAGTTACCAATATGGTAAAAGACGAAATGATTCGAAATAGGTACAAGTGTCTTAACGGCAAGAAGCGAGGTGAAGCGTGTACGGAATTAGGAATGTACCTCTTACCACCGAGGATGGAGCAGTTCGGAATACGACTTGGTAAAACCACACCTGAAAAGACGTCCTAGCGAGAAAAAAATTGAGTGTGACTCATACCTGGCAAGGTACAACGGATAACACTCAACGGAGCACGGAATACCTAGGCATGTACACTAAGAAGCGTACCCAGGCAGTTTTTACGGATTATGTACCCACTGTCAGATAAAGACGTTGTTCTGGAGCGATGACTGTCGTGCCGTTGATTGGGTTGCTCCAGCCCGGGCTGGGCAGCGTGGAGCGATGCTAAGCCGTGTTTGGGTACAATTTAATACCGAGCGTTGGCTCGTGATAGGTACCGCTGCGACGGAATACCGACGGGTTCAATTTAGGATAAACATGTGGGAGGAACGGCTTGGAGAAGCGAGGGCTAGACCATCGTTTGGGCATCTCCCAGACTCCCACTAGGGACTACTTCCTGCAGGAGCGTGGTGACCACTACCGAATGGGTACAGTAAGAGATGGTGATGGCCTCAGCAGACGCTCACCCAGGCATATTCCGTATAAGTGCCCTATAACTTCCAGTAAGTGATTCGCAACATGTTGATTCTGCTTGTATGAATAGTATTCTGAACTAGATCGGTATGAGACACTCTTGCGACCCCTAAACTTGGTCATGAGATACGGACGACGACGAGTATCAAAAACGTTGGCACCTAATATCAGTGTCCTTGTTGGGTTCGTCGTCTTGATACTGCCACTGAGTGGTAGCTACGTATCGACTACAAGTTCCTGGTACGTAAGTGATTGTGATGTGGTGACTTGTTGTGCTTGACGTACGGGGTCCCCATCTCGTAGTGGATGTACCATCATGATAGGGCCCGCATGTCTTGGTGTTTTCCTGACTTGCTGTCACGTCGTGGTGCCCGTCGTCCAATCAAGGAGCTCCCGAGATGGCCGTACGAGTAAATCAGAGCATCTCCAACCACACCTTCGACGAGCATAAGCCTGGCTAGGAATTTTCCGGATGGGCTTCCCTGGCAACGTAGGGCATGTATCCCGTATGCCGTATTCCCTTTCTGGATGGGATTTTGACCGCTCAAAGATCGCATTTGGTGTGTGAGGGGGGCAGAATCCGAGTGTGGTTTGTTCGACTTATTACACACATTCGTCGAAGTCACTACCTACGATACGCATAAGGAGGTAGACATCCCGTGGTGCGAGTTGAGTTGCTGGCATTTCGAGGACCCATCAAAGCAAGTGAGCGCTGGCTACCTGTGAAAAACACGCAGTAAGAATCCGTACAGCGTACGAGTACTTCGTACATCAGGTTGATAAGTAATTCGAGAGTCGTTCTCCGGCCAACACGTCACAGCACCTGCTTGACTTTATCGGTTGACGACAGTGAATACGATGATGACCTCTGAAGTGCTTGATTCCGAGATATTATACTTTGGGTGCATGAGTAGGACGATTAGACCTGAAGAACGAAGCAATGAGAGGCCTCGAATATATCTTGATGACGACGGCTGATGTTTAGGTCGTTCCAATACGGACGGAATTATCCGTGTGTATGCCGCATAGTCAGTTACTTCCTGTCTTTTGCTTCATTTGTATTCGTACTCACACTTCCCTTATGAAGCCTCAGCCTACTGATCAGATAGGTTCTCTCACAGGTGGGACGGGTTGTTGTCGAATTGTTTGCAGGACTCGGAGCTGCATTGCTGGCCTACGTTCTGCCTACTCGTAGGTAGTGGTTCTCCATACTTATTACTCCGGCCCCCGTACCGTAGTCCACATTAGTGCTCTGGACATGTTAGCTTCATGTCGGACGATTGAATCGACTGATCAGTGCCGCCAAGTCATGCTCTCCGGAAAAGCCATCCCTGATTCCCTCCTGGTGAAACCCGTCCTGCCCTGTCGGCAACACTGCCTGGACCACTGAGTTGCCAAGTGCTGACAACTACGGATTACTTTAGACCCAGCCATACCGGTTATCGGCGATTTAACGAAGATGTAGGTAATCTGGTGGGCGCACGTTAGATTCCTATCTAGTGCTGATGATGACCATGTAGGTTGTGTAGGATATGTAGGCAGGTTGCATGTAGGTAACATGGTCGTGATCCGTAACGCTCCCACTTACACGGGTCCACGGTGATGACAGTGGAACGCCTACCGAGGTTAGGAGAGGAAACCAGAAAGTGGCTCGTGGCTGTTCGCAACTCAGAAATATTCCGTAAATTTACATACGTCGGCACCGGCACTCTGGAATACCGAACTCGCCTTCATCAGTCCCTTGCTCGGATGTTTTATAGCGAGATTCGAATACGGGCTTCGAATTATGTCATGTACGACCCGGTAACCCGTACCCTGGAGAAACTCCGTCCAGAATCCGTATTCGACGGACAACTAGAAGCTCATTCTCGCTTAAAGGGTCCCGGATGCCTTCTTGGTAGCTGCACAGTGCAACGGTCGTTTTTTTATTTTTAGATCTCACCTCGCGGAGCTTCCCAGCAGACCCAGCAAACCCAGCCCTGCGCCACGTCTCTCTTAGTGGCCAAGCAGCTGGTCCGTGCTGCTCATCGACGAAAGAAGTCTCTCACGTCTCACTCGATTGATGCCTTACGAAGTGAATAAGAGGGCATAGTCACCATGAACGGTTCTCAACTGCCGAAGATAGACTGTCAAGATCATCGACCATTCTCTGTTACCTCTGACGCTATCTCGTACACTCAAAGAAGACACGACAACTTGTCTCTGCATATGAATTTCTGATTACCTCACATAATTCCTACCCACTGAATTGTTACGTGTATGAATAAGTGAGAGTTATGTGAGGATCGACATCTTTTGAATGACCGTGTTTGATCAGCCTCCATCAACGATCCCTTGATAAAAGCCCTCTTGCTTTTCCGGTTGATACATCCTATTACTCGTACATACTCGTACATATTCTGCCCTATCGAATGAAGACCCTACGAATATCTGTAAATACCGAATGCGTCCATGATCCCGCATAGGGTCTTTAATGCATGTGTAACCCGCGGCGTCCTCGAGCATGCCGTGACCTCTGAATAATGCCCACTTGACGGAAAAGGTGACGCGGCGGGCCCCCCATAATTTCATCACTGTTGCTGACTCGGGCTTGGTGGGGTTTATCAGTTCCCACGTTGGTCTTTTCCTGGGACTGCAATCCTTCTCCTATAAAACCGCAGACTCGCCCGTCATAGCTTTTGCGGAAGTCCTACAAAGGTACCGTCTCGCAACCCTCATTCGGGTAGTTCTCCGTGGACTCGACGACTATTTTCTTCTTTTCCTAGCAAGAAACGTCTTATGTTGAGATGAAAAGCCCCAAGTCTACCGTCTGACTTGCGTGCGTGGGTACTTCGTACATGCGATCTCACTTTTAGCGGGCTTGCGAATGATTAGCAGGCGCACTAGGGACCCTTTCGCGTGGGGCTGAGCCTTAAATGCCTGAAAGGGAACGAGAAGTACCTTTTGTGTCCCGACGCTGTTCCGCACCGTGTCCTTAATCGCGGTTTAGCGAACAATGCTGCTGTCAGCTCTGTAACCAGGCCCTGTTCTTTGTGAGTTGCTGTGGCTTTTATAGCATCCAGGCATCGAGTCGTCCGTCGTCTAGTACGGAACGGGCAGTATTTACGCCACCGAACGCTATGGCCTCCATTCATGACCTCCATCACGGCCTCCACACATCCCTACTGCAAACATTTGATACCCCGCCTCAACCAATGCAATCCGTATCGCGATCTTCGATGCCTTACGTTCTACGTTCTACAAGTGAGAGACCGCACGGATAGGCACTGTCGCTTAAAGACATGAAGCAAACCAAGAGTGCCGCCCCAGGCCTTTAATCCCATTAACGACACTCGTGAAACGAGATAATCAAAGCAAATACGGCATGATAGTCCCCGTAGTCGAGACATGTCCCGAATCCCATTGCACCGCCCGCAAGCCCATACCTGGTGCCGTGCGGATTGTGCAGGGCACAGTACGGGAGGTACAGAGGATGCTACCCAGCATGACGGCAACTGCGCCACGCTAAACACGTTAGGATCTTGAGCCCGATGATCTTACCTCGCACACCAAACAAGACCCAAGTGGTACAATGGCAGTGTGCGCGGGCGAGAAAGTACAAAAGAATCTCCCTTCGCTTCAGAATTTTTCCATCCGTCATTCTCTCATCATCGCCTCTCCCAACCTTTACTACCGGCTATCTGTCCCCTTGCCCGGCGGGTCCCTGATCCTATCAATAGGTCCCCCCCCCATTACATAGCAGGCCTCACAGATCTCCGACCTCGAGAAGTCAGGCACCCCTAACTTCATCTCATCTTGATTTCTCCACGTATCTACTCCGTACCAATACAAGTTTTAGCGAGAGACAAAATATCAAATATCCATCTGCGACGAACTGATTTGAAGACGAGAAAGAACAACATCAAGAAGAAAAAATGGGGAGTGTCGGAAGATACTTCTGCGTGGCTCTGCCATTCATCCTCACCATCGCGAGTCTCATCGCTACTCTCATCGTCGGTTTGACCGGTGCGACCAGCAACGAGCTCTATCTCTTCCGCGTCGACGTCAGCAACTTCACCATCAATGGCACACAACTACAGGACATCGCCCATAACTCTAGCTCGCTCTTGTCAGACGCCAGTATAGACAGCATCACCAACAAGATCCAGAACCTGGCCAATGATGCCGGCCAGAAGATCTCCGACGAACTCCACAACCTCGGCGTCCGCTCGCCCCTTGACTGGCATGATCCCAGCTTCTTGGAAAGTGTCAAGGAGACTACTGGAAACACCGATGACAACAAGAACAGCAAGGCTGCTCTCAACCTCGACAGCATCATCGACAACATCGGCGGCAATGTCAAGATCACGGCCGCTGACCTGGGTATGGCTAACATCTACGACTTCACTCTCTGGGGCTACTGCACCACCCCCCAGCACGGCGAGAAGACCTGCACCAAGCCTCAGTTCGACTGGGCTTCTCAGAACATCAGCAGCGCCTGGGTTGAGAAGATCAACGGCGCAACTGGCTTCAACGTTACTGTGCCCTCGGAACTCGACGACGGCTTGAAGACTTACCGAACCATCACTAAGTGGACTGAGGTAGTGTTCATTATCTCCGTCATCGCTCTCGGTCTTGAGCTCCTTACTGGACTCTTCACGGCCTGCTCTCGCGCCGTCTCCTGTGTCACCTGGATCTTCTCTGGTATTGCCACCGCCGCCGTTGCTGCTCTTGCCGTTCTCTTGACCCTCACTGCTTCCACCGTTGTCGGTCTTGTTCTCTCCATTGGTGAGAAGTACCAGATCAAGGCCAACCTGAACATGACCTACTTGGCCGTCCTCTGGCTCGGTGTTGCGTTTGCCCTTGGTGCCGGCCTTTTCTGGCTGCTGTCTGTCTGCTGCTGCAAGCCCGAGGCCCGTTCTCACAAGAGCCGCTCCCTTGCCGATACCGAGAAGATTGGCGCTGCCGGCTCCTACGCTCCTCTCGGCGAAAACACCTCCAGCTACAACGCGTACAACTACGGCGCCCCTCAACGCGGTGGTGCTCGTTCCGATCTCGCTTATGAGCCTTACCACCACTCTTAAATCAAGGCAATATAAAAAAATGATGAATGGGATATGTGGTGTGGGACAGGCAGCCATTAATTTAAATGGGTAGTTGGGTCCCCTTCGATTTTTTGCATTTGCTGGCGTTTTTGGAAAGCTCACGATATGGGAGTGAGTGGGAATGAACAACGAAGGAACAAGACGTTCTTCGAGCTTAGAGAGACTGATGAAGTGATGGCATATCCATGGTATACCCAAACAAAGCCTTTCTATAGATTGAATTATACCTGCTGTTTCCAATTACTACCTACTATCTATCTACTGAATATGTGTTTGTCTCAAATGTGCTGTGCTCTGTAAGACTTGTAACCCCCCTCGATGAACGCCCAGAAAGCAGCAATGACGCTAATCACGTGCTTCCTTCTGATCACACTAATAAAGATCCGGGCAGCTTCCAGATTCGCATTTTGATCTCACAATAAATCCCATAAACCACTTCAAACGGCACGTAGGTAGGTATTCTCATACCTATCAAGCCGTGGCACGACATTTTATCAAAGTAGCTCATGGCACTGTTATGACGGCGACCAAGTCATGTCTTACGAGGTGAGTTTTTTCAATCCTCGGCCCCGCAAAAAGCGTCTCGCGACAATGTGAATACGGGACTCGTAATGAGAGTCGTAATCATACATCAAATCCCCAAATAAGGAAATAAGTCGCGACGAATTAACTAAATCTAATAACAGACCACACCTCCCGGCCAACTCCGCCGCGAGTCCGTCCTAAACCCCATAACAGCACTCGCCTTCCTTCCTCTCAATGGGCGGCAATACCTCCTCGCAGCCGAAGACACATCCATCAAAGTCTTCGACGTCGCCACGAAGCGGCTGTGCGGCGTGCGCCCCGTCTTCACGGCGCAACCGATCCAGGGGATCTCGGTGGCTGAATCGGGCGACCGCGTCCTCGTGTGGGGTGGCTGTGCGGTGAAAATCCTCTCTGGCGAGGGTCTTGTGCACGGGGATGATTACGACGACGGCACGGAAGCCATCGCGCCCGATTGGATTTTCGATGGACGGATTTCCCCGTTTGAGGGCGATCGTGTGGTTTTGCTGACGGCGCATAATGAGGTTATTCAGGGCTGTGTGAGTGAGGATCGCAAGGGGATTGTCCTGGGTCGTGTACAGTCGCCCTCAAGGCCGATTCTGTATTCGGGGAATTTCTTCTGGGTGGAGAAGGACGTTGTGCTTGTTGCGGCCGGCACGGTGTTTGGGGAGATTGTGGTGTGGAAGTGTCATCTTCGTGATGGGATTGAGGTGAGGGAGGGTGTTGAGACGGGGGGCTGTGAGGTGCTGCATGTTTTTTCTGGACACCAGGGTTCGATTTTTGGGGTGCATATTTCGCCTGAGTTTGAGATGGGGAATGGGGAGAAGGTTAGGTTGCTGGCGAGTTGCAGTGATGATCGGACGATTCGGATCTGGGATATCTCGGAGCAGCGCGATGAGGGTGCGAATGGGTACGAGACGCAGATTTCTGATGCCAGACAGACTGGGTTTGGAGACTCGATAACCGGTTCGGTTGGACAGGTTAATAGCCAGTCGAGATGTGTTGCCATGGCTATGGGCCATGTCTCCCGCATATGGCAGGTTGAGATCCATGCTGAAACTCTTCCCACGAAGGGGGTGGTTGAGGTGTATTCGTTTGGTGAAGATGCGACGGTGCAGAGATGTCATCTTGAGGGTCTCGAGAAGATTGGCTCGGATTCCCCGTCGGCGAAGTTGACACATAACGAGACCTTTTCGAATCATAGCGGCAAACACATCTGGTCGCATGCTATGTTGAATAGTTGGGATGGTCTTCTCATAGCCAGTGGTGGTGGCGATAGCAAAATCGCACTCATCGACAACGATTCGGTTCATCCCTTGTCAACGGAAGATAAGTCACTTACGAAAAACGGCCGGTCAGTCCAAGAATTCGACATATCACCAGCATATCTCATCGAAGCATGCAAACACCAGAATCTCGGCGCTGCCCCATCTATTTCGAATTATAAGCATGGAAACGGAAAGGAGATGTTCCAAAGCTTTACATTCATCACGGACGACACGTTACTCATTATTACAAGGTCTGGTCGCATATTCCTCGGTACGTTTGGCAGCAAGACGGACTGGGAGGAACTGAAACTCTCTGATCCGATTCGAATTATCATACAATCATACACTATCCTCAGAACTTCAAACAAGGCTGCGACGGCATTCATAGGGGCTCCGAATGGCGAGTTATTCTACTACCGTAAGGCCAGCGGCAGATCACTTCGATCGATGCACAAAGCAGAGCGGAAGATTACAGAAATCATCTGTCTTTCTGATACATGGGATAGCTCCTCTGACGGACGATCCGAGGGAGATATCGAGCTCCTAGTCACGGTATTCGGAAGCACGAAGGCGGAACTTCTCCGTCTTGACCAGAACTGCTCTAAAACGCAACAGACAGAAGTGATATTGCCAAGGGAATATATAATGACTGCCGCCGCGTGGTGTCATAACTACCTCATCCTCGGCTCCCGCAACGGGAAAATCGCCATCTATGATCCTACTACCACCGAGGGCGCACAATCCCCTCTTCTGACCATTGACGCCAACGTTGGCGACAAGATCACATCTATCCTCCCACTCCCTCAACGCTCCAAGCACTCACCTCCTTACTTCCTCACAACCGCCCGCGATGGCAAATATAGAATCTACGAAATCCTCAACACCACAGACGGCGTTCAAGTCCGTCTCCTCCACGAAACCAAACCCCCATTCGGACCCCTGATCGAAGGCTCATGGCTCTTCGACAAGGCAGACGGGACACAGGATCTCATGCTCTGCGGCTTCAGGGGCAAGGACTTCGTAGTCTGGAACGCATCACAGCAGAAAGAAGTAGCGACATTCGACTGCGGCGGCGGACACCGCGTCTTCGTGCACGCGCAGATAGGGGCCAACCCTGAAGGATTCAGGTTCGCCTGCACCAAGGCGTCGCAGATGAAGATCTTCTCGCAGATGCGGGCGCCGCACTTACCGTTGAAGACGGGTGGTCACGGCCGTGAGATCAAGGCTGTGTCGGCGTCAGGGAAGTATGTTGCTACGGGTGCTGAAGATACCATGATTCGGATATGGGAGCTTCAGAATGCAGAAAAGGGGGAGCAGCAATTACGCTGCGTGCTTGCGCTGGAGAAGCATAACACGGGTATCCAGACGCTGAAGTGGTATGAGGATCAGTACCTCTTCAGCAGTGGTGGTAACGAGGAGTTCTACGCCTGGCGCATCTCGGCGTTGGAGAGTGATGTCTCTCCGCTCGGTGTTGTTTGCGAGGCTGTGTTCCCTGATCGCTCTGAAGTGGGCGATTTGCGGATTACGGATTTCGACGTGCATCGTTTGGCACAAGATGCTGTCTCTGACGAGCCTACATTCTGCATCTCCATGACCCTCTCAAACTCTGCAGTGCAGAGCTACTTCTACTCAGCGAAGAACGGGTTCCAATTCCTGGGTAGACGGATGTATACCGGAGCCTGCCTTACACAGCTCAGACACCTGAACTTCACAGACGACCGCTACCCTCAAGTTCTTACAGCTGCTACCGATGGCCACATTACAATCTTCACAGACGTGCAAGGCACTGAAGAGTCCACGGACATCGTCGCATCAAAGATCCACCAGAGCACTGTCAAGTCACTTGACATGCAGAGCATCACCACAGCCACCGGAACCTCTCACCTCATCGTAACAGGCGGCGATGACAACGCTCTCGGCGTTCTGCATATCCAAGAACAGCAAAACCCACCCCGCTACGAAGTCCGAAACAAATTCATCCTACGCTCCGCCCACGCCGCAGCCGTGACCGGTCTCGGCATCGTTCGGCTAGAGAACGAGGGTCGGGATGCGGTGGTCGTGACATCGAGTAACGACCAACGCGTCAAGACGTGGCGACTCGTCAACTGGCAGACTTCATCGTTAAAGATGCAGTTGGTGGATGATCGGTATAGCGGTGTTGCGGATGCTGGAGACTTGGAGGTGGTGAGGGGTGATGATGCGGGGGAGAGGGTCTTGGTTGGAGGGGTTGGTGTTGAGGTTTGGCGTGTTGCTTGATGATGTGTAGATTTAGATGCTGGGATGAATAAAAGGAATAGAGTCATGACTTGCTTGATACTATTCTATGTTTGTGTATAAGTGATCAAGATCTGCGTATTGTGACTGCCGAGGTTATCTCATCTTGACTCAAGTCCATCTCTCCATCCTAGCTATCGAATCTACAAGTATCTTACCACTCGGCAGGATCTATCGCCGGCATTGTAATGTGCTAGTGAGTACAAAATCAGTTGATTATTCCAACCCGATGGAACCGAGATCTGCAGTTCGACCGATGCTCCGCCACCATCCTGTCCACCTACCCCGCCACCAACAGCTTTACAGTCGCATCGGCTCTCCTGCAACACCCCGCATATAGCAGCCATTACCACACCACTTTGCCAGCAACCTCCCAAGCATGTTTTCGTGGCCTAGTGGTTAGGGCGTCTGTCTTACATGAAAGGTTTGAAACCTATCTGATCACAGAAGATCCCCGGTTCAATCCCGGGCGGAAACAACTTTTTGCCATTTTCAGCAACTTCCTTTTTTGCTTCATTCCCATGCCCTCATTCCATATCCAAACACTTCAGTCTGTTGGACATCTCATTTCTTTTTCCACGCGTTCACACCTTCGGACCTACCATTCCGGGCCTCTCGCACATCCACGCCTCTGCACGTTCTCTCAACATCGCACGACTGATGTGCACTTAGCCTGCCACGAATAGGAAGCACCGCCCATCTCGTCGTTCCCGTGCCCTGTTGCCCGCAGCCCGTGCCATGCCGCCCATCCTTGCAGCGGGACAGGCACGAATCCCCCCGTTTCCGTATTCCGTATTCCGTAACTAAAAAACGGGCCTAAAAAGCAAAAATGTGGGGGTTTTATCCCCGATCGTACACACGCTCTGATAGCTTCTGATTCTGCGCCTGCAATTGAAATGCCCATAAAATAGTTGAAGCTCTCCCCAATCCTTCCCATCGTGAGAATCCCCAAACACCACCAATTCGTAGCCAACGACCTGCAGAAGCAGACAACATGGCCAAAACAGCTGCCCGCACTCTCTTGCGCCAGGCCCTCACACAGGCCCGGTCCGGAACCGCTTCCGCCCGCTCAATTGACTTTGCCCGGGCCCGCATCGCAGCTTCATACAGCAGCCGCAGCAGCAACACACCCATCCTCTGCCGCTCCTGCCTCCTCGCCTCCTCCCCCCTCAACATCCGCTCCTTCCACGCCTCAAGCCGCACGAGCGCAAAAAACAACAAGAAGTCCAAAAACAACGACGCATCCTCCTCATCCAGCTCCTCCTCTTCCTCCACAGAAAGCGAAGACGGCGCCAAACACCCCAAACCAGACCCCTCCGAACCCCTCAACTTCGCCGACGTCGAGTCCCGTCTGTCCAAACACGCAGAACACTTCCGCGCCGCCCTGAAAAAAGTGAATTCCAGCGGGCGTTTCGACCCGGACGTCGTGGGTTCTTTGCGCGTCGTCGTCGACAAGAAATCCAACATCGCATACCCGTTGCACGAACTCGCCGCGATCGTGCCGCGGGGCGGTCGCACTGTTTCCCTACTCGTGCACGACGCCGAGTACGTGAAGCCGATCATGAGCGCGGTGCAGAGCAGTGCGGATTTCAACCAGCAGCCGCAGCGGGACGCGGATAATGAGTTGGAATTGCTGCTCAAGATCGAGGCGGATAAGCCCGAGGACGTGGTCAAGCGCGTCAAGGCCGTTGCGCATGAGTGGCGCGAGAGGGTGCAGGGGGTTCGGCAGAAGAGGGATAAGGTGCATGATTCGTGGAAGAAGACCGGGGAGGTTGGGCCGGATTTGAAGAGGACTGCGGATAAGGAGTTGCAGAAGTTGATTAAGGAGGCGTTGGGGGAGATTGATGCTGCTGAGAAGACGGCTACGAAGGCTATTAAATAAGGCTTGAGAGGAGCAGTGGTTGTCGTCGTCGTGTCATCGTAGAAGCGTAGGGTTTGCGCATTATGTGCGAGCGTGCATGCATTGAAGGCGATATAAAACAAGATAAAAAGTTGGACTGAATAACGTCCTGCAAATGTACAATATATTGATATAGGATTTCTTTTATATGGCCCGTTTTACAATGTGCTAAGTATGGTACATGAAGAGCTAGATCTAGAGCTGGGAACATGAGGAACCCCTTTCTCTCTCTTTGTCGAGACTGACGGGTCTTCCCCTGTCCCAAACCCATCATCTAAACCCCCTATCAAACGAGCTCTGAATATTCCCCTATCTCTTTCATTTAAGCCCGCTTTGCCGCAGGACGCGCAGCACCAGGAGCCTTCGCATCCTTAGGCAACAGACTCGCAATCTTAGCCTGGATACGTCTCTCGGCCTCCGCATTCCACGAGTTGTTCTTCGTAATGTAATTGCGCACAGCGTCGACCGTGTTGCCGAGCTCGACAAACTGCGGCTTCGGGTACGTGCCGAGCAGCGAGGCCTCGAGCACCGCGTCCTTCGTCTCCTTGGGCACCTCGGGGAACTTCTCGACACCCATGACCGACGCGACGTACTCCTTCGTCTCCTCCGTGCCGAAGAACAGACCGCCCTTGTTCTTGTACTGCTCCCACATGTCGTTGCGCGAGGCCACGTTGACGGGGTGGAAGGGCTGCGCACCGCCGAGCATACGCGCCTGGCGCACGACCACGCTCTCCTTGGCGAAGCTCGAGCTGCCCGAGGCCATGGCGGGGCCCCAGCCTACAAGGTCCTTCTTCTCGATCGACGGGTCGAACAGCTCCATCGTGCCCATGAGGGTCTCCTCACGCATCTCCTTGACGATCGGAGGGTAATCCTCGTTGGAGTTGGCAGCGTCGTTCTCCTCGGTCTTTTTCTCTCTATTTTGTCTCTTCTTACCCTTGCCCCGGCTCGGTCTCTGGCCTATGGGCCGAGCCGATGTCCGGACCATTCCACCTCTGCCTCGGAATCCGCCACGGAAAACGGCAGGCGCGCGGAGCACTTGACCGGGAGCAGGGCTGGCGCCTTCGGAACGTAGATCGATGGGTCTGGGGGTAAATTCGCCTCTCGGGGGAATAGCGCCGTCTTCCGATCGCAGATCGATGCTCCGGATGGGCGCGGGGCGTCTGAATGGCGCCGAGCCTTCCTCACCGTTGGCGGCACCTTCGTTTCGGAAGTCGAGCTTCTTGAAGTCGAATTTGTTACCAGAAGGCGACGATGTTTGGCGCGGTCCTCTCGGGAATGAGCCGAACTTTCTGAAGGAAAAGTTGTTTTCGAATGGCGCCGAAGGACGCTCGGGATCGGGCCTGTTCATGTCGCCGGATTCCGTGGGTGCCGATGGTGCGGAATGGATGGCGTTATCACGAACGGCATTGTCACGGCTGGGGTTTTCACGGATGGCGTTGCCCTGGGGCGCTCGGTCAAAGTTCCTGAAGGCCATGTTGGACTTCAGCGGCGCGGCCTCGATGGGCGCGGCTCCTTCTCTTCTATTTACGACGAACTTTCTGGACATGTTTCCACCGGCGTTGCCTTCTTCCGCTCTGTCGAAGCTTCGGAAGCCCAAGCCGCCTCTCGATGGCGCCCCTGTGGGCTGGTTGCCCTGGAGCTTTAATGGCCCCTCGCCGGTCATGTTCACGAGATCGGAATAGGCGGCAGCGGCGCGCTCTTTCGACGACGGTGCCGGGGCGAATCCATCGCGGTTGTCGCTGTCCTCATTCGCGGCGAGCCGTTGGGCGGTGGAGAATGCACGCAGCGTGCCGGCGATGCCCTGGGCGACCCGGGCGAGATCAGGCCTCGCGCCGCTGAGGGCCGGGCCGAAAGATTGGCGAATCATGGGGCGTGGAACTGCCGTCGGTTGGGGTTCTGATGGCTGTTTCGAACGCCCTGGTCCGAAATTTTGATGACGGGAACGGGAGAATGAGCCGTTTGGGACTTTGGCTGTGGCGGGCGAATTGGATTTGAGACGATCTTATGCACTAATGCGGGGCTGTTCAGCTATCGAGGTTCCTGCAAGGAATCCATCGTGTGAACATCAATTCACTTTCTTCTCCCTGCGGGAGGATACTATGAAAAATTAAATTTCTTAATGGTTGAATTGGTATCAATTTTTCCTTTCATCATCAACTAGACCTCATGTCGCGTCACTGTCGCATAACAAAAACGAGCAACGATACAAATCACTTTTTTTTTTGTTTTTCCTCACCTCCCTTGCTCTCCCTGCCCCTAGCTCTGCAATGGCTTACCCATACCACCGTATGTGATCGTCTTGATACTCTGGTACTCCTCGATACCATACTTGGACCCTTCTCTGCCAAAGCCAGACTGCTTGACACCCCCAAACGGCGATGGAACATCAGAAATCAGTCCGGTGTTGACGCCTACCATACCGACTTCCAACGCTTCGGCCACTCGGTGTATTCTTTCCAAGTCCCTGGAGAAAAAGTAGCCAGCTAATCCAACATCGGCAGAGTTGGCTAACTCGACCACTTCTGACTCAGTGTCAAACGGGAAAAGACCCGCAACCGGTCCAAATGTCTCTTCGCACGCAATGGCCATGTCTTTCGTCATGCCGGTGATCACGGTAGGTTGGTAGAAGTTCGACCCTAATTCGGGCATCTTCTGGCCACCCACGATAATCTTGGCGCCCTTCTTCTCGGCATCTCTCACGTGCGAGTCGACTTTCGCAATAGCTCTCTCATGAATAACAGGACCATGGGTAATACCCTCGTGGAAACCGTGGCCCACCTTGAAAGCTTTGACCTTCTGTGCGAACTTCTCTGCAAACTCATCATAGATGCCCTTCTGAACGTAGATGCGGTTGGCACAGACGCATGTCTGACCGGATGAACGGAACTTCGAGGTTATGGCACCGGCCACGGCAGCATCGACATCGGCATCATCAAATACAATGAATGGCGCGTTTCCACCCAATTCCATAGACATGACTTTCAGTGTCGAGGATGCCTGCTTCATCAGTAGCTTACCAACAGCTGTAGAGCCCGTGAAAGACACCTTTTGAATGGTAGGATGTGTTGTAAGGGTCTCGCCGACTTCAGGGGTGTTCTGAAGCGAAGTAACGACGTTGACAACGCCATTAGGGATTCCAGCACGATGCGCAAGCTCTGCCAGTGCCAGTGAGGTGAATGGAGTCTCACCTGGGGCCTTGCAAACAGTCGTGCAACCGGCAGCGAGCGCAGGACCAATTTTACGAGTGAGCATGGCCGCTGGGAAGTTCCATGGCGTGATGAGTCCGCAGACACCGACGGGCTGCTTCAACGTCACGACCCTGTTGCTGGCCACGGTCGCCGGTATCGTGTCGCCATAGGTGCGGGGAGCCTCTTCGCTGAACCACTCAAAGAACCCCGCGGCGTAGTTCACCTCACCCTTAGCATCCGCGAAAGGTTTGCCGTTCTCCAGGGTAATCAACTTGGCCAGGTCCTCGGCATTCTCCATCATCAGATCGTACCATTTGCGCAAGAGTCTGGATCGCTCGCGACCCGTCTTCGTGCGAAAGATCTTGAACGCTTCGGAAGCCGCGGCAATGGCCTTCCCGGTGTCCGCGGCATCGAACTCCGGACAAGTTCCAATTAGCTTGCCTGACGCCGGGTCATGGACCTCGAAGGTCTTGCCCGAGGCCGCTGTTACCCATTCGCCATTGACGTAGCAGACGTCCGTCTTGAATAGCGTGGGATCGTTAAGCTAGACCGGCCATCAGCGTCGCTTCTCCACTACCGAGACTATCTTCGCGAATCGCCACTCGCACAGAGGGAATGATGAAATGGTAGATGTCACTCCCTACCTACCTTGGGAATCATCGTGGAAGCTAGTCTTGACGCTACTAATGGGAGGCTAATCCTTCTGAACTGCGATTGAACGGGGAAGCGTGCAGCGGAGACGGCGCACTTGTGAAGAGAGCGCATGAGTGTCATGGTTGGCAGTTGTGGCACGTACACGAATACGTATCCAGCATGCAAGATGATGTTGGGGTAAAGATTTGAGTGTCGTAAGAGAGGCAGGAAGAGCCAATGAAGCTGGACGATGGTGAATGAGGGGAAGCTGTGGCTCACAATCGCCGGCTATGACTGGCTATAGCTGGCTATGGCTGGCTATACGGATTACTGATGCGAATAAGAGTAAGAGAGCTTGCCCTATGGAAGGAGCTCGTCTGCCAGTGTCGGACCCGCGATGCGAGAGGATGCCGCGGGGATGGAACCCCTCGGCAGGAGCCATGCCGTGCTTGCTCCTTCTCCGCTGCTGGGAGGGTCCCTTGCAAGCGCGTTGACGACATCGGCTGGACCAGCTGTGGGGGAAGTTGGGGGAATTCTGGGGAGACCTACAGCCCGGCTATGCCTCTTTGGGAAGTTAGGATGTTGGAGACGAGCGATTTAGGCTAGCCTGGTAAGTATTTACCTGCCTTAGGCCTATTTCGTACGTAATCCTTGAGCTCTTCAGCTAAAGTCGCGGGAAGAAACAAGTCGAGGTCTCGTCCGCCTCCTCTTCTTCTTCGCCGTTGCCATTATCCCGCACAATGACCCCTCCAAGCTCTCTTGTTCCGCTCAAGGTCCTCAACGGTCTCTACGTGCTTGGCTCTACCTAACAACTGCCGATGAACTGCCTTGACGACGTCGTGAATCTTCGTATTCCATTCCAGTCGAGGACCTTGAGTGGAATGATGCCCTTTGGACGGGTAATGGATCACGGCCTGGGCTAACATAGCTGCGAAGCTAGCTCGATGAGCTCGTCTACCGAGTCGGCGACTCAGGACTGAACGACTTATCTTGAACAGATCCAGAACGTGAGCATCAAGATGAACGTCCTGTCTTCATGAATCACGATGCTGTCTGGCCCTGAGTTGGACGAGCAAAAAAAAGTTAAACGGTCAATACGATCTGGCGTTATTTCATATCACAAGGCGGCATGGTCTGGTTCGCCGAGGAGGCAAACGCCAAGGTGAAGCTGTGAAGCTCGGGAGCGTGATCCTCCCCAACCATATTGCATCATCGAAGCTGAGGTGCTAAGAGTTCTAAGACTCAACAGATCTACTAGTAGTGCCTGGGATAAATATAGTAGTAACGGATCTCGGTTCTGGCCCTCTAGGTCCAGAAACGGTCTATGATGCTAACAGCTCTTTGATCTAGGCCTCTCACATCGCTCTCGCTTTGTTTCTGGAAGTAAGGTAGGTTCCGCAAACAGCTCGCTTTGTTCTCACTCGAAGACTCGGGGTCGACTTGAGTTCGTACGACGATGTCAACTCATGCCTTCTCTTCGTACGGGCCGATCAGATTGTAGGGACATCTAGAGCATTCATGCACTGCTTGTTGGGATCACTCATTCGGTGATTTTTTTCTGTGAACATCAACGAACGTAATAAGTCCAGGTTTCCTATATCGTACCATGCACGCCTGCTCGTCTTCCCCCGAGTCAGAGTGTCGATTAGTCCTCGAGCCATTGTCGAGCCGGGCACTTACAAGGAAGAGCAATCATTCACGTGCGCCTCCGCACTGGTTGTCAACGACTATGTCGGATACGGTAGGTAGTATTCCGTGGGCCAAGTAAGCATCGGCAGACGATTTCAGCATCGGCAGACGATTTCCGGAGTGAGGACCATCGTGGGCGCGAGAGTGAAAGCAAGCTTGATGACTCCTCATTGATCGCGTATAAGTAAGCTCAAGTCGCTCTCCCTCGAGACAGCTATGAATCCCCTATTTCCAGGCTTACTCACCAGGAGCTTCAAAGCGCAATAGCAGCCAGGATACGATATCAATCAGTCCTCACACGCAGTCGCTTGGGGTAGGATGCACAGCATGTCTAAACTCTTATACCCCCTGGCGCTGAGCGGCGCGGCCACGGCCAAGATCCTCGCCAGTGTCCCTTCGACTGCCAGTCTCAGCCCACCGGTCGAGAAGTTCGTGGCTTTCTCTATCGAATTCGCCTCATTCCCCGACTTTGCAGGTAAGACAATTGCAAAGCCTTTATGAAAAAGAAGAAGAAGAAGCAAAGCTCACAGCACCACAGGAAACCTCTCTCACCCCAATGACTTCTCCAACAACCTGCTCGAGAACCTGGGGCAATTTGCCGGCATGAAGCCCTACATCCGTGTCGGAGGCAACACTCAGGACTATGCCATCTACAACTCCGATCTGACGATCGCGCTGAACGGCACCGTGAACGCGACGCGCTCGCCTGACTACCCGACGACCATTGAGATCGGCGACGCCTACTTCGAGTCGTACCTGACCTGGCCCGGAGTCAAGTTCATCCACGGTTTCAACCTGGGCGGCAACCACGACAGCAGAGTGCGCGAGACCCTGCTGAAGACGGCCGCGATTGCCTGCAAGACGCTAGGCAAGGAGAGACTCTTCTGGTGGGAGTACGGTAACGAGCCCGACCTCTATGCCACCAGCTCCCAGGGCCCCGTGCGCCCCTCGGACTACGGCGTTGACGACTACGTCTCCGAGTGGCTGAACGGCACTCGTTCCATCAAGGAGGTGATTGCTCAGACTTGCCCTGACATGGTTGGCCCCTCGACATACGGCTACTACGCTCCCTCCTTTGCTGGTGTCGGCAACAGGATCAGCTCCGGCCCTGTCTGGGAGGCGGGTCTTGACCAAGACGACACTATCCGCTACTTCTCCACTCACAAGTAAGTTCTCTATCCCGAGCCCCTGAAGCGCGGTTGCACTAACATATCGCCTCAGCTACATTTCCGGCGCGGCCTCTCCTGGTGTGACTCTTCAGGGCACCCTGATGAACCACACCCGTACGAAGTCGAGCGTTGACGCCCACCTCACTGACTTTGCTCCCGTTGCCGCTGCCTCTCCCGGCACCGTTCAGATCATGGGCGAGACGAACTCGCTTTACAACCAGGGCCGTCCCGGTCTCTCGAACTCATTCGGCGCCGCTCTCTGGGGTATCGACTTCAACTTGTACTGCGCTGCCGTCGGCTTCGGACGCGTACACATGCACATGGGCACGAACTACCGCTATGCTAGCTGGCAGCCCGTATCCACCGACCTTGAGTCGATCGGCACTAAGGCTCCCTACTACGGCAACATCGCCGTTGCTGCCTTCCTCGGTCATGACCCCGTGAATATCGCGCAAGCGACGCTCGTGACTGACAACACGGAGCCTGTGGAGCCTGAGGTTGGAGTCCAGGACTCTGCCTACCTTGCGTACGTGCGCAACCAGGTCCAGCGTGTGCTCTTGATCAACATGCGTGAGTACAACTACACGAAGGGGGGCAGCGGAGACCTGAACGACCCGAACCCGGAGGGACGGCCCGTGCGCTTCTACAACGTGGCCGTAGAGGGCGTTCCGGAGGGGCGCGTGGCTACCGTGCACCGCTTGCACGCGAACGGAAGTGATGCCATCACCGGAATCACCTGGGACGGAAACAGCTACAACTACGAGCTCGAGCTCGGCAAGCCCGTGCGCTTGCACAATGTCACCATCGGCGAGAAGGTCACGGTGAAGAATGGCGCTGTCGAGGTCTCGGTGCCGGACTCGTCGGCTGTTGTCTTGGACTTTGGCCCGGGTAAGATTGGTCCTCCTGGTCCTGGCCCTGTCTCTATTAGCGTTTAAGGGCGCTTGGAATGTGTGAACCGGGACGAAAATTGTATATACGCGTTGCCCGGGGAACAGAGTTGATTGATTGATTTATTGCTGGACATAAATCTTTCATATAAACGCAATGTATATAGTCAGATAGTTATATAATTTTGTCAAAAAGTCCAGCTGAATGAGATGTGAATGTAACGCACGCAAAAGGGGTGATATGAGAGTTTTGAGTAAAGAAATAGGGAGAAAGAAACATCGCTCATCGTCATCGTCATGCGCCTGGGTATCCAAATAAAATTCTTTTCTTTTGTGTAAATTCATCCCCTTCATCCCACCTACATCCAAACGCGAGAAATCCAGTTTCTCACTTTTCTGGTCAAATCGGAGTTAGGGATGAACCTTCCGATCCAGGGTATTAAACGCCATGGTCCGAGGCGTGTAGGGCACGCCATTGGCGCCGCGCATGGGCTGCATCGTCTGCATTTCCCAGGCGGAATCGGACTTTTGCTTGCCGGAGCCCAGGGGCTCGTCGCCGTCGTCTTCTTCGTCGTCGGAGTCCCATTCGTGCTTGTCGCGGTCGTTGGGGAGGAGGGCCCAGATTGTTAGGCCGAGGTTTATGAGGGTTATTACGCTGGATTCTTATGTTAGCGGTCGGTTGGAGGATGGGTGGTGGGAACGAGGAGAGAGAGGGGGGAGAATGGGATGAGATGGGGAGATTGGGGAGATGGGAACATACAACATCAGCGCAAACGCCGCAAACGTCCCCTTGGCCATACTGCAATACGCCTGGATCTGGTGGTTAACGGCGACGCTGCAGGGCTTGGCGATGTACCAGGCGACGCGGCTCGGGTGCTGGGGGTCGAGGTAATCGGGGCCGGCCTGGCCGCCGAGACTGGCGGCGTAGAGGGCGACGAAGGCGATGTTGATGGGGAGGACGATGATGGGGTACCAGAATTCCATGATGAAGGCGATTAGACGCGTGATGAGGAAGAAGAGGCTGATTATGGCTATGGCGACGTTGTAGTCGGTTAAGCTGGGTTTGTTAGCTTTGTTCGTGAGGGGGAGGGGTTATGGAGGTAATGGAGGTAATGGAGGTAATGGAGGTAATGGAGGTAATGGAGGTAATGGAGGTAATGGAGGTAATGGAGGTAATGGAGGTACTGGAGGTACTGGAGGTAATGGAGGTAATGGAGGTAATGGAGGTAATGGAGGTAATGGAGGTAATGGAGGTAATGGAGGTAATGGGGAGGTGATCAATGGGGAGGGAAAGACATACGTGCTCGACCAAACGAAGGGAACTGTCGGCGGCTTCTTGCCCATTGCGTAGGCGTAGAGGATCTCAGACGGGCTGGAATTGAAGCCGAGTTCGTTGCCGGCTCGCCAGAGTTTCGTGCGGTAGAGGTCTGGTTGGGCGAGGGAGGTGAGGACGAGGAGGGTGACGGTCATGATGAGCTCGACGATGATCATGATGATCATGGCGGCTGGTGAGGGCCATCTTCGCTTGAGGAGCTTGTAGGCCATGATGCGATTGTTCGTATCGGTCGTTTCAATGGTAATTGCAGTCTGGCAATGATAACTCGAAAATTTCCTCTTAATGATCTGCAGCCTCGGTTATGCTGGTATTATGGAGCTTCAAGTCCCGGTTATCGCTCGTACGCGTTCACATCGGATCGTTATCGATGCGGAATAGGTAGTCGTCTCAATCTCTGTCGTCGTCGACGACAGACGACAAGATAGATTGAAGAATGCCTAGCGGGAACAAGTTCGAAGGTTTAGAACAAGGTCGAAAGAGGGCCGAGCGGCCACGCACTGCAGCTGGGGGTCAGCCATTTTAAGGTGGCCCATAAGTGCCGATGCAAGCGAAGGGCGCTCAGAAGCACGGCGGCTGCAGGCTGCAATCACAGAGTTGGGGGTCGTGATATGGAGCGGGACAGAGCCAATGGGAAGGGAAGGCGACGACGGGAGGAAGGGGTCTGTAAGCGCCGAGCTGTGATTCGAGAGGGGCCATGGTGCCAGGGCCCTGTCTGTCCCCCTCGGGATTGGGTCTTGTTGGTTTGGAAACTCGGTTTTTGGGGCTAAATTCACGATGGCACGAGCCGGGCTTGCTTGAGGACCGGGGTTGCGATTCGCTGGGGCGAGGCTTGGCTTGTAGATTAGCTTGGACTTCCCACTTTCATCCGCTGCGTGCGGAATACTTTATTTGGAAGGCATCGAGAAGAGAGAAAAAGTGAAGTTGTGAAGTCGTTCTGAAACTAACATCCGACTCAACTCTCTTGAGTCTACGTAAGGTATGGGATGTTGTTAGCCTGTTGACAGACTCAATTGACGAGTTGATCTGTCCCCTAGACTCACGATGAGAGTTGACAAGTAACGAATTCCGTGCATGAAAGACAGTTAACTGTGTCGTACAAAGTCAGACCGGACGTCCATCTATCTGGCGACGGTGACACGCACCCAACCCCCAAGTTCTATTCTTATCCTGATAGGTTCGTCGAGTCGTTCACCCAGTCACTCGCCAAGCTCATAGTTAATGCCTCCAATGCTATCACGGGTATGAGAAAAAAAAAGGAGAGGGATAATGGGCTTACATTATACCCCCTTCTTCTTTTTTCTTCTTCTGCCGTCATCACCATCATCGTCAAGCCTCGAACTCGGACTCATGGTTTGCAGAATTGCCGGGAGTGTTCACGATACGTAATTTGATATACCAAGGTTATGTACGCAGAGTCGCAGTAGGATCTACAAGGGCACTCGAACTTGGAACCTCACTTACTCGCTTAATCCTCGATCATATCGTTGAGATTCCTAATTAACTGTTCCAGCTAGTAAGAGGATGTGAATACGATACAGTACCCCGATGAAGGACTTGCAGGAAGACACGATCTATTGGGTCCGAGAACCGGGGTAAAAGCGATGAAGGCACGGATCAGGTACCAACTCTTTCAATGAGATCCCTTTCTCCGTGTAAATCCCCCTGATGAGAGACGGGAAGAATTTACCAGCCACGCACTACTCAACTGCTAAACCTCCACATGTGCGGACACTGTATGTAAGTCATGATCTATTTATAGGTAGTCGACGATCTACTTTACTGATCGAGCACCGTATGAAGGGCTAATATCTTTCTTCATGGAAAGAATAAGTTCCTTCTCGTCGCTACGATATCCTCATAGTAGCTGTCGTCTACTTCTAATGAGACCTAACTTGCTGTTTTGTAGTGATAGTGAGTATGATATTAGCTGACGGTGTGAAGATGCACGCAGACATGGCTATGCTATGCTTAATGGTTTCAATATCCAGAACGTTAGCTTCGTCACTTTATTATCGCGATGTCTGTTTCCAAGACTCTGGTAACCGGCAATAGCCGTTTCGTCTTTTCTTTTGCAAGTGTGACTATGCTAAGCTTTGCGCAAAGGGATACACGTGCGGTCCGGGTCGAGGAAACGTGAGAGTGGGATCTCCTCGCCAGCATACTACATGTAGATCGGCCAAGGCCGATTGAGAGGGTGTGCGGACTGCAAGCTGTTCCGTACGGTTTACCAGTTCGTTCACATTGCGAAAACCAGAGATACAGAGTATGTAAGAGAGCAGGCATGAAGGAGACGAGAGTTGTCCCGGTGCCGGGTTCAGACCGATTTGATTAGACAGCTCGCTAGTATGTCGACGATCGGTAACGATGATGTTGATGCCCCCGAGCCGTCTGGCACTTAACCGCGAACTAAAGTTCCGCACCTCCACCATCTTGCTTATTTACTTAGCTTGGTCAGTCGTGACTATATCATGACGTTGATCGTCGCTAGTCCAAGTGTCATGTATTAGTAACGATTTCGTTGCATGGTCGACCAGCTGATCTTCCGAGATTCGTAGAGAGATCCGTACACGTGTAAGCCGGACATGGGAGAGAGAGATCTTCGTGGAAACATTTGCCCGTTGCACCAGGTACTGCCGTGCAGCATGGACCCTTTTTCCAGAGATTCAAGTACGGAGAAACTGTTCTCGAGGCTCGTTCACTCAACTTGCAGGGTTCAATATAAACTAAGCAAGTATACTTTATACATATGCACATTAAGGAACCCCGGCAAGAGACTACGCATAGAGTCTCCACTGCATCTACAAAGAATGAGCCGCCGGGAGGCTCTAGGGTTCGGATCTACTGCCATCCGTCTGGATTGAGATTCGAGAAGAAATGTGCCGGAGAAACTGGACTGTAAGCAGAACCGCATTTCTTACCGGGGTTTCTCGTTCTCCGTACTGTCCTCCTGACTCGAAACCGTGGGTCGAGAACACTGCCGCAGTTCACCGGGTTGATGTGTAAGGGTCTCCGTAGCGAGTCTAAGTCCGGGCACGGGCTCGAACTGGGCCTCTGCGAAGGGAACTCAATCCGTAGAGCAGGGAGACTGGAGATTCGCGGGACCAATAAATTTGTCATGGGAAGGCATCCCTGCTGGCGCATGAACCTATTACACGTTATCCCGTACTCTCGGTAACGAAGATGGAATTTTAGTGTTCCAGAGTTTCTGGTGGAATCTCTCGGAGATTTTCCTGTTTTATATCATTACGGATTACTTGTAAGTACAAAGTGGAATATGCGACTTGTTAAGACTTTTTATAGACCTTCTCGAGTTAACGACGTCTTATTACTTACTACTCGGAGTTACTGTTCCTAAATTGTTGTTATCTCGCGAGTTACGAAGTATCTGTTGTACAATTCATGCGCTCAGACCTGATATCTTATGCAAGGGCTCCTGAGATGCGGCATTGGGCGGAACTTACAAACTTGCTGGGTTCTTCGGTTGGCATATTTGCCTTCACAGTCTTTCGAATTCAGGCAGCGGTGACAACAGTCGATGATGAGGACGACTCTCGCTTATGCAAGGAGATTCAACTCTACACTAGCAAGAGGTTGGTCAGTCCGGAGAGTCCCTCTTCGCTAGTTACGAGATGCAGTTGTCGATCACCCGTCGGCATTCCGTAGATTTACATGTGAGACCTTACACATATAGCCCTATATCTTACTCAGACTAACACTATAAAACACAATAACTTGACGTACGGATTACCGCTCCCCGTCGCCGCCGGGCTAGCTAGCAGCACGTGCTCGCTGCTTATTCGCACGAGACGGAGATACAGCATATGGGATGAAGCTGCGACGCGAGTCACCGGTGTATGCTCCATGTATGCTGGATCTAGCACTGCTGACCAACAATATCGCGGAGCTGGGGCCTCAGCTCACTGCCTGGAGCGAGGTAGTGGCCGATCACTTCCCCATGTGTCCGTACCAGCGTCGTCTTCCCGCGGAAGTCCCTCTTCGCTACATGGGTGGGTATCGGTGGAAGCCTTGTTGGGCGAGCTGCGAGCTTTTCGATCGACCTAGACTCGAGGATCATCAAACAGTCGACGCTTCTTGGTAGTGACATACATAAATTTGTACGATGACGACTCCTGTTCAAATCTGTAAAGTAACCCAAGCAGACGGATCAAGGGCATGCCCCGAGCAGACGCAGACTATATGATATCGGCACTGCCATGCAGCCCGGGTAGATTCGCATGTGAGCGGACCGTTTGGGTATCCATTCGACTCGATGGACGGAGTAGTGAACGAACTAATAACGTACTCTACTCGATGATATTGACGTGTGATCGTGTACGGAATAATACTAATGACAGTGATCGATATGTCATCTCGAGCTCGTCGGAATCTCGTAATTGTACGCAGACTATCCGCTTTATGAACACCTCATAAAATATAATACGACGAAATTCATCATCTTCATCATCATCGCAGCGTCTAGGCGTCTAGGTATAACGGCTAGTTGATATACCAGACACATGGCAGCTTGTCAAGAATATTCCGTAGTCTACCGGGACGTGCCCGGCGGTCCGTACAGTCGGTAGAGGGGGGTACTTTTACACGCTTTAGTCAAGCAATCCACAGCTTCCTTGATCTCCACGACGTCTAGTGCACTGATTAGTGCAGACTAGCGCTTGTGACACACGTTCATACCGTCTTGAGCGCCAATGATGTGCGAAGTACGAAGTTGAGGAGGGAAAGGTAGGTGAGTGGAAGTGTATGCGTGTATTTACTGAGGAGATATTGTGCTCTGATTAGTCAGGATATTCGATTGTGGAAGTAACGATCCAGGCGTCTTCCGTACCTCCAGTGCCTTCGGAATACAGGCAGTCGCTGGCTGCCGCTAGGAAGTTGTCATGGGCTGCTATGGCCAGGCAGGTGCCACACGGCACGGCGAGATACTGGCAACTTACCGGAAAGTACTTGGACCAGACCTGACCAGATCTAACCCGACCTGTTCAACCAGACCGTATTATTATCTATTAACTGCCAAGTTGCCACAAATTGCCACCAGAACACCCGGCCCCACCATCATCCAACACAATGGCGTGCTGACAGCCTCTGCAACGTATACAACGCGAACTGTTTGACAGATCGACTCGCGACGTTAACTTGCCTTCATTGGAACAGACAATCTATGCTGTGACATTGTCGCATGAGCCTCGAACATCGCTACAGGCAGCCACTGCTCGCATCCCATGTCGAGGATATCAAGCGAAGTCACATGACTTCCCACGGGCGATCTACCTATCTAGAGCATAACCGCCTTAGCGCATGGATTGTGCGCTAGTGTGCACTAACGTAGGGTACCATTTAGACCATTTAGCGCTCGTTAGCACTAAGAGCACTAAAGTTTTAGTGTGCTTTGTCGGTCGCGTAGTGGCAGCAGCAGCGACCTGGGCCTGCCTTCCATCCTACCGACGGTGCTCCCCCTGCTCCCCTGCCCGCACCCTCTCCTGTCCCCTCCACCCACCTGTAATCCGTTCTCCACCAACCACTCCATTCCCTCTGAACAACTGCAAGGGAGTTCCAAGCTTCTGCTCCCGCTCCTTCGGAATACGCTGCGCTCCCTGGTCGGCACCGAACGCGAGAGACGGCCAGAGAGAGATCCATTACCTGACCTATATTGAAAAAAAGGAGTCCAGTAAAATATGAGAAGAGATACAGAATAAAAATATTCGGAATACAAAAGGAATGAAAGGATGATAAAGAAGGAGAAAAAGCAAGCAGATCCATCTAACCCCTGGTCTTCTCCGTGCACAGCTCGAGCTCGGCAGCGATCACCCGCTCCGGACAGCATCTCGTTCCCGTCTATCCAGATTCCACGCGAGAAGCAGCTTCGGTACTCGCGATACTACTACTGCTACTACCACCACCACCTCTTGCTGCTACTGCTGCTACTGCTGCTACTACTAGCTCTACCATCCATATATCTAGGACCGGCCTCGGCTGCGCTGCTGGAGCAAAGGTCGTGCTCGAATTGCCAACACCGTTTTCTGTCCGTTCTGCTCGTTCTGTCCGTTCTGCCCGTCATCGTGATTCTGCTGTCAATGGCCACGGCCACACATCGCCTAACCTCTTCCCGAATACGTATTAGGACAGGAAGTGTGCACTATTTAGGCTTGGACGGGAGCTTAGCGCGTGGCAATCGACGATTAGTCTCGCAACTACTTATTAGCAAGACCCCCTCATGACTCAAGCAGCAGAGTGTAACGTGCCTCAACCTTCAGCAAGTTCAACTCTGGGGACTCTGGAAAGTCTGGGAACTCTGGGAACTCTAGGCGACACTATCTCGACTGCTCCGGCTCATACTACTACCACTACCACTACCACTGCCACTCCCACCACCACCACTGATACTTCTACTGCTACTACTGCTACTGCTACTGCTGCTGCTGCTGCTGCTGCTGCTTGTGCCATCAATCACACTGCGCCCGAGCATCCACCCCCCGGTCCAGATCCAGGTCCAGGTCCTGTGTCAGCGCCAGTCCCAGTTCCAGTTACTACTGCTACAGGCCCAACAGCAACTGTAATCGTTGCGCCCGTCCGCGATTCCCAGGATCAGGATCCGGATCAGAGCCACCACCACAACGGACTCACCACCCATGCGAAGACGCCCGAAGTGGCCAGGGAATCCGCGACAGGAATTGGCCACCCTGGTTTGAAAGCTGTCCTATCAAATGCACAAATACAACAAGACCAGATTACTACAACTACTGCTGCCGCTCCTTCTGCCCTTGCAAAAAACGCGCCCTTAATAAATGAGGCCGCCCAAGCGCGCATTGATCTACCCGTCCCTCTTGTCTTGGAACAGTCGCGCCAGCGGCAGTCGGTGTGGTCGAAGCGACTCTCGAAAGTTGAGGCTGCGGCTGCGGCAAAAAGCGTCAACCAGCCTCTCGCGAAGAAACACCGGGTTCGGCTCTCGCCCCTCCCGAAGATCGACCTGAGCTGTGTTGCAAGGCCCACTCAACCACTTAACTTGGTTGCTAGCCCGACTTCCCCCCTCTTTTTTTCCTGTACACCAGACCCTCTATTCATTCGACCGCTCGGCTACACTGGATCAGAGGTGACAACGATGTTGCGGACGGTCCAGGATGGCACCGAGGTGACAACTCTCCAGCTACCGCGCGGTACTGTCGACTCCGTCTGCCCGACGTCGACGTCCAGCACGTCGGGCAGCTGGTCGTCCACCGAGGCCGTCTGCTTGAGTCAGAGCGCCGATGCCCAGCCATCCACCCCCGGTCTACAGGCCCTTTATAGTATTGAAGTGCTAGAGTTGCTCGAACGCGACGATCGCCCGACGTTCATTGTCGACAGTCTGAACCCCATCAACAGTAAACCTACGGGTCCCTTTTCCGTCTTGTATGCCAACCCTGCACTCCACGCGTCGGATCCCATCCGGCACTTAGTGTGTGGAGACGAGCAGAGGGACCAAGATAGCAAAACGGAATATGTTAATTTTGGAACATGGGTCAAGTCGGGCGGAATCGTCGCGGGAGGACTGGATCCCTATCCCTCGCCGTACCGCTACGGCGGAGTTAACTGGACTTCTTTTACTCTCAGGAACAGGTTCCGCTTTGTCAGTGCGAGCACAAACACGGCTCCCGCCCCGCGTACTCCTCCCAAGCCGCTTTTGGAACAAAGTACGATTTTTGAATCCCCCAGTCCCGGTCTGGCGCCTGTTGTTGAGCTCCAGAGTCTCAACCATGTTGCCGCTCTTGGCCATGATGAAGTTGGCGATGCTGGTGAAATCAGCGCTGACGACCCAAGTCGACCGGGCTCTAGCGACGAAACTGACGAAATGGCGGGCCTGCATCAGACTCTCCCGGAGTCACTTGTATCTTTGCCTCAGCCCTCTTTTGATTGGACTCGAATCCCTTTAACACCTGACCTACCCGAACACATTCAGTTTGCTCGCACAGTCAACTGGGCTGCCACACCACTTGGTCCCATCGAAGACTGGCCGCGTGAACTCCGCACCATCTCCAATTTGGTGATGGGCAGCCCTCACCCTGCTGCGCTCTACTGGGGCCGAGAATTTACCGTAATTTATAATCAGGCATATGTCGCCATGGCCGGTCGAAAACACCCGAAGCTAATGGGCTCGAGATACAAAGATGCGTGGTCGGAGATTTGGGAGGATATTCAGCCGATATTCGAAAGTGCTTGGGAGTCTGGTCAAGCCATGCTGAAAAACGACGATCATCTCATCGTGAGACGCGACAACTTCGACGAAGAGGCCTTCTTCTCCTGGTCGATTGTGCCGTTGGTCGGACAGAATGGGACGGTTGTTGGTCTCTACAATCCTGCGTTTGAGAACACGAGACGGAAAATGGCCGAAAGGATGATGCTGACCTTACGTGAAGTTGGAGAGAGGACATCGCTTGCTCGAGACATCAAGAGTTTCTGGGGACAGGTGAACAAGGGGCTTGATTACAGCGAGGACGATGTACCATTCAACCTGGTATATTCAGTTACCGAAGACCAGGGAAGTGAGATCGGCTCTATTCACTCGGGCAGCTGGATGAACCCACCCCAGGTGACTTTGGAAGCATCCCTTGGTGTTCCCCCTGGTCACCCCTGTCTGATCAATTTCTTGGATTTGAAGACAAGCAATGATGGCTTTGCACCTTACATGCGCGAGTCCATGTCGAATTTTGGCCGGCCGATCACACTGTCGGCTGAATTAGGTACTCTCCCGACAAAGCTAATGGATGGCCTCCTTTTACGTGGCAGTGGTGAACCATGCCGCTCGATTGTTATTTTCCCAGTTCACCCGACGACCGGTAGCGAGAGTGTCGTTGGCTTCATCGTCATGGGAGTCAACCCTCGGCGCCCTTATGACCAGGATTATCGGCTGTTCATCACCCTTCTATCAAGGCAGCTGGCAACATCTCTTGCGTCCGTGCTTTTGTTCGAAGAAGAAATCCGACGGGGTCAACGTGCGGCTCAGATGGCCCTAGCAGATCGCCAAGAACTGACAGAACAGCTACATATCAGGACATTGGAAGTCGAGGAAAGCGAACTCAAGTTTACACGAATGGCCGAATTTGCACCCGTGGGTATGTTTATCGCCGATCATCAAGGAGACATTACCTACTCGAACGATATGTGGTGGGATCTGTCTAGACACAACAGGTCGGATAGTGTCAACAACTGGATGCAGAGTGTCAAGGATGAAGATCGACCAGCGCTCGAAGAAGTTTGGCGGCGACTCGTGGTAGAAAAGGTTGCCATTACGCACGAATTCCGATTTAAATGCACCCGCCATGAAGGAGATTTAATTATCGATACGTGGGTACTGATGAGCGCGTATCCCGAGAAAGATCCCGAAGGTGGAATCAAGGGTATTTTTGGATGTATCACGAACATCTCTCAACAGAAATTGGCCGAGCAGATTCAGATGCAGCGCAGGGAGGAGGCTCTCGAACTGAAGCGTCAGCAGGAAAACTTCATTGACATTACCAGTCACGAGATGCGAAATCCCCTGAGTGCAATTCTTCAATGCGCGGACGAAATAGCAGGCACTCTCACTCACGCCTTTCCGGTCGATGACTCTGAGAAGGGCGAGAATTTCAAGATTGCGATAGCAGGTTGTCTTGAGGCAGCGAATACCATCAGCCTCTGTGCAAGCCACCAGAAGCGCATTGTTGACGATATACTGACCTTGTCGAAACTGGATTCGCAGCTACTCCTTGTCACCCCTGTCGACGTACAGCCCCTGGCTGTTGTGCAACGAGTGCTCCGAATGTTCGAAGGCGAACTGAACACCAATGGCATAGACTTGAAGTTGCAGGTCAAGAACCGATACATTGACATGGGCGTTGACTGGGTGAAACTAGATCCTTCGCGACTTCTTCAGGTTTTAATCAATTTGATGACGAACGCTATCAAATTCACTCAATCGCTTCCAAAACGGTCTATCATCGTCACTCTCAACACGTCGAAAGATATCTCCGAGGTCACTGAGCCGGGAATTACGTATTTCCCCTGTGACCGACCCGACCAAAGCGACCTTCGAGATCAGCCTGATTGGGGTGACGGAGAGAAGCTGAACCTTCACTTCACTGTCCAGGACACTGGCAGGGGTGTTGATGATCATGAGAGGAAACTCCTTTTCCAGCGCTTTTCCCAGGCAACTCCTCGTACTCATGTCCAATATGGTGGATCTGGCCTTGGGCTGTTCATCTCCAGGATACTGACCGAATTGCAAGGTGGCCAGATCGGTGTTGCTTCGCAAAGGGGTGTTGGTAGTACATTCTCGTTCTACATTAAAAGTCGCAGATCGAATGTTCCACCCACAGAAAATAAGGCTCTGCTTTGTCCACCGCCTCTGATCCGAACGCCAGGTTCCTCCACGACGATTGAGACTCGAGCGAAGAAGCCCGCGACCTGTGAGACGAACGGCTCTGCAGAACCCGGTTCTTCCTCGGAGCCGAAATTCTCCGAAGATGGCAGACGATTGTTTGATGTCCTTATTGTTGAAGACAATTTGGTCAACCAGAAAGTATTGCAGAGATCACTCCGCAATGTTGGGAGTACAACCAAAGTAGCGAATCACGGAGGCGAAGCTCTCGAAATCCTGAAGAAATCGCGGTATTGGCATGGTAACGAGTCCATCGGCCACGATATCTCCGTCATCCTGATGGATTTGGAAATGCCCGTCATGGACGGCATGACCTGTGCACGGAAGATCCGCGAGCTTGAACGAGATGGTACCATTAATCGTCACATCCCCATTATTGCGGTAACAGCGTATGCCCGGCCGGAACAAATCGAGAATGCGAAGACCGCTGGGGTGGTAAGTTGTTGTTAGCATAATGGCTCGAGTACAATACTGACTTCTCTAGGATGATGTTATTTCGAAACCGTTTCGCATACCCGAGCTCATGCCCCGGATAGAGCAATTAGTCGAGGCACACAAGAACTACACGAAAGTCCACATAGTCTAATCACGAAGGGAGAAGCAAACTCATCGTATATCGACAGATCACCAACATATCGCACATCTTATCATACCACAAACAATCCTCCCACTGATTTCAACCACGGCGTTTCGGGCGTATTATTTGAAGGTAAACGGTTGCATGGAGAAGGTGGAACGTCTTATCTATCTACAGCATGGGAGGTTTTCCAAAAAATCACGGCGTATTCAATGGCAGCGTCTACGGAGGGGGGTATACCTTTGTTCATATTTTTTATAGCACAACTCGTATACCTGTATATAGTTTTTTTTTGAAGGTTGCTTTTGTTTTTTGTTGGATGGGCATATAGGGTGTGAGGCGCCTGGTTACCTACCTACCTACCTACCTAGGTAGGTATATAGCGAGGGCCTTTTTAGAGGCAATTGATTTGTTAGTTATATGTGTCTTGGGTTGTGAGATGTATGGTGAATGTGTGCGATTTGATTGATTGACCGACTGACCTATTTCGTAGCATGTGATAGATCTTCGTAGAGTCGCTATCGCACGCGACGCTCGCGATCATTCCTACGTGCGATGCGTGCGATAGCACACTAAGAGCCAGCAAAAAGAATCGAGCAGAAAAACCACAACAAAATAAAAGATGAAAGTAAGATTGGGGAGAGAAGGAGTAAAAAGGAAAAAGTTGGCAAAAAAATAAAAGAACGTACAACACCAGGGATTCGCTGGTCGTCACCGACCCAACTACTAATCTGGCCCTCACCGGCTTATCTATGGGAGAGCGGACGGGATCCCGAGTTCTCCAGTGGGTATGGTCGTACGTGACAATTCAGATAACTATTAGGAGTTATATACTAAGCTACGCAATGGGAAGCAAGAGGAATAGGAGGCTTGAAGGTGGTAATGAGTACGATAGGATGGATATGTAAGGGCATGTAATTGACGAATACCACTCCTATGAGAGTGTTGATGAGTAGGTAAGAGGTAGAATTGATTTACGCACTTATATATTTGCCATGCTGGCGGATAGGATATCTGGTAATGGAAGTCACTTTACCAAACCCAACCCGGGAATCATGTACTCCAACATCATGTAACCTCTTCAGGCACTATTTCGCTTTGCCCTTTCCTTTTCCCTTTCCTTTACCAGTCGCCTTCGCCGTCCCCTTCCCCTTACCCCTAGCTTTCTTCCTCTCCACCCCATCCTCCTCCTCATAATCCTCATCAGCCTCAGCATCCCCAGCAGTACCCTTCCTCTTTTGTCCCGGCGCAAGACTCACATCCTCCTGCACCTCCACACCATCATCACCAACAACACCGTCCTCAACAACAACACCAACAGCATCCACAACCCTCTGCGTCCTCAACTTATTCACAGCCTGCGCCATGCGCTTACTCGTCGGAACCCTCTGTCTCGGCGCAAACGCCTCCTTCACACCAACACCCACACCCCCCTCAAAAAAGCGCGTAATATTACTCTGCGTCCCCTCCGCTTCGCGACGATTCATGTCGCGAATAACAGGGACAAGAACCTCATCCGTCCGTTCCTGACTCCATCCAATCGTACTCATAAGGAACTGCCGCAGCCCCTCGACGTCGGGCGAGCCCCATTGGAAAGGCTCAGTGCTATGGTCGACTTCGGGGTGTAAATAGGCGTCAAAAACCGCCGGACTGGGAAAACCCGGTGGGAGGAATAATTTCAGCGCCTGCGACTTGCGGAATTTCTTCCGGAAAGTGGATGCGGTGTCTGGTTCTTTGGGACGGCCTTCTTGCCACCACTCGCGGAATTTCGCCAGGCCGTCTCGGCCGGGGAATTCGGAGAGGATTTCGACGGCCGTGACGGGGCCGACGCCGGGTAAGCCGTCGGTGTAATCGGAGCCGAGGAGTTGGGCGATGGAGATGAGCTGTTCGCGTGATAGAGACATTTCTCGCTCGAGATCGCTGCCGAGGTAGCATTCGACGAATTTGTTGCTGTTGAACATGTTTTTGTAGACGCGTGTTCCGCCGAAGAGGAAGATATCGGAATCGTCTGTTACCACGCCGTCGACGAGACCGAGGTTGACGAGTTGGGCGCATTGCGCTTCGGCTTCCATTGGTGCGGTAATGTAGGGTATGCCGAAGTACCGGAGGAGGGCTTGGCATTCCGTGATCATAATTTGCGTCACTTCATCTGCGTCTCTGCGATCTTTCTTTTGCTGTGCTCGGAGAGCCTTGAGCTCCCGTTCATAGGCCTCTTGGTTCTCCTTTTCTGATTTGTTGTTTAGCTGACTAGCAAAACGTGCGTGTTCTTCGGCCTCTTCGGCCATTTGCGCGAGCAGTTCTTCTTCCTCGGGATCACTGAAATCAAGTTCGTCTTCGCCAATCGGTATATCGTTGGCATCTATTGTGGGAATTTCGCCCGAGTCATCCGGGATTATGGCCTCTGCTATCGCTTCTTCTAGATTCTCGGGTTCCAGTGGCAAAGCTGCCAGATGAGGCGAGGGATTTTCATTGGATTCTTCGGGAGGCTGTACAATTTCAACTTCCTCAAACTCTGGTTCTGGTGAGGAGGATGGTGATTTTGATCGATGACTTAACGTGGCTGCCTTTGACAAGTCTTCATTGCTTTGCTCGTTGAGCACGTCCTCGCCCCTGACCTCTTCCGTCTCAGGTATGGTAGAATCACGTAGAGGCTGATCAACAACTGGAGATGCCGAGGTAAGTGAGTGTGACAGGCCATCAGTGTTGTTTGCATTTGTCAGACTCTGCTGGCGAGGAGGAGGAGGATCGATTATCTCGACATCGCTATCGCTATCATCAGAGGATCTGATTTCTATAACGATGTCTTTCTGTCGTCGTTTCTCTTCCTGTGCTGCCGCTGCCCGGTCTGCTTCATTGATTTCTTTTTCGTTTTCTTGTTGTGCTTTCAACACTTCCCGGATATCCGTCTCATCTTGTATCATCCAGGGAGGCAGTGGACGAGGCTTGTCATCATTTTCAGCGTCAGGCATGAAACCACCAGCGAGATCACCGTCCTCATCTGTGCTATCTTTTGTTTGTTCCAAAGGCTGTGTAGTATTCGGTTTCTTAGCGAAAATGGTAGACTTCCAGTCCAACTTCTCAAAAGGGAGAGGGCCATTAAAAGGACTATTGACAGAAGGCATTGCAGTAGGTATTGTAGGAGACTGGGGCTTCGCCCTCGCTTTCTCTAGCTTCTTCTTTCTAGCAGCAAGTGCTGCTGATCGAAGATCCATGTCACTGCCACTGCTACTATTGCTTGCTCGGCGTTTCGGGACAGCCGCGTTTGCTCTGTTATTGACGATGTGAGCAATTATCCTACCCCGGTTCGAGGTGATCGGTTTCGGCTGTTCAACAGCTTTTTGTGTCCATTCAGGAGCCGGAACGTCTTCAAATTCTTCGTCTTCGTCGTCCACTTCAATTGCCTCCTGCGTGGGAGATTTTACCCCGTGTTGGTTCTTCAGAGAGAGGGCGATGGCTCGGTTCAAGTCTTCTTCCTCGTCTTGGAGCAACGCTTCGTTATTATATGAAGCACCAAGGAGTGCCGCCATATCGACACTTGTGTCGTTTTCGCCAACAAAAAGAGATTCCTCCTCGTTGCTGTCATTTCCGCCCACGAATAAGGAATCTACCTCATCAGCAATGGCTTCAAATATGGTATCGCCACTTTGAGCTTGAAGTTTTGGAAGCCTGTTCAAACCCTCAATTGGCACATCCTCAAACTCGTCATCTTCCCAATCCAAGTCTTCGTCTTTAGCTTCATATTGTATGTCAAGGGCATCAACATCGATAGGCTTATGGATTTCTCCCCTATCTTTCTCTCCGCTGACAACGCCAAGAGCCCAGCCGCCTTCTGCGCCCTCATTCTTGACGAGGATATACTCTCGGTCCTTCTCCCCGGCAATTCGTCCATTGACGCCTACCGTGAGATCTGCCTCTGCTCCGGATTCTTTCATCAATCGCTGCGTGAGACGATTTCTCTCCTGAACCCTCTCGATTTGGAATCTGGAGAAAGCCATACGATCGGGGAACATGTCCGCGAGTTGGTCTTTGCTCAATCCCATCCTTAGTCGACTGCGTATTCTTGCAGCATTGAGTATGTTGTACCTATCGGCCGCCGGCAGACTCTTGAAGAAGTCACCGTCGAAATCGATCTTACTGAAGTCATACAGATTAATATCTTCGCCCCTATGAAACTGTTTGGCATATTCCTCGAGTTCCTGGATACTCATGATGCGCGGATCTTCGGGCCGGCCGTCGATGGCAACGTCGAGCTCTGGCAAATGATAGGCATCTTGTTTGTAGAACTTTCTACTTTTCTGTCTCTCCTGCTGGCTCATACCAATCTCGTCGACGTATACGAGTTTTTCAATATCAGGTATTTCCTCGACAGGCTCTTGCTCGACATCTCGGCGGCGACGGCGTTTCTCGGCCTCCTCCTCGGCAATGCGCTGCATCTGCACGGCCAGAAGCTTTCCAGCTGTCCGTACGGCATCGTCGCGACGGCCCTCCCTTCTGCGCTTGCGGTTCGAAATCGTCTGGCGCTTCAGGGCTGGTGCGCCTCCATCGAAGACGAAGACGGGGCGGATGCCGAACCAGAGCAACTTACATATGCGACGGAAGAAGCCGACGATATGGGAGTTGCGCAGAGCATTTCCTTCTTTGTCGCGTACGGCTTTCAAGAACTGATAGATCCAGATGGATGCATCAACGGCAAGACGTTTCTGATTCAAAGTCGCAAGATTCGTCGGGCGCGCGCATGGTTGGATTACCGTCCATAGGCCGTTCACACCCATGATGGCAAAGTAGAGCCAACTCAGGGTTCTGAGGTCAAGGTGGAATATCGAGGCGCATATTCATTGAGATTTGACTGTCCAAGACGATCCAATATACAATTACGTTTGCACGAGTCAATGTTTGGGCGTAGGAAAGCGCTTGAGTTGAACCTTTGGTTTGTGAGGCATGGATGATGATGAGTCGAACGCGAAGTTCGAAGCAGGCAGGGATTACGAATGACAGGCAGACATTCCGTTTCTGCATTCCTTAGTGCGCCGTATTGTACGGATTATGGATCACCGTAATCTCGTGCCTGCAAATATTACTGTATAGATACATAAACGGTTTCATCCAATATTGCGAGCGTACAATATATGCGGCTATAGAGGTACATGTAATCCCCGCGGAGCAAATGTACGGAGTTGCATTCACGGTGGACTTGTTTTCCAAACCTCACACATACTCTGTCTCATAGAAGCACCAAGGTCTATTCATTCTTTCTCCATACTTAGCTTGGAACACACTTTCTAACAACGTGATATATAATACTCAGTGGTGAAAATGGAGGAAGTGGTTGAGCAACTGGACCGAGCAACGATGGATGAGGCTCCGTCGAAAGACGCCTCTGTGGCCTACCTCAAGTCGCTCATCAACAAGCGGCTGCGAATTCATGGTACAGACGGCCGGATATTTGTTGGGAACTTCAAATGCACCGATACTGTCAGTTTGCCTATGCCTGCTTGTCCGTCCGTAGGCTTTGAAGACGATAAGCCCGTTGTCTAACCAGCACCCAGGACTCCAACGTTGTCCTCTCGGCTACATATGAGTACCGGCAACCATCTCAGCCACAGCCTCTTGGATCCCCTATTGCCGCCGCAGTTGTCAACCCTGGGAATCCTCAAGAAACACTCACGAGACACTTGGGCCTCGTCGTAGTTCCAGGCGAACACATCGTCAAGATCGAGATCGAGGAGTTCACAAGCCAAGTGAGGGTTCGCTATCCGTGGGGTTCCCGGGAGATCTACGGTAGCGCCCGGTGAACTATCACCAGAGAAACTGGAATATACTCCGAGCTCTGCACCGCTGTAATGGCGCAGATCTAATTCTCGCAAGTGACTCCCTGGCCCCAACGTTCATGCCTGACAACGCATCCATCCTGGACAGATGTTCAGGTGGCATCTTCACTTCGACAGGCTAGTGACGGTTATCATCATGAGGTTATACTCGAATCAGGCTGAGAGCCATACAACAACACAGCTACATGCACAATATACCCTATTCACCAACTGCAACGAGCTTTCTGTACGATTTTGTGTTTCCTTTTAGACGGAGATGCTTGCCGAATGAGCGGGAAACCAACTCTATCGAAACAGCGATCCCCTACTAGCTTTTCAGAATCGTTATGCACAGGCATATGGCAGGCGCCCCTTATTGGGGGAATTCAAATAGCCACTTGGACTTCGGAGTGCGGTGTGATGGAATGACATGATATACGAAGAAACATACTGATAGACCACAAGATGGCTAAGCGCTGCCATGAATGATAATATCGCCCTCGCCAACATCTCAGTATCTTCAAAGCACCCCTTCGTGATCCTCACTTACTGCTTTTTTCATGCTCTGGACACAACAAACTCTCAAGACCTGGAAAGAAACCCCAAATCACTCGAGAAGGGGTCTAATATCGTCAAAGGAGTCTAGAAACCATGAGTCTCCGAGGAAGGAACGGAAAACATCTACTTCTCAGGGTTTGAACTCGGCGATCGACTTCGTCCGAAACTCTTCATATCACAGCGCTACTGCTCCCAAGCCGTTATATGACGTATCGGCGGAATACATTTGACAGCAATCATCTTCCAATATCAAGTCTTTATACACATAGACACGTCAATCTTGTGTTATCAACGTCTAGTACTTCCCTTTCTTCATCGCCGACGTGTTAAAGTTCGTGGAGAGTCTACCTGCTTGTCTTGATTCCCACTGATTTGCATTGCAGTAATAGGAAGTTATCACAAATCACAAACAGCTCGCAACTAATCAATATTGAGGCGGACTTGTGCTTACGATAGGCAACGACTGAATGACACGTCAGTCTTGTGTGCTTCTACCTGGTGCGATCGATAAGATCATGAATGTGCTCCAAGTGGCAACTTTCCATCAGTAGATGCTGTCGGATGAGTCTGTATCGAGTTGCAAGGCGATTGTCACGCATGCTCCCGGCACGTTGTCTAGCTGTAGTTTCATGACCTGTGTATGGTTATCAAAACAAAAACAACAAATAGTAAGTCAACAAACTCAGTAGTTGGTAGGTCAACGGTCAGATTCGCTAATGGTGTATTTTAGGACAAGGGGCGATTCATGGCTCGATAGCATGCTCGAGGGATGATGAATCCCGCAAGTGAGCGTGCTACTTATCAAAAAGAATGCCCGGCCCGAGGAAAATGACTTTCGCTGAATCATTCCTTCGTCAGTATTGGTTGAACTTTGAAGTCTTCGAGACTCGAGCACGCGCCCTTTCTGAGCAGTTAAGGGCACCACCTGTGTGGTTCGGCGTCCGTTTGTCATATCCCGGCCCTCGGTTTAGTTGAGGCGGCACCGAATACGGATTACCTACATACTCGTAATTCACCCTACCCACTGCCTGCCGGAATTCGAGGGCCTCGGCCGCATCATCAGCATGACTTCCTGGACCGAAGACGATGAGTGGGTCTCCAAGTACCTTCCATAAGGCCTCAGTGAAAGCCGGCAGGCAGTCGGGTTTCCTCCGGGCTTCGGCATCGTCAAAAAGACAATTCTTCTTTAATTCTCTCTGCTAATAAGTAAACAATAAATACTAGGCACGGATTAGTGATCGATGTAGGTACGGAAAACCCATGCTGTCTCGTTGCATATCAAGGCGCACTAGAAACGGAATGCTACGTCCCTACAGTTTTACGCCATGTCCAAGTCAGTCTAGAGTCCACGTCTTCGTGATTACTATTATGCCCGAAGAAAATGCCTATTTCGTGCCAACAGAAGCCCCGTTGTTGGCTGCAACTGACGCTACCAAAAATGAGTCTTATACTAGGCGGATTACGAGTATCTTCACCAGACTCAGTAAACGAATTCACCTCACTGGCTTGGCTGGGCGAAGCCGATGCTTGAGAGGTCACCTACAACGACTTGGCCTACCTAGCGTGAATTCGAACCGCCGCGACTACGGAATAGTCCATGCCTGATTTGTCTTAACTCCCGTACGGTTGTGTGTAGGGCTCTCCATGCGTGGGCCCTCCTCAGCTCACCTCAGTAGTGTAAGTCGGCACTTGTTTACACAATGTCGGTCAATATTCAGTCGTTTTGTTTACGATATTTCCTCAGCCTTCTCTGTTCCAGGAGTCAAAGACGAGCATTGCATCATCTGCATCGGCGACCACTAGGTGCGTAGTTTTTTTTTTTTAATTTTCAAAATCCTCCCCGTCATAGCGAGGATGACTGCCGAGACGTCGAAGAACCTCTGAGCCACTTGCCGATTACATATACATATTACATATTACGACAGATTTAGGCTATGAAGGGGCGGGGTATGTTGTCAATGTCAGGGAGGGCCCGGAGTGGAAGAAAGGATTGTAATGCGTAAGTGATTTCCACTACGATATCTCAAAATCCCATCAAGCTAGTACGGCGGAACTGATTGAATATACGATTTTTAGAACTCCATCCGGGCGGAGGGAGCGGTCTTATGCCCCCACCCGCGTCCCCCCTGCCCATGGGGCCCTCCTTGTACGAGTACGGATTACATGCGATCCTATATCACGTCTCACGCTGCTAAGCCTCAGCCTGCGTTGCTTATGTTTCAGGCAAGCCAGAGGTGGACACCGAGTGAATGGGTATTAATAAGACGTGGCGGTTCGAGAAGTTGACATCGACTCCTTAGGTAGACTTACACGCTTTTCAACATGGCACCATACATTGTCCCCTTCATTATCAACGGCGAGGAAGTCATCCCCAAAGACACCTTTGAGGTGAGATCACCGATCACTGGTGAAGTTGTCCACCTATGCGGCCTAGCAACTGTGTCTGAAGCCAAGGCCGCAGTCGACGCCGCTGCCGCTGCGGGTCCGGCATGGCGAGACATCTCCAACAGTGCTCGAAGGGATATCCTCCTCAAAGCCGCCGAACTGCTAGATCAGAGACGGCCTGAATTGGATCAATATCTCCTGGACGAAACTGGCCAGCCCGCATCATGGAGTGCGTTCAATCTCGATCTTTCCATCGACCTGATTAAGGATGCTGCTGGCCGCCTGGCAACGCTCGAGGGCACGGTGCCCAAGCTTGCTAATCCCGCCATGGCAGGCATGGTAATACGCGAGCCGTATGGTGTCGTGCTTGCCATGTCCCCCTGGTACGTTTTCTGATGGATTGCCCGTGGATTGGAATAACTGAACTGATGCACAACAGGAATGCACCCTATATTCTCGGCACCCGCGCCATCTTATATCCCCTTGCGGCTGGTTGTACCGTAGTATTCAAGGGATCTGAACTCTCGCCTCGGGCTATACACGCCCTGACCACCGTGTTTAATGATGCTGGTCTGCCCAAGGGTGTATTGAACTTCATAGCGACCAGCCCAGCTCTAGCGCCCGAGGTGACGGAGTCTATCATCGCCAACCCACACGTTAAGAAGATCAACTTTACAGGAAGCACTGCTGTTGGACGAATTAGTAAGTCCCCCTAGGCTCCGAATGATGAGGATTATGGCAATGAATAAAGTGCACTTGTTGATCCTCGTGTTACCCCTTTAGTTGGTAGAACTGCTGGCCAGTATCTCAAGCCCGTCGTCCTGGAACTTGGAGGCAAGTCCCCGACCATTGTCTGGGAAGATGCCAATTTAGACCTTGCGGCACAGAGCTGCGCGTTGGGTGCGTTCTTGAACTCTGGTCAGATCTGCATGGGCACAGAAAAGATCATCGTGCACAAGAAGATCAGCCAGGCGTTCCAAGACAAGCTGAAAAAAGCTGTGGCCCAGTTCTTCCCTGACGCCCTCATCCACATCAACGAACAAGCCGTTCAAAAGAACAAGAGACTTGTGCAGGATGCTTTGGATAAAGGTGCCTCCTTATTATTGCAGAACAACAAGGCCGAGGAATTGTCGAAGACACAGTTGCGACCCATCGTGGTCATGAATGTGACCCCGAAGATGGATATTTACCACACAGAGTCGTTCGGAGCAACCGTGAGCCTGATAGAAGTCGAAAGCGAGGAAGAGGCGGTACGCATCGCCAATGACACCGAGTACGGTCTCTCGTCTTCCGTGTTCACCGAGGACTTGAGGACGGGCTTGCGCTTCTCTAAGCAGATTGAGAGCGGAGCCGTGCACATCAACAACATGACGGTACACGACGAGGTGGCCTTGCCTCACGGCGGCGCCAAGGGTAGTGGATATGGCCGGTTCAACGTTACGCTGGGACTGGAGGAGTATGTCAGAACGAAGACTGTGACTTGGAAGATCTAGCGTGGACGCGTTACTCGCCCTTGTTGATGCAGTCAGACGGAATATTAACGGATCGGCATCCTGCCACTCCGATTCGACCAAGTTTCTTGTTGACGAGAATCAGCAGAGGGTGTTTTTCACGATGGAGCTCAGAGAGACACGATAAGGCAGCATTGCTGTGAACGGATGTCACGGTAGCTATGCTCTCTCTCCTTCAAGGCGTTCTCAGGTCGCAAAGACTCAATTTGTTAGACACAAGTTGGGAGTTTGTGCTGTTATCGTGGGTTTAGATGTAATAGGTAAAGAGAAAAAACATTCCACTCGGCTCACTGAAGCCAAGAAACGAGCTTCCAAGGTCGGGTTCCTGTTAGGTATCTAATAAACCCCAGGTGGTATTTGCTCTGCCTTCTCTGTCATGTGTCATGTAACCGTAGCACTTACCGAATTCCCATCGGCTCACTCGGATAACCCAACGCAGGTCACGGGTTACCCAAAGGGAGAACATCGACCCTCCGGCAGTCCGTTCTGGACTCGATATTAGATACGGTGGGACCCCTGAGGATCGCGTGATAGGGCATTCTATCTGGAACGAAATGCCGTTTGGGAATCCCGAGTTCTACGTAACTAGTTGTTACCGGTATACCGTAGGGTCGTATCTCCGTGGCCCCTATGTCGGAGGTTAGCGGCCGGTAAGCTGTTGTATGTGACTTGACTAGAATTACATATCCACGTGCCAGTTTCTATCGGCTATATATAGTAAGACGCCGCGGCGTTTAGAACACGGACGAAGGATTGACGCGGTTCACATTCCGTGTTTCCTGGAAGGAATAATCCGTCTTTTCATGCACGGATTGATCCGTTGGCAAAATAGTTTGAGTTAGTAGATGCGGAATTCCGCGTGTAAGAATTTAGATGTTCTGTAAACTTGTCAACCTCACGGTCAATGGCAACATGTACTCCGAATGAAGAATGATGGCGGTATGTCACTTGTTCTCGCCGCTGTTTCCCTGATCAGGTTTTCAGTGACGCCGTTGCGACTTCTCGGCCCTGATTTTTGGACACTTTAAACTCAGAGAGTAGCTCTAGTCCCACCTTCCCGGCCAACTGACCAACCAAATGACGAGGAAGTCTAGCTTCCCCAAATTCTGATTGGTTAGAACGACCCTCGGCTTGGAGAATGACGTTGTCACTGCTGCGAAGGTACATTCAGATAACGGATGTAAAAGAATCAACGGGAAAACTTAGGCCCTGCCAATACACAATAAATCCTCACATTGATGAGATTCATATAACAGAAACCGACTTCAGTGTTCAGAACAAGTCTTTTGGAGCGCAAACCGTTGAATTGCAGGGGTCGCGGCACGAGCAGGTGCTACCGGGCGAGAGTTTGGCATATGCATTACCTAATTGGCCCAGACCGTTCCCCCCGCACTTACCCAAACAGGCATCCCGGATGTGGGGTAAGAACGACCCTCGCAACGGTGGATCCCCTTTCCATCATTCACGCAGCCCCGGAAAATCACAGTCGACGTTGACACCTGCAAGTCTGCAAGTTTGGACCCCATGTCCCATTCGGAACGTAGACAGACCATCGCATGTCTCAAGGACTTGCCTTCACCGGTTTCATCTGCCGCTCTTCTTCTCGACCCTGGACCAGTAATGCGCTCGTAGGCAATGGGCAAGTAGGATTGCTTTCCCCCTCGAGACCCGAACAGCTGCAATAGATCAGGAGACCGGTTTCTCTGCGCTTTCATTGCACGGATGCGGCAGTGACAGTCTCTTTTTCGCGTCGCGAAGATCCCGTTTGTTCCTAAAACTTGGAGTTCCCGGGCCTTGTCTTGGCGCGCCGCTCGTTCCAGAGAGACCCTGAGCCGTCCCAGCCGACGGGGACCCTCGCATGAGAGAGGAAAGACGTGAGGGGGCATTACCGTTCTGGTCGTACGCAGGAGACGCCGTTGACGCTCTCTCTTTCCCTCTTCTCTGCCGATGGCACGTTGGTGGATGAAGTCCCAACCCAACTCGGGCGCATGAAAACCCCTGAGACCCCTGATTCGTTGAACTGCTTCCCGGAGAAAATCTGTGCGTCGAAGGAAAAAATAATCTGCTGAACCCGTGACGACGATCGATTGCAGGCTTCCTCTTTTCCTTCGGGCGCCACAAGTTGACGTTCCCCTGACACCTTGGCCAGGGTTTTGCCCACACTCTTCTAGATCCCGTCCCGTCCCATTCTTGGCCCTGGGGGCTCCCTAGCTTGGCGTAGCGAGAAGTATAAAGATGAGCTACATCTGAGGTTGCCACCATTTCTTTCTCTCATAATCTTCATTGTGTGCCTGTTCAACTCTCACTTCCTGAACTTCTTGTTCTGCTTATCTTGACTCTAGTGCTTGCGGTTCTGCATCTGACCTGACCACCACCCACTGCGAAAAGTGTGACTTCATCATTCATACCACAATGGCAACGATCGTGCCGAAAGTTTCCCGGGCTGCGCCCTCATTATCCAAGCTCGCCAGAGCTACGTCATCTACGTTGGTCTCAGGAGGTCTTGTTGCCTCTCGAGCAGGCGGTGCCGTGTTACTGAGAACACCCTACTCAAATAGTCGCCAAATGCCATACACGGCATCGCGATGTTTTTCCACCACTAAGCCAAGCAATCAAACGCCTCAGTCTGCCCCGAGAGCAGTTCTGCCTGAATTCAGTCTCAAAGACAAAGTCATCGTGGTTTCGGGCGGGGCTCAGGGACTTGGTATCGTACAGGCAGAAGCACTCTTAGAAGCCGGTGCTATAGGTTGGTCATCACCTGGTTTTATGCTGACTTTGTATGATCCAAGCAATCGCCTCTGACACATAGTATTAGTCCATGTTTTCGATCGACAGGCTGAGCCACCTCTCGGCTCGAAGTACCAGAAAGTAGCCCAACGGGCAAAAGATGAGCTGGGAACGTCGATCTACTACCATCAAGTTGATGTGCGGACAGGAGTTAAAAGCCTCGACTCGATTGTGAAACAGATTGCGGACAAGCATGGGCGCATTGATGGTCTCATTGCGGCTGCTGGTATTCAGCAAGAGACGTCTGCTTTGGACTACACAGCGGAAGATGCCGATCGCATGCTGGGCGTCAATGTGACGGGTGTGTTCATGACGGCGCAAGCTGTTGCTCGCCATATGATTCGCCTCGGGTCTACTGGTAGTCTTGTCTTGATCGGCAGTATGAGCGGTACCATTGCTAACAAGGGTTTGATTTGCCCGTAAGTTTCTTACCATTTCTTATTATCAATTCTCTTGCCCCTTATCACTCCCATAAGAGATACCTCCCAGCGGGACACAAATATAGGAAATAGGAGTCGCTAACATAACGTTCCTCACTCACAGAATTTACAACGCCTCGAAAGCAGCTGTTATTCAACTCGGGCGCAACTTGGCTATGGAATGGGGACCCAAGGGGATTCGAGTGAACACCATTTCCCCTGGGTATATTGTGACGGAGATGGTGGAGAAGCTGTTTGTGCAGCACCCCGAGCGCAAAACAGAATGGCCCAAGGACAACATGCTCCAAATGCTGAGCAAGCCTGAAGACTACCGTGGTGCCGCTGTCTTCCTGCTGAGTGATGCCAGCCGATTCATGACGGGTGCCGATCTACGGATAGATGGTGGGCATGCTGCGTGGTAGAACAGGAGTTAAGAGATGCGAGCTTCATGCTTTGGTCTGGTCAAACAGGTAGAGAATAGGGCGTAAAGGGGCTAGTTCTTGGAACCGAGTAGCGCTTGCGGTGTCAAGGGATGTTGCTGAGCTGAGAGATTAGGACAGCATGTTATCTGCCGTAGTCCTATATAGCTATACACTTGCTCAATTAAATGGATGAATGTTAAGTATGTACGCAATTTGATATGCTCAAAAGGACTTTTTCCGCGCGCCAATGTCGAGTCTGGACGCCGTATCCAGCATGATGCCTTGCTGTCGCATAAACCTCCACGTCGGATGATTCCAGCGCGCATACAACTCCCACCACGCGCCATCGCGACGAAGACAGCCGTCCCAATTCCAACCCCTTTTCTCCCTCTCTTCCATCACTCATGCAACCCACCCCAAGTCTGCCGATTCATCCCCGCCGTATCAACAGGAACCGTAACCCCCCTCGGCCCCAACCTCCCCACCACACCCGTCTTCAACCTCAACGTCCTCTCAATCTCACCCTCACGCATCCCCGTCTCCCGAAGCAACAGCGCCCTTCTGAGCGTCGGCGCATCGAGAAATTCTCGACCTGCTGACGGATCGTCGAATTCGGCATCCGCCCGCTCTTGGAGACGACGTCGCGCTTCGAGGGCGCTGAGAGTCCGGTTTGAGGAGGAAGGTGGGTATTGCGGTGGTAAGGGGGCTTGGGCGGCTTCGAAGGAGGGCAGGGGGGATGTTGTTGCTGTTGAGGAGGGGGAGTAGGTTGGTTGTGGGGTTGCGATGCCCATTGCGCGTAGGCGGTCGGAGAAGGGTTGGGGGATTGTTTCGGGGGATTCTTCCGGGGATGGACTTTGGGTTGGTGGGGGACGGGCTGGGGGTGTTAGTTTGTTATGAGAGAAGGAGATATGAGGGGGAAGGGGATAAGAGGGGAGGAGGAAAGGCTTACACTTGGGTTGTGTCCGTGTAGTTGTTGTTGGGTTCGGTGGTGAGCCTGCGGCGCGGGTTGGGAAGCGCCGGGCGGCGGTTTGTGCGGGTTTTGAGGCTTTTGCGCCCATTGTGGTTGTTTAAGCTTTTTTCTTCGGGTTCTTTTTTCTCTTTGCGAATGAATTGATTGATTGCGGCTGGTTTGCACGGCGTTTGAATGTGTGGTAGCTATCGCGACTTGAGGGTATTGATTGCTGTGTTGTGATGAGAGCTCGAGTCGTGATGACGTTTTTCTGTACGGTGCGGAATTCCGGGGGGCGTGTGTTCCGGGTGGGCGGCGCTAGTGCGGGGCCCATGGCCGCGCTACTGGTAGTGGTAGTTCCTAAGGCGGTTAGTTGGGTTGGTAATGTGGAATGGGTGTTGATTGATTTGAGCGCTGGAGTGAGCTGTGAATTGATGGACTTGTGTGTTTGAGAGAACCTGAAAGTGAATCTTGACTGAATCTCTGTCGCAGTGGTGGTTTCCTACGGAATACTTTAATCACACATTGTCTTGATGTTGCATTTTGGTGGGAAGCAATGATGATTGGAGTGTCGTTTCTGTTCGACTTTGTTGACGGGTATGAAACCACGACGACCTTGTTCACAATGCCCAAAGTGCAGTGACCGATACAGATGACGCTCTCGCCATGGTCTCGATGCGCAATAATACCTGACAACCGACCGTTCAACAACTGCATCTTCAATCCATTTACTCCGAACTCAATTACCACTGTCTTCTCCTCATCAAGCATTACGAGGGAGGCATTTTCCTCGTTTAAACTGGCATATGTAACGACTGTGGTGGCTTGAGATAAAGAAGTGCCGTGCATTTGACATATAAGTGCAGATGAGTGGGCGTACGATAAAACCGTGTAAGTGAAAGCAACACAATCAACAATTGGCAGTTCTTTTCTCTCAGATAAATTGGGGTTATCTTCAAAGTTAGATTCGTCTCCTGAACAGCATATCATATCGCACTATCTCTTCAATTGCAGAAAGTAGGACGTGTTCCTCCTACAGAGTGCGGAACACATCCAAAGATATGCCATTTCTGTACCGAGACTGACGAACTCACGATATCTAAGCGAAATCATCTGTATCTGCCTGCGCATATCAACATGCAGAGAAAACAACTGTCATCTATGTCATCGGATTAGATACGCAAATAAGCAGGTTTATTGTTCCTACTGATTTCAAGATCTTACGCTTGGCTCGATCTGACTATGCGTCAACGTTGGAGGTCGTTTTGAAGCTTCACAGACGTCAATTCTCAACTGCCACCACTTGTTCACCATGGACCCAGAACAGCACGATATATTGGGATTTGGAAATCCCCAATCCGATCTCCAACCCTAACCCGCAAGCGGCATAGCAATTATGATGATCTAATTGCCGTCGTGCGGAAGCGAATCACGGGGTTGGCGTTTCTCGGAAATAATGTGCCGTCGCGGATCCGTGCTTGCTGTTGCCGATCTTTTCTTCTTCTTCATCACAGACGAGACGAGACGAGATGGGTTTGAAAGAAGCTGAAGGTGCTCGTTGCCACAGACGTCAATATTGTCAATAGTTCGACTTGATGTCACCTGCTTGCCTGCCGTCCCAGTGTAAGTGAGTTGCCACTTTCATTTGCATTTCGTCTCGTACGTTTGGCCACAATTTGAATTCGGGTCAACATACACAGCAACTCAGGTACGCGACTCTTATCGAAGTTGCATTCACATTACTAGCTAATCGTAACTCCGTGGAGATCATGAACACATACAGATGCAGAACATGAAGATGACAGCAGCATAGCCAGCTTCTATTTGGAATTTACATTACACATGAACAGGGGTATATTTGAAATTACAAAACCATCACCACAACCACCACGCCGCTTACGCCGAAGCAGAAGTCGTCGTAACAGGCGGAAGCGCCGTAAACGCAACCTCAGGATACATCTTCTCCTCACCCTCCAGGCCTCCCTGAATAAGATCAAACAACCGCGCACCCTTCGACGAGTATCCATCAACATACTCATCACCAAAGACCTCAAGGAAGGTATTATACGTCGTAGCGGGGTCCTTCGCGCAGAAGCGCGTGAAAGTATCATTCGTGCCGCGGAAGAGCGTGGCGTTGCTGAACTCGCCCTGCACGCTGTCCCAGTACTGTGTCGGGATGAGCGGGGAGCGCGGCGTCGGGAACTCGAAGCCGACGGACCGGACGATCCATTGCGTGTCGATGTTCTTGTAGTCGACGACGCCGAGGATCGTTTGTAGCGCGATGCCGTCGTACATGCGCTCCAGACGCGTCGCGTCCCAGTTCTTCCCGTCTGGGTGGTTGCGCACGAAGTTCATGGCGGCGACGCCGCTGTCGACTTCGAAGCGGTATTTGTGGCTGTTGTAGGGGCTGTTTTCGCGCTCTGTGATGTGTGTTAGTATGAGTTTGAGGAAGTAGTTTCAGGGGTTGGACGTACGGTCCCAGGCCATGTCGTGCATAAGGCAGCCGATGGCGTGAAGCTCGAGATCAACGCTGGCCTTGAGCGTGGCGTTGTTGTTGAAGGCGGCAGCACCGAGAAGCCATGTTCTCATGACGTGGTTGTAGAGGTAAGGTTGGAGTGGGATGAACTCCTTTACGAGGGCAACGGCATCCTGGACGATGGGGGTCCAGACAACCTCGACACCGGCGATGACGGTCGTGGGGAGACCTTGGTCGCCAGGCTTGTTGTCACAAGAGGACTTGTCTTTGCCGGGAGCGGCGAGGGCAGCGCCGGCGAGGGCCAGGGAGGAAAGGAGACCAGTTGTGAACTTCATCTTGAATTCGGTTTTGTGTGATATACCGGTAGACTTAGTGTTGAATACTGATTTGAGAACCGGGAGTGATGAATCGAGATAGACTGAAGAACTGAGTCGAGAAAACCAGAGACTCCGGCATTGACAAGCCCTTTATATACGTATCGTGACGCCTCTTTTCGACTCATTGACAGCGGTACCTACATGAAGTACGCCTCTCTGCGAGTCGATCCATGGTCCTTGCATCTCGAAAACACGGATCGTCATCGATGTGTACCCAGTGTTGCATGTCGCCCCAAAATAGTATGTACGGGTAGCGTTACTTGGGTAGAAGCTGAACACGACCCCGGCCGGGCCCGTGACTCGATTGAGAAGAGACGTCGATGGGCCCCGGCATGATTATCACTGATGGTTTAAAGCTGAGACATGTGCATAGTAACTAGACTTCTACGAGTAGTCTAGTGAGTGAAGTCATGCTGATCATGTCGTCTTGGCAGGCATGTGAGACTGAGCTGTGTTTCTATAAACGTGCCGTCGATGAGTAAACATATCTCTTCAGCTCACTTCTTGGACTCCGACGTACTTTCGTAGTCACTACTCGTACTGGAACGCCACCAGGTTCGAGGATGGGACGGAATAGGCAAACTAGGCTGTGTTTGCCGATGACATGGCTTGAGACCCCTGAGCTGACAGGTAACTGTGCGTTCCTGTTCCGTAGATGCCAAGATGAAGCCAAAATGAGCAGAACCAGCTTTCAACCGTTCGTGGTTCAACGTGTTGGAAAGATACTCGTACCTGTTCAGTATCGCGACGCTGCTGGACTTACTGTACGATAGAGTGGCAGTCGAGATAGGAAAGACCTTATAGAAACCAAACTACCAGGGAGTTTGAGTTCGCATTTCACAACCATCTAGGTAGGTAGTAACAAGCCGTCGTGATGTTTTTGGAATTCGATGCAGTAACGACCTCGGATTTCCTCACCGGGAGATCCGCAAGACAGCAACATGGGAGTCTGGACGTGGCGCGGTGAGACAATCTAGGAACAGTTCGAGTAAAGCTCCCGCGTTTTAGCGACTTTTCACTCTCTCTCCGCATTCACTGTGAAGCCTGCGTTAGCGTCCGATTTTACGTCGTCTTAGCGAAGTGATGGATCACCCCAGGTTGGAGGCCCAGCCCCCATCACATACGGTGTGTTTATCCTGCAAGCACTATCGTGATGTTACTGTGTGAATCTGCTGTGTTGCTGTCGATGTTGGAGTCTTTGTCTTTTCGATGCGGAAATAAGCTTAAATTCTGCACTTCATGTACGAAACACACCATCTTCTTTGCTGACCGTCGTCTTGCACATCTTGTTGCGGGTTGGTTGTAAATGAGATATGCCCTGGCCTTGACAACGGATGGCAATACGGATGACGGTAACTAACCGGTTGCTACCTCGGCGATTCGGTAACCTCCAATGTTCTCGGACCTGGATGGAAGGCAGGTAGTAGTTCTCAGTAGCTTCGACTTCATATTTGTCATTGAGATAGGCGAGATGGACTGAAGATGCTCTACGGAGTACAAGAAGGGTAGGTCCTAGATTCATCCGCCGAGCTTCTTGGTCAGTGATATCGGCCGATTATCTTGCTTCCGCAGAAGTCTGAACGACTGCCTGCGCCGCTGCCAAGCATCGAGCTGACAGTAAACGACAGTGGTACACCGCCGCTGCCCATCACCTCTTACTTTACGAGTATATCACGGACTGGTTCCGCGCAGGAACGGGCGCAGTTGGAACTCGCACGTAGTTATTGTGGTGTTTTCCACCGAGTTTCTCGACCTTCTCTGCCACTTGAAATTGAATGATAGAATCTAAGAGTATTTGGTTGAATGTCATTGTCCAAACCGAATTCGCCGGCCATTGTGTAGCTGGGTTCTTGTCCGCGTTGCGGCATAGGACATCAAATCCGAAGCTATCAAGAGAGCGACATTCTGAGTTCCCCTTCCGAGGAACTGCAAGTCAAACGGAGCCGTCTTTAACATGTGACGAAAAAAGAGGAAAGTGAGAAAGGTTCAAAAAATGGAAAGATTCATGAAAAGATTGAGAAAAAGAATGTTCCTGTCAAATTCAGGAAGAAGGCAAAAAAAGAAACATATCTGGACGAACGGGGAATTGAACCCCGGACCCCTCCCATACTCATAATCCTGCAGAACAGGCAATGCGAAGGGAGTATCATACCCCTAGACCATTCGCCCCAATGTTGTCATCGACGACCCATAAACCCACTAATGACTGTAGCAACCGTTCCTAGAGCAGTTGCCAGCTGGTCGCTGGGTCTCCGTGGGAAGTACGTACATCGCACAGTGTTCTACAACTGCACATACGATCCTCTGGACTCGACTCGTATCCCTATGGATCATCCCTTCTTAGGCACGTCTCACGTTACATCTTGCTCATCCGAATGGCAAACTGTCCGAGTAGATCTACGACGTCTCTTGTGCTACTGATTTGATCAGGATTACTGCATCCTTTCCCAATGCTGTCTCTCAATGGCTCCAGATAATGGCACGCGATTAACGGGCATCTGGTGAGTCTCACCCAACCAACCCCACGATGCTCCGTCACGAGTGGCACTATAAACATGACACGAACGAGTAATCGTCGTTAACGTGAGATGACCTTAGGTTTTTGGCTTCGTTTCTGTGGCTCTCATATTCGCTGAATAGACACACATTGATCAGTATGATTTGGTCTTCTGTCTTTACTGCCTACAAAACGACAGACTAGCTGACCATCATAGACCAACCACGCCTCGCATCTTCCTTTCTCCTGCTTATTTCTGGCTCGTTGGTCTTTGCCACGAGTCTCTTTGCAAAATGGCTTCCAGGAGCTGATGGACGATTTGGTATGCTTCTCACGTCCTTGTATACGATCGTGGTAGCTCACCTCATTACTAGACTCCGACGCTGTCTTGAAGGCATCAACCCCCTCACTACCGCCCAGGCCACGTCGATTCTATGTACCCTGCATTGTGGGCCTCGTCATTCTCAGACTTGAGTTCTCCTATGTAATCCTGAATGACTTTCAATGCTCCAAAGCAGGCGTCGAGGTGAGTTTGCCTTCTGAAGCTTACGAGCCCATCCTAGACCAACTGACTCTGCTTCCAGGCATTCCTGCCCCTTTTACTAGCATTATACAAGTTCATCTCGCATCGTCCGCCGCCAGTGGTCTCAGATGAGCCTGAAGACTTATGGAAAGGACCCATAGATGACCTCAAGGAATGGCTCGAGGGCTCTCCCTTCGGCCTGCTTATCGGTTCTGCTGCGCTTAGTGCCGGGGCGTATATCGCTGCTAACTTCGCAAAACGAACGACCTATTTCTGTTCCCCCTTGATAGATCAAGGAGCGTTCGTCCTGTTTGCCCAATTGGCTGGCGTTGTTGTAGATGCCGTCATCATTGTCCTTTCCTGGAGGGTGCTCTCCTGGACGCGGACCACCAGGGGTCGATTGCGGGCGCTTGGTGGCATTTTACTGAGCGCGTCAATCGTGACATACATTCTCCTATTAGCGTCCGAGTTTTTCCCACAAGACGGCGAGGAACTCAGCAGTCACTCCTCTGGGACCATCAAGTTTCTCTATATTTATGATGCTCTGGGCACTAGCTTGGTTCTGGCTTCTTTGGTTATATCGGCAACCCTCATGTTGTGCGAGACATCGCCCCTGGAACCCGTCGCTATCGCCACTTTCGCATCCGGGATACTAACGAGTATCAGCGGTGTGCTGTTAGTTGGCACCTACCAGCAGACGACGGCAACGCTACCGCCGCTTGCATCTGGCCTTGTTTCGTTCGGCTTTATGGTCTTCGTTTATGCGACTAACATGCGCTCGGTCTTCTTCATAAGGCGTGTGTTCTTTTTGTTACTACTCATTATTGTGGTGATTGCCTCTATTATCCGCGCTGCGATCGTTCCAAAGGTCTTCAAGCATCATCCTGTCGATGAACTTGTGTACCAGAGCCGAGTCGAGGCCGATCGGTGGCTTCGGCATGCGACAGTAAGTACGACTCTGAGACTCGCAGTGCAAGAATACGAGGAACGGCATCATGGGCGCAAGCCGCCACGCAACTTCGACAAGTGGTTCGAGTTCGCCCAGCAGAAGAAGTCGGTCATCATTGATCAGTTTGATCAAATTGAGAGGGATATCTTGCCTTTTTGGGCTCTAAAGCCCCAAGCAATTCGAGAGGGCGTCGAGTTCCTCAAGACGCAGCCCAAAGTCGGCATCATCCGCATTGCTAATGGCAAAGCATCTTACACTTACCTCGGCGATGCCTCAGAAAGAAATGTCCTCGATGAGATCGTTAACCTGATTTCGGGCTTTGTGGAGCATCTTCCAAGGATGGAGATGGCCATCAACCTGGACGAGCGACCAAAGGTTCTGGTTTCTTGGAATAAGATGAGCCAGCTCAGAAAGATCGCAACTCAACCGGGTTTTCAGACCTATTCAGGACGACTGGGAAAGTGGGACGATATCGACCTCTCTGCTGAAGACGATGATGAATTCACTTCACCAACGGAACTAAGCCCCTATATGTCGGCGTCTTACTTCCGACAACTCCAGGCACTTGCTTGCCCGCCAGGATCGCCAACCCGAGGTGGCATCCACTGGGATGTACGAGACTTCTGCTCTTCATGCACAGTCCCTCATAGCAAACATCAGTTCCTCGAAGACTGGCAAATGGCGCTTGACCCATGCCACCAACCCGATCTCTTCAACCTCCACGAGTTTTACACCCTTCCTCACCAAGCCAGACTATACGGTGATTTGCTGCCACTTTTCAGTGCATCCAAGACTCCTAGCTTCGGCGATATCATTATTCCCTTTCCCCGACCTGGGTATGAACAGGAGTATGATGGTAAAACGTTTAATCAGAAGCTGGATATTCTGCTTTGGCAGGGCGATGTCAACAACATGCCGCCAGCGATGACTCATGAAACGATTCATGGTAGTCATCGCTTGCGTTTAATACACCTCGTCAAGAATGCAACAGAAGCCGATACGGTTCCCATGCTATTAGGCATAGGATCAGGCGAGAATAGCAGGTTTCGATATGAGGACGTACCTAATATCGAAGGCAACAGTGTTTTGCCACTGCAGTTCTCACTGACGAACCCATCTGGCGATTGCGATGATCAATTCTGTGCACCCCTGCGAGATGAGTTCGGCCTAGAACCATCAGTGACCGATACGGATAGTCGCTATGCGATGTTGCTCGATACCAGCAACGGGCCACCACAAGACCTACGGCAAGTCCTGGGATCCAACCGCGTGCCTGTTCTCGCATCGATCTTCCAGGAATGGTTTACGGAACGACTGAGGCCGTGGGTGCACTTCATTCCAATCGATCTGCGATATCACGCCTTACATAGCACCATGTCCTACTTCATCGGCTTGGACGGTCATGGTTCCCTTAATGGGCGGAACCAGATCACGCCATCCCGAGAAGAGGATGCGAAGTGGATCGCTGCGGAAGGTCGTAAATGGGCTGAGAAGGCGATCAGGAGAGAAGATATGGAGATTTATTTGTTCCGACTGTTGTTGGAATGGGGGCGAGTGAGTGATGATAATAGGGATGAATTGGGCTTTGTATTGAAAGATAAATGAATTTATAGCAGTGATAGACAAAGCATTTGAAGAATTGATGAATGTTCTTGCAAAAGAATTCACGAACTCTGAGATTTGTATCTTCACAGATCAATTATGACGACGAAGTCATCCGGATTGTTGTTGAACCTCAACCACCAGAACGGCACTGACTTGACGAATTCACTTATCCGTGACATGTAAGTAGCGATGCGTGACGTATGCTGTGTCAGGCAGTGCCGTCTCAGCACATTTCCTCGCCAATCCAACTGCATCAACCCTCCACGATCCATCCCGCCCTGCTAGCATCTCATCGCAACCCCACGATCACCAACATCCCGGCTCGTTTAATATACACAATAACGAAAACAAGCGCCATCCCATCATTCGACCCATGGACTGACGAATCGCCAATGTGATTTCTGTTTCTCTACGAAATTGCTATATAGAATTACCGTCATTCTATTGTAACACTTCACGATCCCGCCGCTTCGCCCGTGCGCCCGTTCACGTCCAGCCTCTCACTCTCATTCACAATGGCGGTTATTAACCAGGACGAGTTCTCGAGCATCCCGTGGCAGATCAGTGATGGAGCTGAAGCTACGGAGTCCTCGAGCGGCTCCATGTCGCACATCGAAACTGAACATCCGAGCAGTGAGGACCGCCAGCGCGGTCAAATTCTCCAGCGCCAAGACCCCGGCCTATCCGGCGATATCCTCGAGTGCACCGTAGGCGAGCCGCGAAAGGAAAGCGACGGCACCAAGGATGCATTCGTATCATATCTAATCACGACACACGTGAGTTGAGCTTCTACGTAGCAACAACAGGTAGCAGCAGGCAGCAGCCACATCAACAGCGGCAGCTATCTAGAGTACAGAGATAGAGTATAGAATATACGAGGAACATCCCGTTCGCTAACGCACAGCTTAATTCAACCATAGTCAACCATCCCGTCCTTCCAGAAACCAACATTCACCTCGCGCCGCCGCTTCACCGATTTCCTTTTCCTCTCCAAGACCCTCTCCAAGGACTACCCGGCATGTGCCGTCCCGCCCCTCCCCGACAAGCAGCGCATGGAGTACGTCCGCGGCGACCGCTTCGGACCGGACTTCACCAGCCGTCGGGCCTACTCCCTGCAGCGCTTCCTCAAGCGTCTCGCCCTGCACCCGATTCTCCGCCGCGCCCCGATCCTCCACACCTTCCTCGAGTCTCCCGATTGGAACGCCACCATGCGATCCCGCGCCACTCGGACTAGCATTACGAGTGACCAGGGCAGCGGCGGTGTCTTCGACAACTTTGCCGACACCTTCATCAACGCGTTCACGAAGGTCCACAAGCACGACAAGCGCTTCATCGAGGTGCGCGAGAAGAGCGACAAGCTCGACGAGGACCTCGCACAGGTCGAAAAAGTCGTCGCCCGCGTCGTGCGCCGCGAGACAGACCTCGAATCCGACCTGCGGGACCTAACAGAGCAGTTCCAGAAACTCATCACGCTCGAACCCGGCGTCGAGAACGCCGTGCACGGCTTCGCGGCCAGCGTCGAGGATTCGGCTGCAGGTCTGCGCGACCTCCGCAAGCACACGGATCAGGATTATCTCGGCAGTCTGCGCGATATGCAGGCATACAGCCTCGCGCTGAAGAACCTCCTCAAAGCCCGCGAGCAGAAACAGCTCGACCACGAACAACTGACCGAATACCTCAACAAATCGACCCTAGACCGGGACTCCTTGACGTCCGGCCACGGCAGTTCCGGCGCCCTCGGCGGCGCGGGCGGATTCATCCGCTCGAAAATCGAAGACGTCCGCGGCGTGGACCACGAAGCGAGCCGGCGGGAACGGCTGCGCAAGCTGGAAATCCGCATCGACGAGCTGACGACAGAAGTCGAGCGCGCGAAGAAGACATCGCAGATGTTCGATGAGGAGGTCGTCAAGGAAGTTGTGGATTTCGAACGCATCAAGCGCGTCGAGTTGAAGGGCCAGTTTAGCGCGCTTGCGGATGCGCATGTGGGCTTTTATGGGACGGTTATTGAGGTGTGGGAGAAGTATATTCGGGATATGGAGAAGGAGGGGATGAAGATGCCTTCGTTTGCCATGGGGAGTTCGTAGGGTTGGGAAGGGGGGCGTAGTATGGGAGTTTTTTGGGGTTGTGGTTTTGAGGGGTTGCTGTTCGCTTTTTGCTTTATTTTCGCCAGTAATGATATGATATGAGATGATAACCCCTCTGGGGGAGCTTGCCTTGTTGAGATGCTGCCGGGATGTGCACGTGAATTCGAATCGAGGCCTGATATAAGGACGTCGAGTTCAACACAGATAAGGGGTAGACGACTTCATTACTCGAGGGTCGCATTTAGTTCATCATACTTCGTTTACGAGGCATTCGAGTTCATTCACGTTCTTGAATTATCATACAGCCCCTGACTTTCAGTCCCAGGCCATAGCATCAAAATTCACCAAAAACCACGTTATCAAAGAACAAAACTTGAAGAATAAAAATATGAATTAATGCTTCTACCCACCCATCCCCAAGACGCCTCAAACTCCCACTCCTTCATCTCCCCTTCCCACGGCATCAATATATACAAGGATCTCTCTCTCTGTCTAAGGAATGGAAAGATGCACGCTATGCACCCACTTCTCGCCATCAAACCAAGCCAATTTGCTCAAGTCTATAAACGCGGTTCCCGCTTAATGGTCTCTCGACCCCCTGTTCTCCCTCTCATCATCGGAATCAGCGCTGACTAAACTGCTATGCTCGCCATCATTGAACTCCTCATCATCACTACCGCCCGCAAAGGCATCGTAGAGCTCACCCGCGCGTCTCCGGTTGCCCTTCTCGCGACCACCGTTCAGACCGACGGTTTCGTCCGCGTTCAGGGGCTCGAAGTCGTAGGTGTCGCGCGGGTTGTTCTGCATCCGCTTGCGGCGCACCCACCATAACCAGGCACCGAGTCCCAGGCAGAACGACACAATGAGGCCCAGGGCACCGTAGATCCAGGCCTGCGTCCGGGATGAAACGCCGAAGGTGGGCAGGAAGGATGGTAGCCATGAGCTCTCGGTTGTCTCGGCGGCTGGGTCGGAGGTGTTGGTTCCGGTGGGAAGGGTGGCGCCATCCGTTTGGGTGGGCTTTACGGGTCTCTCGGGCGCGTCGTCGGTGGCGGTGGCTACCGCGGTGTTCGTGATAGGAGGGAGCATGCTGGTGGTAATGACTGTGGGCGTAACAGTGATTACATCGTGGTCGGCATCATCGGCATCAGTTGGCGGCGGGAGGACTTTAGCCTTGGAAGCATCTATACTTTCACCCCATAGCTTGAGATGCCAGTCAATGAATGTGCCCTTGTGGTCGTTTACTTTGGTGTCACGAATCACGATGGTCCAAGTGCCAAGACCCGATTCGCCCCTGTTGATTGTTAGATTTGATATACTGACTTCGACACGGAGGACTTACCAATGCGCCACGCTCATAAAGGTCCAGTCGTTGTAACCCTGATCACTAGTGTCTAGCCTTCGAGTAGCGGCGATATGACTGACGATATTATCGGGACTGATCAAGTCTACACTCAAATCACCTCGTTGAGTGTGCTCGACGTTCATGGTGACGGTCACATGCTCTACTCGCTCAAGGTTGGCATCCTTCAGCATCTGCTCCGTGACTTCGAAGGTTACAGTGAGTCCCTCATCGCCTTGAGGAATCTCCTTCTTGACATGAAGCCACGGCGAGAAAAACCAAGATTGAGGCTTCACCGACTTCCAGGTCTTCGCTGCTTCAACTAGAGCATAACTGTCGATTTTGCCGTATCCAAAGGTGTGACTGTACTGCTTGCCCTTACTAGTCGTCTGCCACTCGCCGGTCTCGAGTTCAACGGGAACTGCCGTCTCCAACGCGATATATTGCATATCTCTCCAGTTCAAGTCAGGGCGAACTTGTAGGGCTAAGGCGAAGATTCCAGCAGCCAAGGGCGCAGCTGCTGATGTACCTCCGTGGCCATTGTAGCACTGGTTTTCTCCAACATCGGTGGTGTGCTGTGCCTAGGTCAGTTCATGTGCTTCCTCGTTGTCCGGGAGTAGCTTACAATTGCATCGCCGCTACCGCTGCTGTAAGTTACCACCAATTGGGCAGAACATTTCTCGGAGTAGTAAGGATGCAGTCCCTGTCTGTCAATGGCGCCAACCGTAATACTGTATATACTATTGGTGTAGCCATCGAAGTTGCAGTTATCCTCACTTTGAGCACCGTTACCGCTGGCGAAAACGTAAATAGACCCGAGTCCTTGGCGGCCGTTTTGAACACCGTTAAGCATGGCTTGCTTGATGAGGATGCCAGGAGCATCCATCGACCGTCCGTCGTCAGGGGGGCCCCATGAACACGAGTAGATCTGATTGTGTTGAAAATCGTAATTCATGGCGGTAGCCTCATCGGCATCGGTGATCTGCTTGCTGAGAATGCGAATACCGGCAATTTTGGAGTCGTATGCTACACCCACACCACAGACGTCGTTCTTGGCCGCTGAGATCTCTCCGGCACAGCGCGTGCCGTGCCTGTCATCACTCAAGGTGGGCCTCGGCTCAGCTTGATGATCATTGAAGTCATAACTGCCGAAAGCATAGTAATTTGATTTGAGGTCGTTGCTGTACATATCAAGTCCATCGTCTACCATGGCAACAGTAGCGTTTTTTCCGGTGACGCCGGAAAGCCAGACGTCGGTGACATTGACATCGTGACCCAGCTGGACTGGGTTGAACAGATGCCACTGCTCATGGAAAATAGGGTCGCTGATACCGAGGGTTTCCATAACCGACTTTTGCTTCTTGACGGCCTCAGCATCGGCGACACCGTTGGCTCGCTTTTGTCGCGGAAAGTAACCAGACGGAGGTGGCGGTAATACTCTCTTCTGCATGGGGTCACGCAACTTTTGCTTCTGTGAGAATCGGACGGTATCGAGTATGTCGACGCCACCTAGCGACCGCTTCTTTCGGCGCTCGTGGACTTCTCTCTGGACAACGTCATGGCTGGCCTTGGGCGCGCGAAAAACAAAATGGTCTGCGAGCTCGCCGAGTTGGCCTTCGTTTCTGAGTCCTAATCGTGATGCGACATGTTCGGGATTTGTGCTGCGATCCAGACGAAGGACGTAATAGTCATGAGAATCGTAGTCACGGGCCTGAAGGGATGACGTGCCCAGCCCGGCCAGGCAGCCTGTGATGAGGTATGGGATCGGCGAGAACTTCATTTCGAGCTGATATCAGCGTGACTATAATCGATAAGTCTATTGCAACCTATATCGGGAGGATCGCGAAGCTATAGATGGTCGATTCGAGGCAAACCGAGGTGGCGAGAAGATGCTGGGTCGCGGGCGATGATGGAAAAGCACACAATGACGGGTCCCGGACTAGAACGTGAGGGCGGCTGAGAGGGTATCAATGCCCCTCGATGGCGGATAGGTTCGCTTCACGAGAGGAACCAAAGAGAGTCTATGGAGAAATCATGAGCGCCATACACAGCAGCAGTGACGAGAGAAGAATGGAGAAGATTTTAGTGAGTCGGATAGGTTGAGGAAGTGTAGTTGTAGTCGTGAGTGGATTTGGTTTGGGGCTTGATCATGATGTGGTAAGTTTCATACGCAAGCTCGACGGTAGTTCTGGCTTACGTATGTACGTCGGGATAGCCTATAGATAGTGCAGGATTATAGGGGCTAGGGGTAAGCTTACAGTGGATATAATACAGTAAACTATACAGTTCTGAGCACGGTGTTCTTCTAGATGAATACCAGCGACCGTTGCTGTAATCCGTAATATCCATCCAAACCTCGATGAAACCGTATACGGATTACAAATTCAATCCAAACCTTCAACTCCGTCTCACATGTAAATACGGTTTACGTTTACCTGCCTTTCTTGACCTTGAAGTTGGCAAAACATACGGGATGATAATAGAGAGTACCGTACGCTACGGATTACCTCTTGTAGGCATCCATTACACTACAGTAGGTACAAATAGGTACCTTCACTATTCCGAGGTAGATTTAGAATGGATCTGTGGCGTAGGTAGATTTAGGGTAGGCAGGTGCATCCGTCATGCACAGGGACGTGGAGTGCATCTAAATACGGAATACCTACACACTGACGGCACGTCGCGTTGACAATTTCGACAGCGTCATTACAAACTGATAATCTGTATTACAGCAAATCAAAAAATTGGTGTACGAAGAAGCCCATTGATTCTAGAATGCCTCGCATAGGTCGCATTATTGAATGACTAGATACTTAATTTGATATGAGGTAGAGATGTGTGCGCTTCGCATTGTTATCGCATGCAGTGCCACTCACACCTGGTTTACAAGTGCGGATTAATACAGTGGTAGCCCGTTCGGTAGTTACGGAATACCTCCGTTTTGAAGGATTCCGTAGGTGTTCCGGAAGGGAAGGTACGCAGTGGAGGAAGGGACGAATTCGTACGGAAGAATTACTTCAGATGTCTCGTGATTGTTCCGCTCGTCGTCTTCACAACGTGTCTCGTATTCTTCACCAAATATTCACGCACACTTGCAAACTCCCAGCCACCGACTTTTAATTAAAACCACGTACAAATTCATGCAAAATCGTAGTCCTCTGAAGCATCCAACCACGAAATACCTACTTGTACGCAGCCGGCAGTGATTCCTGGGCTAGTGTGTCGAGACTGGGTCGGCAGGCAGAGGTACCTATCACGTATCTCTTCCATCCGGGGGCCGGTCTTCTCGAAGTAGCGGCCTTAATTAAGATCTGCCTCCGGCCGATATAGCCTCATATAGTAGGTGCCTAACCTAGGTAATGATGGCCGTGCTCATGATGAATTCAAGACTGACCGCTACTTGAAGACATTCGCGAATGGCCATCAACCGTTGCGCCCGCCTCTGCGCCCACGAGCGTCTGGAGTATATATTTACTCTGTCATTCCCATGAATCGTCCGTCTAGGCACGACTTTCTACTGTAACGTACGGAACACGACGAGGCAGCTCAAGTGTGGTGTAGTAGCACTGCCGATGCTTCTTTGCCAACCGGATAGGACATCCTGGCTTGCTGGGCCGTGCTACGACAGCAATGCTGTACTCAGTGCCCACCGGCCTTTTCCAGCGCTCTCCGAGGTCTAGTCTTGCAGTGCTCCTTACGTCACCTTGATTGTGTGCATGCCGAGCAGCACCCGCGGAATCGTCGTGAATAGACAGCTCTGATTCAATATGTGCACGGAGTACGGAGTACAGACTACTCTACGGAATACGCAACTGGTCAAAGCTCGCCACAACGGATTACGGTAGGAGGTAGGTAATCGAACTTGGAAGTCGATGATATACGGAATATCCTTGTGCGAATCCCATTTGCTGCCAAGAAAAAGATCTAATATTCCAGCCGCCACAAACCAACCACACAAGTCGTACACTCGTTATTCGTGCAACAGTTAATCACCATTGTGCTGGGGTTTCAGAGTAGAGAGGCGATGAGCGAGCGAGCTGGTGTGCGACTGGTTTGTTGGTAGGTCGCGTAGCTGAAGCGCGGGAAAGAGACCAAGCTTGAAGCTCCTTCAGCTCAGCTGGCTTTTTATTAGCATCAGCCGAGATCCCTCCGCCAATGCACCTCCTGCCACCACATTTCAACTCGTTTCCCCTAGACCCTTATCAGTTTCTGCAGCCATTAATCACCTACAGGAGACTTATGCCTATCTAGGCACAGTAGCATCGCATCGCATCGGCCGCATTCGCCTGCGCGCGATTAGTCTACCCATGGCTCGAGTTTGCATTCTGTGATTCCTCCAAGCATCTTTCACGCACTCTTCACGCAACTTCCACGCACCCTTCAAGCACCCGCAACGGCTGGATTTAGCCAACCCGACCCATATCTTTCCTGATCCATGCTTATTCCTTCCGCCACCAGTCTTGTTTGCTTGCAACCTACATAATCGTCATTTCGACTTGCCGAGTGCCACCCGTTGAGCCAAGAATGTCAAGTCCGTATTGGGGCCAGCTTCCGGCCCCCAGTGTAAGTAAAGGTCGTCGATTATCTGAATCTGAGAGCTACGACCAGTCAGATCGTCGCCATCCCGGTTTGTCTCAACCGCCTTACGGATCCACCCGCGCTTCTGCGCAGAATACCACCACTACAACTCATACTACTACAAACACCGCTGCCGAGGTTACCTACTCTCCGCCTGCTTTACCTACCACATCCAATGCGCCACGAGGCGGCCCAAATACTCGCTCGCCATCCTCGCCTTATGCACAGCATGCCTACTCTCCCCTGAACACAGAAATTCGCGCAACACATATGAACCGAGTCCAGACGGAGGATCTTCACGAGAGTGCAAACAATACACCCCCGCCAGCTGCCCCCGACGTACCGAAGGCGCCCCCGATCGTCTATAGGAATCCCTACGGAAGCGCCAATTCCTTGTATACGTACAACGCTGCCGGCCAGCCTAGTCCGCTTCGTCTGCCCCATAAACTACAAAGTCGGGAAAGTGATGGTATGTCGTCGTCCGAGACGTTTTACAGAGATGCTACTTCTACAGAGCGACGGTCGAGGGAGGTGCAGATAAGTTCGAGAGAGGTGCAGATGAGTTCGAGAGAAGTGCAGATGAGTTCGACGGATCAAGACCATGGCGGCGATAATGTGGTGTCTCCCCAGTATATCGAAAGGGAATTGGTCAGAGTTGGCTCTATTCGTCGACCACCCAATCAGTACCTGCCAGACATCGATACTACTGTTTCCACGAGTCAAGGGCAAATGTTAAGCCCAGAAGTACAGCAGAAAACATGGGCTGCCGATCGTTCACCCCTACAAAAGCTCGAGCTTACACTGGATGTCTTGACGAAGGAAGAGAAGAGAGCTCGCGTGGAAGCTGCAGAGAGGCGCGTGAGAGAGAGACAAGCACTGATCACAGAGAGGCCAGTACAGATTGGCAAGTCCGCGCGGCCACTTCCCGAACCTCCCGTCGGTCCAAATGCGCGATCACGCAACATTAGTCGGCCAGGCGATGGGGAGCAGAGTCGCCGTGCCGTCGTATCGGAGCAGAGCCAGACCGTGTCATCTGCATCTACCACGCATGCTGCACTTTCCCAGGCCTCGTCAGTTGCGCTGTCTCAGACTTCGTCGAATGCACGGCAGCAGTATGAATATTCAGAGCAGACGTCGAGGTCGCAAATGGCGGCATCCAGTCGCCACGCTGTCTTAGCGGCGAGCGATAGTGCACATAAGAGAAGCCAGAGTGTACGCGAGAGAGACGTCACATATGAACGTCAATTCTCACAAGAAACTACTGAACATTCTTCTCATGTGGCGCAAACCACTGTGTCCACTGGGGGTCTCACCCGCACAAGTTCAGCAGCGAACGGTAGTGCACATAACAGAAGCCAGACAAGGGATGCCACATATGAACGTGAACTCTCACAAGCAGCCACCGAGTATTCATCCCACGTTGCGCAAACTGCAGTGTCCTCTGGGGCCTTCTCCCGCACAATCTCGGCAGCGAACGATAGTGCACATAGGAGGAGCCAGAGTGTACGCGAACGAGATGTCACATACGAACGTGAATACTCACAAGAGACCAGTGAACAGTCGGCTCATGTTGCGCAAACCGCCGTATCTGCTGGGTCATTCTCCCGCACAAGTTCAGTAGCGAACGACAGTGCACATAAGAGAAGTCAAAGTCTGCGTGAGAGAGATGTCACATACGAACGTGAGTTCTCACAAGAGACCAGTGAACATTCGTCTCAAGTTGTGCAAACCAGCGTATCCGCTGGCGGTTTCTCCCTTGTGCGAACTGGGAGTAACAAACTGAAGAAGAACCCACCCCCTGGCCTGCTTTATAATGCACGGAAGGAGTCGGAGGAGAGGTCTGTGGAGAGATCAGATTCCTACAACCGACTCAATTCCACCAGTGTTGGGAAAGATGCCGAAGCCCGGCTCCAATACCAGAATGAGAACGTAAACTATGCTGCAGCGCGCACATCAGCTGGTAAATCGCTGGGCAGTTCGTCGTCACAAGTAGAAGACTTCACCAGAACAGAAGCTAGAAGTAGGACCTTCGTGGAGGAAGAGTACTACGAAGAACGGTCGGTTCAGATGAGAGGACTGTCGACTACAACTGGCCTGGGACGGTCCAAATCAATGGGAGCTGAGCGGCAGCATTCCTATTCCAACACAAATCACAATACGGCGGTTATGAATGCGCAATATATGCAACACGATGACCTGAACGAGTCACTTCACCGTAGAGAAACACTACCAGCCGCCCTTAAATCTATCAGGACAGATTCAACGATCCAAAATCGTCAGTCTCTTACTGTCGGCAGGGCACTCCAAGGGACACAATCTGGCGACCGTGCCACGAAGACCGTGAAGTTTCAAGATTGGGAATCAGAAGCTTCGGATGATCGCCTTTCCGAGCATCGACAACGTGTAAGGGAGTACTTACATCGCGACGGACCTAAGCCTGGGCAACGCACATACCGAGCCTCAACATATCTTGAAGAATGGAAACATAGCGAGGTGGGAATGTTGTCGGTGTCTCTGCTAGACATTGGCCAGGATTCTACTCATCTCTATGGCAGGAACACAATTCAGGGAGATGCAAATAGCAGACGTCGGCCTGACATGACTACACAGTCGCCTAAGAAGGCATACGCTGGCAATGATGATGAAGGCCCCACAGCATACAATCCGCGTATATATGTCAAGTGCGGACCGTTGCTACGATACTGTGGTATGCATTACGAGCCGACAGGCATGATAGATCATGATGGGAGCCCACTGGAGAAGGAGATTTGGCGAGGCTCGATCATGATAGTCACCCAAGATTCGGCTTCTACCTACGATCGTGCACCCGTTCTCAGGCTTTTTGCTCAACCGATAGAGCTTCTGCCGCCACCTCCAGCAGAGCTCTCTGGGGGACAGTCGCTCCACCCGGAGTATGTCGATCCGATCGCAGGTATCCCCAAGATTGGTCCCCGTGGAGAGACGTTGTATGTTCGGCCCGTGGATCACTTGGAGGAGGCAAAAGATCTGTCAATGACAGAGCCCGATGATGGACTATTTGAAGTCACCAAGTCCACATCTGACGATGACACCGCTGCTCCCGAACCACCGAGCTCTTTTACTAATCGTAAGAAGCGAATGGGTGTGGATGGCGAGAAATGCGGTAAATTCAAAGATGTGCGCGGTGTGCGACTTCACGCCGAACGGGGCCACACCTTCTGGCGGTTCAGTATCGCAGTTGAACTGAGTGATGAGCAGCAACGGATAGCATACCGTATTAACCATGGACCTGCTACTGGCTTCTGGGTGCCAGCCCGTGGAGAGTCAATGAACGTCATGTTCCACAGCTGCAACGGCTTCAGTCTGAAAGCGAACCCGAATGACTTCAGTGGCCCTGACCCCATGTGGCGTGATGTCTTAAACACCCATCAGACACGGCCGTTCCATGTCATGGTTGGCGGCGGAGATCAGCTTTACAATGATGTTGTCGTCAACAAGACTAAGCATTTCCGCGAATGGATCGATATCAAGAACCCTGCTCATAAGATTGAAGCGCCTTTCACAGAGGCAATGCAGGATGAATTGGAAACATTCTACCTTGAGCGGTACATGGTGTGGTTCTCACAGGGTCTCTTCGGCCTCGCCAATTCGCAAATCCCCATGGTCAACATGTATGATGATCACGACATTATCGATGGATATGGGTCGTATCCTGACAAATTCATGAAGTCGCCAGTCTTCACAGGACTGGGAAATGTTGCTTTCAAGTATTACTTGCTTTTCCAGCACCAAAGCGTCCCTGACGAGACCGAAGCGACAGAACCAAGCTGGTGTCTGGGCGACAAGCCCGGTCCGTATATCAAGCAGCCAAGTCGCAGCGTGTTTGTATCACTAGGCAAGAGAGTTGCTCTCCTTGCTGTTGATACCCGCACCGAACGAACGATGGAGGAAGTTGTCAACCCAGACACCTGGACGAAGCTAATTAATCGCTGCTACGATTCCATCGAAAAGGGCAGGACGCATCACCTCCTTGTATTGCTCGGTATCCCGATCGCATACCCACGGCTCGTCTGGCTGGAAACCATGTAAGTTCTATTGATCTCTTCGTCTTCAGTCCTCATCCCTTGCTAATCTCATCGGCCAGCTTGTCTTCCAAACTCATAGATCCCGTCAAAGCTCTCACAAAGTTTGGCATGCTCGATAACTTTGTCAACAAGTTTGATGGAGGCGTCGAGGTCCTTGACGATCTGGGCGATCACTGGACCGCTAAGAATCATAAAGAAGAGCGGAAACTACTCATCGAAGATCTGCAGGATCTTGCCGTGGACAAATGCCTTCGTGTGACAATACTCAGCGGCGACGTCCATCTAGCAGCCGTCGGCCAGTTCTACTCAAACCCCAAGCTCCAGGTGCCAAAACACAGGGACTACCGTTACATGCCCAATATCATTTCATCTGCCATAGCCAATATGCCGCCCCCGGATCTCATGGCAAACGTTCTGAATAAGCGCGACAAAGTCCATCATTTCGACAAGGAGACGGACGAAAACATGCTCCCGTTGTTCACACGTGGAGTCGATGGCAAGCCGCGCAGTAACAAGCGTCTGTTGAACTCCAGAAACTGGTGTTCTATCAGGGAATACGTGCCAGGCAGCACACCACCTCCAACACCACCGCTGGAGGATGACGAGGATGTCCCAGAAGTTCCACCGCCAAGTAACCGGGGGAGCATATTCCGCCGCTTATCATTTTCCTCCAAAGATCGTGGCCCGGCGGTTCGTCCGGATGCTCCCAAAGAGCCTGTCGATCGTTCCCGCCCACCCGTTTCTGGTAGCGGATTCATGCGCACCTTTACTCGACGAGGTTCGAGCTCAGAACAATTGCGACGACCAGCTGCTGGCACGCTCAAGCGCACGCTTTCTCTCGGTTCGCGCCCGCGCAACCTCTTCCGCCGAGAGAGCAGCACCAGCAGGCCCAACCCCGATGCCGGAAGCGGCGACGAATCGTGGGCCGATGACAGTGTCGAAAACATCTTCCGGGGATCCAAAGCGTCCCATGAATCCCAGGCTAACAGCGCTTCAGTCGGTCTCCGCGGCGGCGGCAGCGACTATGATCTTGGTGACGAGCCGCGCCGGCCACGTCACGCGTACACACAACCTATGCCAGTTGGAAACAACCCGCAGCATGGTTATGCCCAGGACCCTACTTATGGAGGTCCTAACGCAAATCGGCCCATCCACCGGGCACAAACCGACATTGATCCCAGGAAACTCCAGAAGCCCAACGCAGGACTTGAGGAAGTGGACAACGAGGGTGGTCTGGATGTCTGTCTCAACGTCGAGGTCAATCCTAAGGATCCGGCAGGCATAACAGTGCCTTACAGACTGATTGTCCCGCGACTCTGGTATGAGGACAACGAGGAAATGTCTCAGAGAGACTCCCCCGAGCCCGAGATGTAGTACCGCTCCGGGTTGATGGGACTAGGATACTCTTCGAGCTTGGCAGTCGAGAATGGAAGGCTCTCGGCGGAAACGGTGGTGCCGCACCGCTCCAGGTTGATGGGTTTAGGATACCCTTCGAGCTTGAGAGTTGAGAATGGAAGACTATCGGCAGAAACGGTGGTGCCGCGCCCACGTCGTTGAAAAAGTTACGTAACCACGACATTTATCTGGGATGTGATGAATACGAACAATATGGCACTTAATATGGAAGGGGAGGTAATGGACGTCGCAATAACTGAGAATAATATTTGAACAAGGATTTTCGTTCCTATTTGCTAGATGGAACTTATTTCCGCGGATCGTCTCGCGTTCATGAGGCTGCAGGCAGGTCTGATACATGAGGCAAGGCATGGCTATACATACATAACATGGTACAAACCGAGGCACAAAATGTGTTGTTTTATCACTCCTTGCTTCTTTTGTAGATAGCTAATGGAATGCGTTGCTATGATGGTACAGGCTTGATACTGTTTGTGCTGGCGATTGAACTCTCCACTTGAATGCTTGAAGACAGTATTTCGATCATTGATAGGGGCAAAGCCGATCGAAAAACGGTCGAGTCACTTTGCTGGTGATGGAATTGCGACGAAGTCTTCTTCTTGATAGTGCGATATTACCCATTGTTGTCTTCAGTCAGTCAAGATCTTGGGGTTTGGGGAATTCCGCGATGAACCGGAGTGAAGTTATGCCAAGCTATGAAGTGCTCTTAAAGACTTATGAAATACTTAGAACCACAACAATAAGAACGCGTAGCCTAAAGCCCCTGATCTCCAGAAGCTATTCCATTGTATGAGAACACCAGTCGCAGTTCTCCGCGAAAACTAGACAAGTCATTCACGTTGAGTAGATGCTACTCATGGTGGTGAGCTGTTTACCTTCTCCGCCTGTTCAGTTTCCAAGACGGTGGTTAAGGGAGATGGTCTTTTATCTCTCGAGGTCATGGCTGAGAGAACTTCCGGGTCCGATTAGCTGTCTAGATATCTTACGGGGTAAAGTACTTTCATGGAGTCATCACCACGCCTCATTCATATCAGCTATCAACAAGCCCCATCTCAGAGCCTATAATAACACATATCTACACGTCTCGGTCAATCAAAGTACAACCAAGTTACTTATAACCAACCCCTGACTCTCAACATGATACCGTCTCCTCAACCCCACACTCCTCGCACTCTTAAGCACCTCATACGTCCCCTCCCCACCCCCCACCATCAACATCGCAATCGGATGCGGCCGCGTAACACCCGCCGGCGTCCTCTGCTCCTCATCAAGTAACGGCCGTATCAAATTATGCCCCCAGATATCCTCGGCCCCTTCCTCGTCGTCGGAGACAATAATAACGAGTTGCAACGTATCCCGCAAAGGCGCGAAAGACGGGATATTAGCCAACTTTTCGGAAAATGAACACCCGCCCCGTCGCATGACGATGACTTGGTGTTGCTTCGGCGCGACGTCGGGCAGTTTTCCCTGGCAGGCTTGCTCGGCGAAGTAGAGCTGGCCCCAGGTGAGGGAGTCGATGTCGGGTTTTATGTCTGGGTTGGGCGCTTCTGAGACGTCGGGGAGCGGGGCGACGCCGATGCCGACGGGGGTTATTGCGGGGAGGAATTTGTATTCGTATTTTGTGTTTGGGGCGGGTTCGGGGCCGAAGGTTGCGACGGGTTCGCGGAGGGCGGATGTTAGTTGTTGCAGGAGGGAGTTTAGGAGGCTTGCGGCTCCGAGGTCTTGGTCTTTTATTTCGTCTATGGGATTTGTTTCGGATAGTTGGGCTTCTGTTGAGGTGGAATTGTGTTGGGGTGGTGGGATCGGAGTCTCGATTTGTACGACGATATCTACAATTACTGCGTCGCGGACGCGGTGGAATAGGGGGTCTGAGATCTCGGCCAGCACGTCGCGTGAAATAAAGACTTTTTCGTCCCTTCCGAGGAGGAAGTTTCCTAAGCTTGAGACTCTCCAACCTCGTTCGGCTGTGCTTGGTGGCTCTTCCATGACCATTCCTAGTTTTAGGCCAGAGAGGCTGTTGACGGCGATACCCTCGCTGCCCATTCGCATGAGTTTGTTGCCGCCGAACATGAAGTTTAGAGCACTTCCTCCAGATTGTTGGGTATTCGTCGGGAATTCGATGACAGAAGTGTGTTTCTGCTTCGATGCGATACACATGCCATCGATTGGTAGCATGGACTTGGGAAGGGTCCAGGGGAAATAGGTATGGTTTGATACGACATAAAGTGGTTTCTTCTCCGTGTCCAATGAGTCCGATTGGGGCTTGAGGTGTACTACATCATGAAAGTTGGGAATGTGATGGAGTCGGATCAAGGTCGCCGCGTTATACAAGTCTGTTCGCGCAGCAGTAGCCGAGCCGGACAGTGGAGGAAGAGGAGGCGGAGTAGGGCAGGTATGGGTATAGGTCTCATCAAAGTAAGGCTGGAGAGATTTCTCACTTCGTGCCTTTGGAGGTTTCCGTGTGGCGATTTTGCGCGGGATGATCATAGGATGACCTTCAGTGGTGAAGACGAATGATGCATCCAGTTTGTTGAGAGGATGCTCTGTGTCAAATAGGAGGTACAGGTACTTAGCTGTCTCTCCTAAGAAAAAGCTTTCCATGCGATCACTCTTCTCGCCGGTGCGAACATCTTGGAGTCCGGACCAACCACATTGTGTCCAGCATCGGCGAGTTATGTCTTTCAACACCATCTCACCGGCGTACAAGTACCATGGGTCTCGGGTAGCCCGATAGATATGGTATGTAGACTCAATGAACTCCGGTCGACCAGGCCACCAGCCCAGTCCACCTTCAACGTTGCCATCGCGGACAGACCAGCGTTCTGGAAGAGCAGAGTAACGGGTCCACAGTGCCGTATAGAGAAGATGTGTCTCAATGGCTTCCTCCAGCTCTCCTGCGAGTGTCAGGAGGCCTGAATAGTAGGCGCCTAGACTATCAATCCAGAAAGTTTGAGGAGAACCCGTAGAGAGATGCGCATTGATGTAATGCGGGTGGTGAATATCAGAGTAGAGATGGCGCTTAATGGCAGCATGACCATGATGCCAGGCTTCCAGGAACGCATCTGGTGAGTTGTCCTTGTCGGACAGTGGCGTGTAAATACGGTTCGGGTCCAGCCAGCTGTCATGAGGGATGTGATTGGGAATAGTTTGGTTCGGTAACTCATGGCCGGACAAGAGAATGTGTGTTTTGAGTGCGTACTCAAAGAAGCTATCGATTCCAGCACCAATGCCAGAAAAGCCCCCTATCCAGTGGCCCTCCTCGGCATCAACGCCGGCGCCCAGCAAGCCAATGTTACTTCTCCGTGACCAGACAGACCAGAATGCTCTCTTTGCTGCTTGCTCGAACCGAGGATCACCGGTTAGCCGACTCAATACAGTGAATTCGATGACGAGACTTCCAGCGCCGGCACTGCACGTCTCAGTGATTTCAGGGGAACCTTGGACTTTCTCAGTTTGCGCATTGGTATCCTTGTGTAGCGGCGAATTTACATAGAACGGGATGCCGTGGCGCAAGTTGACGCGAGGATACGGCATGCCCGTGGGCGTATAGAAGGCCGGCAATAAACGTTGCGCCAGATCAAGCGCGAGTCTCAACAACTGACCATCGTACTTGAGCCCGTTCGGCCAAGCAATTGGGAACTCCTCGATATCAACATCTGATTTTCGAGGCTCGTACCCGTTGATCGGCAACTCGCCGATCGCAAACAGGTGGGCGCTCAGCAAACCACCCACGCCTCGAATCACAGTCTCAAAGACCTGCACCTTACTATCGACATCGAAGCCTCGAGCTCGAGCCCCGAGACCAGACGGCCCCGGCCGTCCATCGCCGTATTGTACCACGAGCGCAGCCACGCCGTCCTGGAAATCGGCGAGGGCCTTGGGCCCGGTGTTCGCACTATCAGGAGGCGCAGAGGCGATGATCGCCAGCGTCGACAGGCTATCGATCAAGGTCAGGGAGTAGTTTCCCAGTACGTCATTCAGCTCCACATTTCTAGGGTTGAAGCGATCGCGAGTTAAGGGCGTGCAAGAGACAGGGCGTAACTAAGAGGGGCACAGGCACATGAGTATAAGCGCGGGTTTCATCCTACACTACAAAAAAAAGGCGACAGCAAGGCGAAGCGTACCTCGTCTTCTGGAAAGGCTATCTTCATGTAATTGTCATACCCGTGATAGAACATGCTAACCGTGTCCGCGCGCAGCTGGTCACGGTGACTGGGCAGCATGGCCTGCACGGGGGCCAGCCATGGCAGCAGCAGGAAGACGACCAGCATGCCAATGCGGCATGGTGTCGCCAGAGCGTGCGATGAGGCCAACCTGCAGCCGGCCCAGCCAGGCAAGGGCATCACCGGCAACGGAATACACACGAAGGCATGTGGAAACAACAGCGCGACGGGGCGAATCTACGAATGTGAGGACGCGGTGGAGGCGAAGGCGCTCACTCACCGATTCCCGGCACAGACGCAGGCTCAGCAGGAAGAAAGAGAGGCCGTAGACGGGCCGGTTTAGGATCTATCGTAGTAGGATAGATTTCCAAGGCCAGTTAGGGCTGGAGGAGGCGTGAATGGCATAAAAATTGGCGTGCCTTGATTTCCCGGAACAGAGGCTGGGATTTGCTGGGATTGCTGGGAATAAGATGGGTACGAGTACATAGTCGTCCAGGCAGTTATGAAGATTTGACAGCGACGAAGCCAAGCAAGCCAGGTCAACAGACGAGGTGCACTAACATGGCGCCTAACGAACTGGGCGGGCGCGTGATAGCCGCTACCTGCTGAGTACAAGAGGAAGGGTACATGTGATGAGGACACGTGCGGACAACCGAATGTACTCCGTACCTCTCAGGCGGGCGCGACGGGGGGTTATGTAAGCAGACCCGAGAGAAAAGTGGAGAGCGGATATAGAAGTGGGTCTGCAGTTCTTCAACTCGAGTTACGTAATCAGAAGGTATCAACTGATGCTGCTGTCTGCTCGAGGAGTTGCGCCAGCATAACCACAGAGTACGAGTACTTCGTACCTACATCCGTGACATTCAGCCTGAAGTTGCAGAAGTATCTATATTGGACAAATTATAGCCCTCTTCATGTAGGTATCGTAGATACCATTCTGCCGGGAACAGGTGTTGTTGTAGGTACCTACAGGTGCTGTAAGTATGCGTTATGGCTGGCGATAACTCCACTAGGATTGGCCCTTTTGGCTGCCGTGGAACAACACAACGCTGCAGACGCAATGAAACGGCTTGCAAGTTACAGTACCGATGATGCCCCCCCCCTTGGATGATTTGCAGGGAAAATAGAAGCAGGACGACATGAAAAGAAACAACCCCCTTTGCAATAACGAGAATGTCTCGAATGCTGCTTTTCTACCTATCATCCCCTTTAACTCCACCCCGATTGTGACTCTGCAATGGTCTTTGTAATGAGTTGCCTGAGTTGGTGAAGTGGAAGTACGGGTTGCGAATTACTGAATACACTGTTAGTGAGTCGGTTACGGGTTACGGGAAATTCACTGGCGATGGCGAGCCGTAATTCCGCCAATAACGAATTTGGGCTCTGGAGGGTACGAGTATTCCGTAATTGCAGGCAGTTACTAGTAACTGCGGAATACAAGCGAAACCATTACGGATTCCGTAGTCGTTACGACTGATACGGATTAAACACCTTGATGGCTCGCCAGGCAGTGCTCGGAGTTACCTACGAAGTCACTGCCTAATTAACTCACCACTTTAAGATGCATCGGTAACGGACTAACCTCTGTGTAACGTACGGATTAAGAGCCAGCAACGTATCTAACAGGATGTTACTGTGATATAGATCCAGCACGCATTCTAGACCTCTCAATTACAAATGCTTCTCGAGTCAGTCTCCTAGTATGTATTCCGCAGAATGAGTAAGGACACTGTCTAATCCGCAAGTGGCCGTCACCTAGTCCGGAAACGGAGTAACAGTTCATCTTCACCGAGATCCCTGATCCGTAACGTAGCGGTATAATGCGTAGACTTATGAGATGAGAGTTGCAACAAGTTCCGTACAGTTGATCGATAGCAAGCAAGCAGAAGAAAAGAACTTTTGCTTCACGATACATAAGTTCATATCGTCGATGATATAGGTATGATAGACTGCTGTAACTGCAAGCATCTGTGACTCCCGAGTCGTGACAACGTAAGCGGTTGTCGAGATAACCTCGCCTGCTCTGCCAACTCAGGCATATCGGGTCTGGCCACACATGCATGAAGACGGTCCTGTATGCTGCATCCGGGCCAAACCCCCATACAAAACTAATTAGCTTCGCGTATTCATATGCTTTACGTCCGAGACACTTGCAGCGGTCATCGTTTACTCGATCCGGGATAAAGTGGTCACTTCACTGGCACTTACATAATTTGCCCTGGGGTCCTCATCTCATCAGGTCCAGGACTCCAGTCTGGTGTGGGCACTCGTCCGATAACGATCGATCGCATTTTCCTTCCCTTCGACCACGCATCAACAACCCTTTTTAGTGCACGATTGTGGGGATCCCGGCTCGTCCTTTCATTACCCTGGCCGGCGATGTTTAACCCCCATGATACCCGCTGCTAATGCAATCCTGATGCTACGGTTGTATGAAGTACACGTGTAAGGCAGGTTCGTAGGCGCGTAATAGTCGACGAAAGATATAAGATAAGTAATATGTCAACATCCTATAGACACCTATCTGCGGACTTGCGAGGAGAGGACATACATATTTAGATTCTTGATTAGTATTCCGCATCGAGTATCCCGTTATTATGCCATAAGGCAGAGGTGAAGCACTGCGTACGAGTGCGTTATGGGTGCAGAAGAGGTGGGTTACCGATGTTACTTACTGCTCGTGAAGTGGAGGTCGTAATGATACGGAATAGAAGTTCTGTGCCGCAACACGTACGGATTACTCTACTGCCCCTGGTTTCTTCATGTGTCCAGGACGGACTGGCAAGAGTGTGATACACTGTATGAAGGAAGTACACCTTCGGGCCTTCGCATCGACGCCAGGTACCTCGACCGACCTCTCCTGGTACAGAATACGACCTTCCAAAATAAATAGAGCCACCAGGAAGCAGGTATAAGTGGTGGACTTAAGCGCCTCTAGTTACCAGCGGGATGGTTCGCACGGTGCCGCCATCCAATCCAAACTGCCCGCTCATATGTCTGTTGGCTGTGGCCTCATCTGTAGGTACATGTCCCATCCCATCCCATCCCATCCCATGGGCCATACCGAGATCAGGGCCCCGCAGATTTACCTGGATTTCTTTTTCTGAGGTCTCGCCAACGTTTCCGCAAATCATCCTGTTCGAAGACTAACTATGTGAGCTACTATACGGAGAGCACAGCTCGGTTCCAGAGCCACGGCTCCCAATCGCATTGCAAGTCCGTCGTCTTGGGTCTCCTTCTCCTGCATTTCTCGTCTCACCCTCACCCCCTTCTGTCCGGACCGTCTAAGCTATCGAAGGGGAAAGCTCTATAAAGCTTGAGAGCTATCATACAAGGAGATTGTGGTTGGGCAGGCTAAACCCAATGATAGGAAGCGCATCCCGGATTTCACTGCGTTAGTGCCTCGAGACTAGGCATGTAGAGTACGGTACGGTACGGTACGGTACGGTACGGAATGGTCGACCTGCCCACATGTACCTACATATACCTAATCCATACTATGGATGGGAGTACGTAAACCTGGTCGAGCAGCTTGACTAGGCAGTTCGACCGTACGAGTACCTAGCCAAGGCTTCGTTCAGGGCATGGGCAACAAAAGCTTGTATGGATTAGTCCCCCAATGTAACTACTAACTGCCTAACCGGTTTCGAAGCAATGTAGGCACGGGACTATTCCGTAGTGTACCTAGCAGTCGGCTAAGTTGCAATTAATCGTCAACCTCGTTGTCGCCATCTTAGCCTTGCACATCAAACCTCCTTCGTATATTCACGGTTGATGCTAGCTGCGTTGCCGTTCGGGCACTAGGCAAGTGGAATTCCGCCTCAAACCAGTTCATGCAAAGGCTTCGTGATCATAAGATCTTTTCATCATCATCCGGCTCTTCCCCAGCCTCTAGCTCATGCCCAATGACGCAGATCAAAGGAAAGAGAGAAAGTGTCAACTTGGGTGACTATCGATTTCCCAAGGGCAGATCAATGATCGTAGATACCTATGCCAATCATGACGGCCTAAACCAGTCGAGCAGACGGGACCCGGTCTCCATATTTCAAAGATGTACGAACCGCCTGCACCACTAGGAAATCTAGTGTCGACACTATTTGCTGGAAAGATGCTCTTCCCCCCATTCTGATCTACGAATCAACATAATTACTACCGGCACACTATGTCAAAAGTACCTATGCTGTCGCTCTTGACACTACTCCTCGTACATACCAGTCAGTAATCCATATAAGAGACAGATTAGCCCAGTCGGTGCCGAAGCTGGCTATAAACCTCCCACGCTACCGCTTAGTTAGTGTGGTCAAGTCAAGTACGGACGCTATCAACTACACCCCATCGAGTTACAAGAAGTGGGAATACGTACGACTCTTTTCTTCATAATCGCATCCAATAATGAAGCATGCTATGCCTTATATCTGGGCCTTGCGGTCCTTCGAACCATTTGCCCGGCCTAAGAGACACACACGCCGGGGGAGCCCCATATAGGTTTCCTCTAGTAGTTTGGCCCCCCTCCCCGGAAGTTTCCCAATTACAGTAGTTGAGATTTCTGAAGATCGACCGAAAAAAAAAGGACAAAGAACTAATTCTTTTTAATTTGCATCTCAGGAACTTTTCCACTAGAACGACAATCTTTTTTTTTTGTTGCCGCGAACTAAAATACGGGACCTAAAAGAGGAGCTTGTGAGCTTTCGCGGCTTGCGGTCCGGGACACCACTTCCGGTGCGTCTGTTCCCGTTGCTTAGGCCCGGGACTACAGAAAAAGTTCGGTGGGCTTCGTTTACGGATGGGATTTACATGCGTGGTTTCACCCCGGATCTTGGAAAACTAATCGCGCTCCTTGAGACTAAGTTCGCGACGAACTGTAGTACTTACCCTTAGATCACGATACATTAGTGACTTACCTAGATACCTACATAGACAACTAGGGAAGTGTGTTTCAACTCCCCGATATGCCTGCCTGCCGGGGTCCCATCGTCGTTACACAGCGAAGCCGGTGAAGATCGTTGTCCAGGCACGTATGCCGGCTACGCACTCAATCGAGAACGCCGTGCTCACGCTACCCATCTCCTACCTACTAATCTCGGTGACAATTTTTCCTTGTCCCCTTGCCGGCATATACCAACCCATGTCAGATAAATTAAATGACTCCCCCACGAACATGTACGAGCGGACGGCAAGCAACAATCTAGAAGGTCTCTACTCGTCTTTCGTAAGTAACCCCCGCGCGCGCACCACAACGGCCCGAAGAGACCTTGCCGGGCGGGACCGTCCTTCCAACCTCCTCTGCATACCCGCCACCGCAATCCAGAGAGCCCTTCATGCACGAGAGGACAGGGTCACTTTCGTATTTTAATCGGACCATATCCCATCCTGCACGGGTAGAGTAACATTAATAAAATCCGATCATATAGGTAGGTAGGAAGAAGAAACAGGCGAAATTGAAAAAAAAACATCGGGTTCTAGACGGCCGATTCGGCACCGTTGATCCCTTTTTGGATGGGGACGGAGTGGGGCTTCTTGCGGTGCTGGTGGAGCCCGGACCCTCTGTGGTTGTGGGGCTGTCCGGACGGGTCCCGCACTAGGTTTACGGCTTACGCTTCCCGCGTGCGCTAGTGTTGCGCTACGAGGTACGTATCTCGGACGGCGTGCGAGGAGGGAATTTGTGGGGCGGGGAGATAGCTAGGGGTGTGTCGGTAGTGTCTGTTGTTGGCGAGAATAGGTACAGGGAAGAAAGAAATTGGGGGAGGGAATGTTCCGCATGCACATGAAAATATCTCCTTACGTACGGAGAATTCGGAGTGGTTGGTGATCTCTCTTCTTTTTTGTAACAATTAAATCCCTCGGTGTAGGGATGAAGTACGGATTAGGGATGAATGAATATGGGTGGGTTTCTTTTGCCCGGATCTGAGTGGGTGGAGTGGGGTTGGTTCCCTTTCAGAGTAGGAATTCTCTCTACGAATTTCAAGTGGAGGACTCGTGCCAGATATTCTCTTGTGCAGATGCCCTCTCTAGACTGTGCTCGTTCTAGTGTCTGTGTGAATGGGTTAGAGGAACTTGATCACCCCGGCTTACGAGTACTTAACCCGTGAAGTGGTTTTAATCCGGTGACAGCTCCGTTCTATTCCGTACGCGATCCGAGTCTTTTCGGAATAGAGTGGGAAAGGGAAGGTGTTCTTTACGAATGAATGAGGACAAGTCGCTAATTGTCGACATTTCGAAGATAGAAGTATAGGGGTCTTTACTCAATGTACCAACCTCACATAATTAATGATTACCGTAGTCTGTAGATTTATCCCATAGTCCGCCCCCTCAAGAACCACTTCGACTACTGAACCAAATCTCTAGCCTACCCGTAGCGCGGGCTATTCTGAGATGCAAGCACGTTGGAAAAAATACGATCGCACGGCCGAGTCAGTGACAATCGGGAACAGGCATAATCCCTCCCCTCCGTGCCTCCGACATCGAGTCCCCACCGTTCATCCTGGCTTGCCGCGTGTCACTTTTCGTTCGAGAACGGCACTGGAATTCGATAGTCGGCAGCGGTGTAGGTATGAATTCGCTTAAAGATTCTCCTCGATCTAAAATCTAGATATGCCATTCTATACTCCGGGTTTCTCTTCCGCGAGAGACGGACTCCCGTCAATCGTAGACCGCTTACATTTGGGATCTTGTCGGTCGGTTGTAAGAATAGGTAGGTAGATGGGTTGAAGTGACTGACGCCCCCCTCGAGCAGAGTATAGGCTTACGTATACTACCTACATGCCCGTCCCGCCACATATGCAGACAGACCTTCTCATCTGACGACTAGACCCCTTTCGGCGAGAACTCACACGTTACACCATCCCCATAGCAGAAGTAACCTCACAATTTCAAGGTCTTAATAACTCTCAGGGAGACAAATATATACTCCTTCGAGCAGGGGAAATAGAACAAGCTAAACCCCGTGTGATAGTATCCCCCTTGGGGTCTTAGTAAGGTCGTGGATGCCGTGATATTATACGGGGTAGTGAGTCAGAGTTGAGGATAGTCTCGGTACTTGATGTCTCAGTTATTTATCGAGGAGAGACGCGTACGAGTAGTAGCATCGACTGATGGACGCTACGCCGCAGTCGTCGAGACCTCGCGCCATCAGTCCTATTTTCAGTGGGGAAGAAGCGCAAGATGATTCCCGAAAAGGTAGGCATTCTCAGATCCTCATCTCTACTACATTGATATAGTATCTCGTGTACTGTTCAAGTATTCCCAAGTATTCAATCTATCATCTTCGTACCAGTTTCTATCAACAAGCGCATTTCGCGCAGTTAGTAAATATAGAAGTAAGCATCGACTGGCGAGCAATGCACCCCGCGAACCAAACCATGGAATTAGACGGCGCGCACATCGCAAATCGCAGGTAGGGCTGGCTTATGTATGTATGGGTTGGGTCTCGATATAGGTAAAACAAACGCCCATTGTCTCAAGCCCGACCAGCTGGCCACCTGCTGAGCCTCACCACGTGGCCGTCCTGTCTCAGACATCCAAGCGACGACATAGATCTGTCCAAGTATGGAACATTCAGGCCAGAGTATAGACCGACGACATCCCCAATTGGTCCGGCTTGATCTTCCCTGCGGCGCGGCAGTTAGGTATTTACTCGAGGTATCCCTGTGATCACCGCTGTTCTAAAACCTGACAAATACATATCGACTGCCGTGCATGATGATGCTATATATACACGAGTATAGAAAAACCACAAAAAAACAAAACAGACCTTGGTCTCCTCACCGCGCGGCCACAGACTAAGCATTAGCCATAAGCGCTGTCAAGACTTGGCACCTGAAAAAAAAACAAGGCAATCCGCCACCGAAAATGCACACCAGTCCCGTCGAAGTTAGGACCGTGGAAGAGATTTTTTTTTTGCTTGCGTCGGCTTGGCGAAGTGACAGCTAGCTAGCTATCTCCCTCCCTTAGGTAGTAGATACTTGTAAGGTAAGAAGATACAAACGCCACTAATGAAAAAAGGGAGAAGCAATTGCTGCCCGGGCATACCTATCTACGAAAACGTATCCCCGGGGCGCAAATCCGATACCTAGACTCTCTTCGGCCCGATGCCAGATCTTTCTGGACCGTTCGCTAGCACTAGGTAGGTCGATTGCTTAGGGTACGAGTACCTACTTGTAGAATGGGTGACAAGAAGATGGACAGAGATTGGGCGCGTAGAAGCGCTGCGCTAGATTCGTAGCCGAGCTGGGATCCCCGGTTTTTATCGATCGCACGGGCGAGACAAAGGGTCCTTATTACCGGATGGGAAGATATTGTTCGAGTTACGGCGATGGCGATATCACGGATTGTATGGCTATGGGTTTAGTCGAAGAGTAGAGATGAGTTCTCGAGGAGTAAACAATGAGTCCACGATAGATAGGAGTCCGGAGATGTCGCCGGAGATGTAAGCCGCGACAAGAAACGCTAAGTGCGGGCCGCATCGTTCACCAGCTCTCCTACCTACCTACGTTTCTACCTGACATGAACAGGGTTCACTCGTCTTCACTTCTCAGTCTCAATCTCTCAATCATAACGAACCTCGAAATACATAGTGATGTGTATCGCGCTTGATCGGAGAAGGCGAAGCCCTAGGTCGGGCAGAAGGCCGCCCACCCACCTATTTTTAATCGTGATCGATCTGCTGGCCGCCAAAACGACCGGCCAAGTGCGCGATAGTCTGGAGACGGTGTTATTCATAGCTTTTTGGGAGATCTTGACAGATTGAAGTGTGCAAGGCGATTGAGCTGAGATCGGGGCGTCAAAAATGGTTTTATTTACGGATTTTGGCCGCGACCTAGTCGTCGATGCACTACGATTAGTTGTGTAAATGCTCCAGACGGCCACGACCATCGCCTTCCCCGGCATCTATTTTCATACTCATCAACAAGATTAGAAACCAAAATAATCAGAAACCGGGGAAAAGCCATCGGTAGTTCACTGTCATTCTGTCGATCTACATTTCCATACTCCACCTTTCCCACGCCAGGTGTAGCTTACAGCGGCTTCTGAAACATAGGACTTCCATCCTACCTACCTTCTATCCTACCTTCTTGTAATTCGTAGTAAAAATTAGGTACGTATTGTAAGCTTCCACTGCAGCGTAGCGACGAGGATCGAACGCGGTAATGCGGATAGTTGTTTTGGGGTCTCTGGAGAGGAAGGTGGGAATCCAAGCACGCGGAGTCTTGCCGTTGTTTTTCTTGAGCGGTGGTATGGAGGTAAGGTGACAAGAATTGCTTTTCCTCGACTCGGTCCCTCCCGGGAGTGAATGAGCGGTGGTATGGAGGTAAGGTGACAAGAATTGCTTTTCCTCGACTCGGTCCCTCCCGGGAGTGAACAGAGCCGGAAAAGAAAAGCACGCAACTCGGATTTACAGCAGCCTTAGGGAAGGAATTAATTCCGGATCTCATCACGTAGAAACAAAACAATTCACAGTTACGGGGATATTGTAAGTAGGTAGAAGAGGTAGGTATCCATTATCTCAAAGCAGCTACATTGAATGATAATGTACATCTCATGGCCGACAGTCCCGTCCATCCCAGCCCCTATACCCCCCATCAAAACATTGCGACAAAAGGAATATCTTCCAAACCCCACCAGTGGGATCCAGAAGACTGGCTGGATATTTGTGAAAAAAATCCAAACTCATCGATAGATAGAAAACCACCGCCAGCGCCAGATAATGCATGCATAGCGGGATGATGATGATGATGATGAAAAAGGTGTGTGTAGTGTCGGTGATGATCGACCCCCAGTCCCCGTTAACAAGCGTGCATGCCCTAAACCAGGCGGGGTATAACATCATGTATGGTGTGAGTCTGTGTTGTGTGTGTTCTTGCGAAGCTTCAGATTTTCTTCTAAACAGGAAAGAAAGAAAAAAGACGCCCGAATATATATGGTATCCGTAATGCAAGACAAAATTCTTCGATTTCCTACCCCGCCCGCCCCTACCAACCACGCCCGAAAAGACTCAAGTAGATAGAAAATTGTGTGAAAGGAGATGGAAGCCGTGATGGCTGTATGTATGTAAGGAAGGGAATGTAGGTAATAAATAGATAGATAGAGGGCAGCTTATTGAGGCATGTACGAACTGTGTCCATACATATGCTCATTCGAGCCGGTGAAATAATTATCACACGTCTGCTTCGCCACACGGGCGCCGGGTCGTTCCCCAAAGCCCTCACCGCAATGCGGGCTAGCCGTCGACTGGTGGTACTCAGGGACCTCATCCATGTACTCGCGGTCGGCGCGCTCAGGCTCCTGCTTACAGTAGACTTCCAGCAGGATCTCGTTCTCCTCCTGCGTGAGCTCGCGCGGCTCGCTGTTGAAGGGGATGTTGACGCAGCCGACCCAGGGCTCGCCGCCGGACTTCTGGATCACGGTGCTCTTGCGCTTGCGCCGCGTCCGCTTGATCGGGTCCTGGTGGTCGATCTCGTCCACGCCCATCTGCACTAGTCGCTTGGCGATGCTGCCGTCGTTCCAGTCCCAGACGCGTCGCCCGCCCTTTTCTTTCATGATCTTGCGGATCTCGGGGTATCTGCGACGCTCGTATTCTCTGACGGCTGCTCTTAGGGCTTCGTCCTGTGGTGAGGTTAGCTTTCCACCTTTTTATATATACACCGTGATTGTTGACTCACTTCTTCTTCGGGCCAGATGGCATATGACTGAACAGATCGGATCAACTGCATCTGCAAGTTCTCCTTGGTCTTGTGACCGTATCGCTCCTTGTATGCCTGCTGGATGTGATCCCACATTCCCTTCCCCTTGTCATCGTTCATCTGGCAGCGCATTTCGACAAGGTAGCGAGAGTCCTCGGGCGCCTTGGCGTCCAGCGTGAGGCACTTCGGGGCGTTCTGCGGCGTCGAGTTGCGGGCGCTGGGTTGCGCGCTCGGCGTCTTCTCACTGGCGTATGCGCTGTCGTAGCCAGCCGTGTTGCTCTTGGTAGTAGTGGCCGGGTGCGCCGTGCGAGCCCGCTTCACGGAGCGAGCCGTGCGACTGGCTCTGGCTTTCGTGGATCTCCGCGAGGGGTAAGATTGGACATACTCAAGGGAAATGTTGCTCAGGTTGTCGTATTGGTTGCCCATCTCCGGTCCCATGAGTGGGCGCAAACTCGTGGGGTTCGTCGGCATCGAGAGAGCTGGGGCGAGTGAAGTCTGCGGGGCAGCGGATAAGCCGTACGAGGCAGATCCCATCATGAGTGAGGACTGGACACCGGGGTGAGTAGGCTGCGGTGGCATGGTGGTAGGCATGTCTTCATTGGGGTCCTCAGTCGAGTAAGAGCTCCAGTGAAAGTGTGGCGTCGGGTCCGGCACGCCGGGGTACTGCTCCGGCGAGTGTGATGACTCGATCGAGTGTGCGTCTAGCATGCCTCCCGTGCTGGCGGGAATCGTCATAGAAGCAGAAGTGGTGCTGGGAATGTTCGGGGTGTATGACCAAGGGCGCGATGTGGCGGGCGGAGTGAGTTGTTGGGCGCACCCGCCGTGCTGATCGTATGAAGATAACATCTTGTCGGACCTTTCCGGCATGGGAGGTGAGCCAACTACGGACACGGGAGTCGGCAGTGATGAGTCGTAGGGCACTGAGTAAGGGCTGTAAGGAGCAATCTAGAATAGCTCATGAGCCAAGGTCCCCTGTGACGATCTCTTCATTACTTCGACGGGACTTACAGAAGTGTACGACGCAGCCATGTCTTGAGTCTCGTAGTTGCAAGTGGGTGGTGTGGCAGATGAGTGTCTGCTTTCTGAGAGGAATGATTCGGGTGATAAGCTCTCTTGCATATGAACAGACCGTGGTGACATATAAGCAGAGTCGTGCATTATAGAGTGGCTCTTTGAGAGAGAGAGAGAGAGAGAGTGAGTTGTGTCTTTGTGTTATCGTCGTCTGGTGCGAGTCTGGTGAAGTGTTTTCAAGGCTTCACGCAAGTAATCTGCTTCGGAAGCACAAGCAGATCAGGAGGGGTGATGAAGGTGCAACGAGGTTATATGCACACATGGGTTGGTTGCTCGAGGTGGATGCCCGCAAGGTGGATGGGGAAGTTGGCACAAAATAGAAACGAAACAAAGGAAGATCTGCCGTTTGCCTACTAGGTCGTGACCGGGTGTGAGAGCGAGGTAAAAAAAGAGACGGAGCAGACGGGATGTTATAAATTCGGCCGAGAGAAAGTCAAGCCTTGTTCTTCGTCGACCGGGAGGGACGTTAGAGCGGAATCTATGTGTAGGTACCAGATATTGCTGGTTAGGCCAACTTCTCGTTGTACCTGTAAGTCTGGAAGAGGTATCACGCTCTGCTAGGGGTGTGCTTCGCTCGCGGGAGACGATAGACAAGAAAAACGGGGCCTCGATACCTCGACGAGCAATCGAGCATCACCTTGCCATACAGTACGGAGGACATGTGAAGGTCACGGCCATGTACTCGTGCCCAGGCACAAGGTACTCGGCCTCGACTGCCAGGTACTCCCCTGGGCAGGATTCATTGATCGACTGGCAGGGGTGTCTCGAACCCGAGCATACCTGCTCGTACATACCTACGCAGACATCGTATCCCCGCCATACCATGGGCCAACCTATCTGTACCTAGTGCACGAAGTAGGTAGTATTATAGCGTAACCGACACTACACTAGGCATACTACTACCTAGTCACTATGTACTTCGTACAGATGGTAAGGGTAGGTACCGACTTATGTGGTGACAACGACCATCGGGATGTTTTAGTTGAGCAGAGTTAAGGGTGGGTATTACTTCGTGGGTGTTAGAGCGAGCGGTGGGTTCACGGTGAAGAGTCGGCATCTACGAGGAATCCGTAGGTGAGTGCAGGCCGAAGGGGCTCGACTGTGCTCTACCTACTTCGTTAAGTTGCGCTTGACGGCAAGGTGTTCCGTTAACTCTTGTTAACTTAGGTAACTCTCGACAACTGACAAGCACACCAGATCAACAGATTATGAGCAAAGCAAAACCGTTAGTAGCATCCATCCGTGCATGCATGCAAGTTGCGGGTAAGTATAAGTAGCAGAGGAACGGCCCATTGAGGCCTACCTAAGTCCAGTATGTACGAGTAGGTAGTAGGCATGTATACTAAGAATAATTCTCACGTGTGAAGTGCCCGCGGGTAGGTAGTGAGGAGATGAGACGGGGACTATGGCAAGACGGAGATTAGATTGCCCTTTAGGCCTTAGACACCGATCTGCCATGCCCGTCCACGACAACTCTCGCGACAAATGGGTAATTAGGCGCAATTGAGGAGATTGGTAGAAGAATCGCACATACCCAGAAGAGAAGTTGTCGAAGGACGCAAATCTCCAGTCTCGACTCACTGCGGATTACCTACGGGTTAACGGGATAGTATTATCTCGTGTTGTGTTGTGCCGTGGTTATTATCCGTAGCTACTCGTACGGATTAACTTGTGGTAACTTGTGGGCTCTCGTAGTCCGTTTTACGACTCATCTCGAAGATATCGGGGCGTTATCTTATTAACCGGCATATACCCTCGGGGGGTCTCTTGGTATTGCTTGACCAACTCGCCCTTCTCGTCACGTCCGCATCACATCGTCTACCTGAAAAGGGCCAGATCAGATGAGAAGACTCCATAATAAGTGAATAAGTGATCCATCCGGGCAACATCAACACACATCAACACACATCAACATACACAGCAACACATAGCAACGTTGACTCACTGGAGACGTGTTACTTTACTTCATCGACTCCCATATTCTTTTTTTTTTTTTTTCAATTTTTGCTTGCTAAATATGACATCGGTGACTTATAAGATCAGCCCGTCGCAGCAAATGGCGAACGGGTTAATGCGTATAGACAGAATGAGTTGTACCAACGGGGGTTCGAAAATAAGGTGAGCCAGCCAGCAAGTTCAACGGACGGGGGGAACAAACGTAAAAACGCCTTGCGCCTCAAGAGGGAAACATACCTGGCTTGTTCCCTTCGGCCCGGCAACTCGAGCTCCCGAAAGGTGTGTATGCCGACCAATAGGCCGAACCGTTGAATCCCAAGAGCCAGCAACCGAACCATTCCCCCAATTTCCCGATGCGGGCGGGATATGCTGTGTTTGGTACGAATCCGGGCTTGCTGCGGCTCGCAGCTTGGGAGTTGGGGTGGCGGTACACTCGAGGGCCGGGAACTAGGGAACTGGATGGCAATGCAAGCCGTTTACGGGGATCATAGAGCATACCTATTCCGTATTACCTAGAGAGCATAGGAAAGAGAGAGACGAGAGATAGCGGAGACCAGTATAAAGTCTAGCCTTTGGACAAGAACCCGGCATTCCCCGGTAGATCACCTCGAGTGTCTACTTGTACTTGCAAGTAAACAAGTAGGTACCAGTATCGCCGGGTTCATGCGTTCAAGGGTCGTAGGCCACGGCCATGGCTTGTGATGGCTATGCGGGAAAAAGTCAATCGAGACAATCGCGAAGAAAAGTGGGATCACAAGCTAGACGCTGCAGACCGTCTGTGGCGACCAATGGAGGACGGCGGGTGGCGCAAAAGAGAAGGACAATTGTAACTTCTGCGTTGGGTGGGTTGCATTGCCAGTCCCGACCGTCTGGGCCAGCAACGGAGTATGCCCTCCTGCTTGCAGACCGAGTGGGCGGCTGGCGCGGAAACAACTGCCTGTCTGGACGAGTTGCTGTGATGGGATTCCGAGGGCGAGAAGGGGCAATGGAAGAAAACAGCGCAACGCCCGACGCTAACGGCAGTTTGGCGAGCATGAAGAGATAAGTTTTATATGTGAGCAGCCAGCGCGTGCAGGGCGGCCGGAGGTGAGGATTACGCCGTAAGATGAGCTGCCCCAGCGAGGGGACTGCCTATGCACAGGCGTTCTAGAGTGTCTCTCTCGTTACCTACGAAGTAGGTATCCGTCATCCGTAGTTGTAACTCGTACCTATGGATAGCGGATTACAGCGGACTTACGGCGTAATCGTAGGTACCGGTCGGAGTAATTATGCTGTCGAGTTACCGCACTCTGCAGAGACGCGCGAGCAGAGCTGGTGATGATGCCTACAAATTAGTTGCAGTAGAACCGACAAAAGTTCCTCCCGCTTGGTATATAGCGCCAACTGCTTTACGTGAATACACTCTCTACTCGACTTTCTTCTATTCTTTTTTCCGTGCTATGCGACTAAAGTTTCTGCTGGCGAGTATGCACTTGGGCAGTCTATGTACATAGGCACTATGTGCTTTAAGGAAAAAGCGAGTGAACATCGCAACGGCTGCCAAAACCAGACGGCGCATGTGGGCCTGCCGCGCTAGCCCCGATCAGGTAGCAGGTGGGTGTTGCAAAGATACGGAATGCCTTAGGTACTACCTACTCGGACGGATCACAGCAGCAGCAGGGAGCGTACCTACGTGTTACTTTTGCCCAGTGCAACATCGCCCGTACATCTGCCTACCTCGATATATTTCTTCATGACATTTCAGGTACAGCACATACACGGCCCGCACAGTGCGAGGCCGCCAGCAGCGGCGGGTGGAGACACATGTCCGGCTGTATCTGCTGGAGGTACCTCGGGTACAGACATGGTCCAGGGAGGTATCCTGTAGCTTATGGGGGCTACCGCATAGCGGCTATCAAGGGGGCTTCTTACTGGGTTCCAAGCTGTCGGTAACCAATGAGATCGCACCAGGTGCGAATTTACCCCCCCAAGATATTTGTCATTAGCGTGTCTAATAAGGTGTTAACTGCGCTAGTGAAGTACCTCGTCGACCACCGACGAATGGTACCTGCGCCCTCTACCTATTTTCTATGTGCACGGCAGGTACCGCCTGTACTTCACCGGGTTTCTCTCCATCGCCGTGGACAACATGATTCGGCTTATTTGCATTAGAAACCCAAGGCCGTCAGAGAATCCGGGCCAATTTTCTGCGTTAGCGCTTAAAACTCTTCGATATGCCTATTCCATACATAATGTGATCGATGGCATCGCGGCCCACCCGCAAGATGATCTGTATGTACCGCCGCTTCTTCCCCAGTTCGTATCGTATCTGCTGTGACAAAGACCTGCATGCCGACGAGTCCCCATCGAGCAGACACCAAAAATGGTATGTTGATGAACTGATGCGATACCTACCTACACTTTGCTGCTCTTTGTTATTGCTGTTATTATTATATTCTGTCTGTCTTTGTCCGCTCCTGGGTTATAATATCACGAGTCATCGGGCATGTACGGGCGTAGCACGGCATGCCTACGCCCTATTCAGCAGCTACTTGCGGCTTAAAAGCCAACTCAGTCTATAAGTGCTACGTGCTAATTCACCGAGATGAGCAGGTCCAAACACCTGGATTGCCTCGATCCATAATGCCAGAGCCTGAGAAATGAACAACGTAGACCCTCATCTCGCCTTTCTCTCTACGGAATATCTCCATATTAGTTTCCCCATATCTACGAAAGTAGTCCGTCAGACTGTCTGTCTGTCTGCTTCCGGCTCGCCTTCCGTCTCCAACTTTTTCACAAAAAAAGAGTCCGTCGAGCTGATAGTCCCTCATGCCAATCGTTGGCGCGACTCTTTGTCCCTTCGTGCGTCATTAAAATAGAATAACCGCCGCTATCAGCCTTGGAATGACCAACACCCGCGCGCCTGTTTGGAGTTGCTCATGGTTTCATTGAACGGCCGCGTCACAACAGCCGCTGTGCTGGCCGTAGCCAACAGGGGAAATGATCAAGCACTTGTATCTCCCCCCCCCCCATGATGTGTCACACTCTCCATGTGTACCTACATGTGTACACCTGCGAGACTCCTGGGCTCCCTTTACCCGTTGCCCGGGTCGAGTTATGCTGTTATCTGTAAGAAAACTCTTCTTACTAGCCGGAAGCGACATAGCATCGGCTCTGGCCTCGTAGAAGATCATGATCTTCCCCGTCGAGTCGTGAAGTACGTACGTGCGGCCGTCACTGCTCCGTACCTACCTACACACTCGACGGACTGCCTATCCACACTTCTTGGTACGGCACGAAGAGGACCCACGGCCTAATACAGGGTCTCGGGTCTTCGTAAACGGATCGAGTCGAACTTTTGGGGCTGGCATGGTGCCCTCTCTCTTTGTCGAGGGGCCCCTCTACACGGTCTGGTCGTCCCGGGTTCCCAGTTCCAGCCATGCACGCAAGCAACCCAAGCCGGTTCCGTCGCTTGCGATCTGACAGCCAGAGTGTGCTACACAGGGGGGATTCCAGTCACTGTTCCTATTCCGGTTACGTTCTTGCCTCTACCATATCGTGCTATGTGTTCTAAGGCAGCTGGGTTCGCCGTTCCACTCGCCTTAGTCCCCCCTACCTGACCTTGCCTTGCCTTACCTCTTACTATCTTCAGAAGTCCTCGACCGGATCGGCAGAGTCTGGCGGTGACGGAGCACGCTAAACATCAATGATCTGGCACTGTCGACATGTAAGTCTGGGTGATATAGTGTATTTATCCTCGTGTCGTCTCTCCTACATCGTGTCTAGTCTCGCTGGGGGTCGACGGATGGCCTCAGTGCCAGCTCGCCATGGGCCTCTCTCATCCCTGAAGGGCAGCTGTCGGCACGCTCACCTATAAATACCAAAAAGTCAGAATGACATCGATGATGGGCATAAGATGAACAATTACAACTCTTCGGAATACCGGTCTGTATATGCAGCTTACTTGTCGCAAGCGGTGCAGGTTGAAACTTGAGGGCGGTCTCCCTAATAATACTCGTAGAAGACGGGCCGAGTCTGCAAGATCATGACTCCTGACATCTTTTCCAGCCCGGTTATAATTTCGGCCTAAAGACCCAGGTGATAACTCTTTTTGAGAAAAATTTCTGCTCGATTATGCTATCCAATCGGTTTATTGGCCACCGAGCCCTTGAACGGATCATACGAGTCCCATGTTAGCTTCCTTCCGGACGGCTTAAAGCGGTCAATTCATCCTGCTGCGTCCAGCCTCCAGCCATCCCCAGGTGCTCGTTCGCCTGGGAATATGTATGGCAAAAAGAAGAAAGATGCGCCTAGACTTTTAACGAGATGAGCGTCGATGATTAGGGCTCGTAGCTGTCTCTTCTAGCTGGATCTATCTGACTTGGTCGACTTAGTCTTGCCTCTGATCTTCCCGGATGGTACCCCATGCCCCCTTTTTTTTCGATTTCAGCCCTCTCTCCTTCGATAGACTATGCCTACATAAAAGCTAGGCCGACAAAAGACCAGGAAAAAAATATAAACAAACCAGACCCCGAATTATTGACAGGCAACGTAGACGGCGAGCCTTTTGCTTTAGGTCGCCTTTCCAACCGAAGCCGTAGAAGAAAGAAAACCTGAACCACTCAGTCCCCATGAGCCAGCCCCATGAGCCCATAGCAAAGCTTCGCTATAGCTATAATACCATGGTACTACGTCGGGCGGAATATCCTCGCTTTTCTCTATTCCGCATGTGTGGTGGCCCTGCAAGGAAAAAAAAAGCTTGTTACTGAGTAGGATTCTAGACAGTGTGTCTGTTGGGACCTGGGAGAGACATGCAGGGCCGCGGCTCTCGCCTGCCCTATGGACCCAGAATTCGGAACTCGTTCATGAGAAAAAAGAACGCAGAAGAGAACACATTCGGAAATGACCACGAGATGAAACGTTTCTAGGTCCAAGCAAGGAACCGGAGCCGAATGTGTACTCGTAGGGGTGTGTTGTTGTGTGGTGGTGCTGCTGCTGCTGGCTCCTCCAGCATAATCCCGCTTTGTGTCAGACAGACAGACAGGATGGGACAGGAACAGGAAAAAAAGAAAGCCACGCGGGATGTGATGTGAGCTCTTCTCTATCGAGATTGTCTCAGTTTGTCTGTCTGACTGGGTGTCTGTCTAGCAGTGCCGAAGAAGGATGCTGGCGACGCCCACCTGGTACAACGTCCTGCATGTTCCCGACACGCGGCGTTGGGTCTCAGATCTTTTGCATCTATCTCCCCCCTCCCCTTCAACCCTCAACTGGGGAAGTTCTATGCATACGGCATATGAGTGCGTTCCTACGTTAGGTCCTTTCCAGGCTATCCAACGGGACGTTCTTCTGAACAATGGGCGTGTGTTGTATGCACGGTGTTCAACCTTCAGCGGTGCGCGTCATCCTCGGTACCGTCCTGTCGTCTTCGTGAGTCCGGGTTGACGGGGTGATGCTGTGAAACTCGACGTTACCGATGGTGATTGCTTGATACTGACTGACTCAACCGCTCAAGCCTTCTTCTTCTCCTTCTTCTCATACCTAACTCCAGTTGATCCCCAGACAACGAAGCTCTCCTAGTCAAAATCCTCACCCACCAATGCCGTCGCCCCTCGAGCTCTCCACTACTTTCAGCGTCTTCCCCAATCAAGCCCGCCTTTTCTCGACACAAAACATAATGAAAATCGGGGCCAATGCAACCTCGGCTCGCCTGCCAAGACCACATGCCCTCCTCTTTTCTCATCTCCTCGAGGGCTAGTGTGCACTATCTACATAACTAGTACCTGCTACTACCTGCATCGGTACAAAGCAGTGCACTGCTCAGTACTTACGGTGTACCTCCAAGTTTCGTCGTCAAGAAGAAGAACAGCTCAGAAAAGAGAAAAATAGACAGGTAGACGATCGGCCTTGCGCGCTTGCATCCTGAAAGCTTGACTTCTTAGCTCCGGATCCCAATTGATCGGGGTACCATCATTGGAGCAAGAAGCGAGCAGAAGGACCAGAAGTAAAGATTAAGAGAGAAGAAAGCCTTGCATCGCCGCACCGCTTCTGCGACCACTGAACCCGACCTGACCAGGAATTTCCAAGCCCTAGGTCGCTTTTTTGTGTCGCGCTTAGCCGAAATCCGCCATAGTCCGGCCCTTCGACTAACGCTGTCTAGTAAGGTGACTGCGAGTATGCGACCGGCACTGCGACCGGCGAGCCACCTACTACCTACCTACCTGCCAGTGACACACACACGCGCCTCATTCACTCATCGCTGTCTTTCGTCTCTATCATCGCAGTAAACTACCCTATTCCCATTCTTTGGGGCTCGGCCGTTCTCTGCTGCGCTGAAGGTCACGAGGGGGAACGATGATGATAACCGGATCTCTCCTATGGGTTGAAGTGCGAGCGATGATGCATGCACGTCGAGGGTTGTTTATTTCCACATGGATGCTACGTTGAATGCAACGGGGCCTTCTGTACGCTCGCGTTCTTTACCAGTGTATCGGGTCCGGACATCCCGAGAAGGGGGACGGAGGGTTGTTCTGCCTGACTCTGTTGCTTCTCCAACGGGGCTGTCTGTCATGATCGTGGTCTCGATGGCATCATTGCTGGCTGATGATGTAGTGAGCGACGGGCTGGCTGCCTTGCCATGATGGCGGCCTCCCCGTGTTCTCAACGACTGGGGTTGAAGAAGGACTAATACCACGATGGCTTGGACTGACATGCGATGATGATGATGATGATGCCATCGTGTTGTCCAATGCGCAAGCCCCAAGTCGACGACTCTCATGACGCAACATGGTTCGCACTCACCACATGTCATGGCACAGACTACAGACGTGGTGTGAAGTCATACGGGCGACCCCTGGATATGTTCTGCAGCGCCCCTTTTGGCGAGACTTGACTCGAGGCGGAGCGGATGATGATACTCTACATGCTGGATGTCGAAGGGGTTTGTTTTCACTGTGTTCTTGTTTGTCTCGTGGTTTGTCTGCACTTAGGCACTGCCTTTGACGCCTAATCACACTCTATCAGCTGGGAGTGACTTGTATAGGTCTTTGGGGACTTTTTATGTCTACATGAGACCAGTTCAGGCCGACTTGATATCTCGTGGCAGGACTTATATAGTCGATCACCACAACGTAATAGCCAATTGTTCAGGGCCACGTTCAGTCTGAGTTTGCGTTATCAACAGATTCGACAACCACTAAGTCATCTTGTGAACTTCAATGATCAACAAACGAATGTCTCAGATAGTCCATCAAACTACTGAACGACAACTGTAGAAAACATCACGACATCCCCAGAATCAAACAATAGGTATACCAAGCACGGCACACCGGCCCAGCACTCCTCAGCGCAACACCCCATGGACCACACCGTCCGAGCCGCGTCGGCTTTCCCCATACTTGACACCATCTGTATGCAACACTACAAGTAATAAATGCGTATCACCCGGCCTCAGTAATTTCCGCCACTGTCATGGTATCTTGGCAACCCCAGATGACCGAACCCCCAGTTTATTGAAACGGTAAGGCTGATGATAGGATATGCAGCGAGCTCCCAACCAAGCTCCCACCCAAGCTACCTGAATAGATAGCAATGAGACTTGCCGTGATATACTTGGCATCTAGGACTTCGCGGATTGATGCCGTGAAGAGGTCTGGACGTAACGGCGTCACATTCCTTTGTGCCGTGGATGGTTGTTTGGGACGGGTTTAGAAAATCTGTGGTGAGTAAGACGACCAATGGGACGGGGAGTATGTATGGATTTAGTAAAGCTGTCGATAGACGCGGTGCGCCGTGATGTGTCACCAGATCGATGATGTTCCTGATTTTCCCCAGGGGCCAAAAGGAATCCGACCTTCTATTTCAACATCAACTGGAAATAGATTCAACGTCGTCGTCGATGCTATTCTTACCTTCTCCGCGTCTAAAGATCAACAATGGCCATGAAACACCATAATAATAGCATCACCTATCCAAAAGATCAACGGCCGGGTCCGGCCTGGTCCGCAACACCATCCCAAAACCCACCGAGCACCCAGCCCAGCCCTCACTCACATACGTACCCATTCCGCACTTCCCTCACCAACCCTACCTCGATGACACGCATGCATAGAAAAAGAAAAACGCAATTGCAACGGCGGAAGAAAGAATCGCGAAACCAAATGCTGACTGTGTAAACTGGAGTCCGCGGTGGGTATTCAAATACGACCTATCCCCACGTCTTCCCCCCACACGATACCTCCCCATTTCCTCTCACTCAGTCACTCACATAGGAAATCTCACACGTGCCTCTCTTTTCGTGTCTCTGTATCTATATAGGTAAGCAAGAGCAATCATTTGGATCTCAAAACCGTTATGCTGCGCGTCTGCGGCGCGCCACTACGACCCTGACGGGAGAGGCGGGCATCATCTCATCATCGATCTGCATACCGTACCGTAGTCTTCCAGCATCGTGCATCTCATCTCTACAAAAAAGCGGGAAAACTGGACCTCACCTAGATCATATCGAGTCTAGTTTCTATTCTAAGCCCGCGATCGCGTTTCTCCACGAAAACGTTGGCCGCCAAATCCCCCATCTTGTCGGCGCGGTCATTTGACTGTGACAGCCCCCCCGTGAAAGTCACATCTAGTCCGTACTCAAAGCTTCACTCCGCCCTTTCGCCTGAATAATCCCTAGATAGAAACGTAAACAAGCACCCGGGTTCATAGTATCCCATCCGACCTTCCTCATCGCGATGCAGAAAACTACGTACCCAACTGACCGAACCTCCGACCAGCCCCGAATCCCCGGGTTCCCATGTACCGGGGTCTACCTACCTTCGCTTGAAGGTAGGTAGGTCTCCGGAGCGAAGAGATTCCGGCATTGTAAGGGGTATCTTTTTTCACCACATTACATTGCATGCTTGCTGGAATAGGTAGGCCAGGCAGACGAATGGATGTCTGTCTGGCAAAAGGACGCGGATGCGTTGAAATTGGAAGGTTGGATTTCACATGTGAAGGAAGATTCTAGCTTAGGTAGGTGTTTACAATACTACTAGGGGGACAAGGGAAACAAGGAGACAAGGTAGTAAACAAGGTAAATTCCGTGATCCCCATTGCATGTTTTTCATCCGATGCCTGTCGGAATCAAGACAGACAGGGCTCTCCCTAAACATCCTCGGCTCTCTGTCTGTCTGCTTCGTAAGGATGTTTATTCCATGTACATCGGTTCGTTGGTAAAGCCACCCCACTAGGTAGGAATGAGTTCTTTCATTTCGGAAGATCTGCAGTTTCTGGCATGATATGTGACTGACGGGGGGATGATGGGGCGACGGCTTGGTAATGAGCTTTGTAATATTCGGGAGACAAGCCTAGACTTTGACTAAGTAACCGGGAAGAATGAGGGTGTGATTAATGGGAGATGAGTCTACTTTGTGTCTCTCGCGCAGGAGGTATGCCTCCAATAACCGCATAGGCGCGCGGTTGATTCGTGTCGTGTTGAAGCGTCGAAGTCATTCCGTTGAGCGATCTCAGCTTTGACTCCTGATCTCCATAGCATCCTCAAAGCTTCATAGCCTTAGACTCCAACAATCAAGAATAGCCATCCCCTTCCAACGTCCACCGTCCCATCATCTTCTCCCTGAAACTCGGAACATCCGTTCCTACCCCAAGTGCCAATCTTCCTCAGTCCTCATGCTACGGTTCCCTTCACCGCACAAGAACACTCCCACCGTGCTGTCTCTCTATCGAACGTTGTTTCGGCCCCCAAGCCTACTTCATTTCTCGGAAACAACTCGCGATCGTGGGGTACATGAATGAATGAACCTCATATTCCGACTGTCTGGGAACCGTCGTGAACCCCAGAGTCTCGATCTTGGAGAACGATAGTACCCTGGAGAAAGGGTAGTGTGAAGATACCATCACTCTCACTCACTCTTTCACACAGCACCGTCCATCACCGGACCAAAATCAAGGTAGGTAGGTTTCTTACGACCGTTAGATCCGCCGGCATTCAATACCGACAACCCACAGCATCAGCCTTACCTACCCCGACACCCTCCTCCCATCCGCACATATCTCCCTTTCCATCCTTCCATCCATCTCATAACCAGGACCATCCAACCGGCACCCCATCCCTGCCCACCTCCAACACCCCAATCCAAACCCCCGGGTCCGAACCGGCCCGTTGATGCCTGGATTCCTGCTCTTCATCACAGCATGTCCGTATCCAGCTCGCTGGAGGTATTGAGGTAGAGCTGACACCATCGGCATCGCACCCCACGCATCCGGCATCCTGGGTCCAATGTATGTATGTATGTCAGCGAAGTTAAGAGTATGACTCCCCTTCCTTGTTCACACATGTCCCGTCCTGGTATGCAGCTCACGCGATTTCACATGCAACCATGAGAGACCCCAAGTAGCAAGATAAACGTTACACCGGGACCAGGAAATGCTAGGCGGCAAATAGAACGCAATGCCGAGCTAGGTCCGTAGGAGAGGCTATCTATAAGAGACATTTTAAGGGCGTTGAAGAGGGAAGGTGAGATGTACTCGAGCACAATCTGAAGAATAGGTAATATAGGTACTTCTGTGACATTGGGGGTAGACAGATAGACGGTAGATAGGTAGATGAAGACAGAGCCGTTGATGTCTCTTGCCATGTCGTAGTGTGAGTACAATGGTGTGTGGCAATACCACCCCTATACCGCGTAGATGGGAAGCTGAGCTTACTTACAGGATGTATGTATGTAGTGAGACGGAGACATACACGACGTCTTGGACTGGGGTAGGAAATGATGTCTTGTTTCCTTCAATGGCATTAGGTAGTGAATCAGGAGCGTAGACTGTCAATAGGAGGAGGTAACACGTTGAACACAATGCCATGGTACACAACAGATACACAATGACGAGGTTCTCGTTATGGTGCACATGGCGAGTAGTCGTTCATCGACTCTGGACATTCCCTAGACCATGCATCAGCTTGTTCACCTCTATTCACTAAAAACAAACGTGATGAACAAAGCCGGGACTCACCACTGCCACTGTCGACGTTGTAATCAACCATGTCCGCAAAAGCCACACCATTCATCACACAAAACACGGGCATCTCCAAGCCCCTATCCATCTCACGAACTCAACCCATGATATTAAATCCCAAGTAACACACAGACAGCCAGAAGTGTAAAGTCCCACCCCTTCCTCTCCACGAAAAGAAGACAACAGCCACAAACAGCCGGGAACCCCAATGTCTCTCTTCCGTTCCACAACATGTCGTGATTCAGTCCCGAACCAAAGGGTCCGGTCACACCCTTACACATACACATACACACACATACACACTATGGGGAGAAGGACGAAAAATCCCGTCGGTTAAGCAAGGGACACCCGACAAGACAGGGAGACAGGGGGGTTGCGACGAAAAAAGAGAGACGTCACTGATACAAATGTGTGTTCGCACGTGGTGTAATCAGGGGTTTTACCAACGGTTTTCTTCCCCCTTCTTTTCGTCACGGTAACAGGGACGAGAATACCGTTGACAAAAGAAAAAGGGGAAACCAAATTCATGTACGCAGTAAACGGTTTATTATGTCACAGAATACGGAGAGTATAGACGGACTCGAATCGAATCATGTAAGATAACAAAATGATAGTATTTTGGTATGCGCGCAAGGGGTATACATTTTCTCAGCCTGAAATAAAAATACTAAAAAAAAAAAAACCAAAACAGACATGAATTCAGTTTTGCTTTTCGCAGGAATCAGTTGCATTATATAATACCTCGTGAATTGTATCGAGAGAACCTCCGAGCAAACGCAGCAAGCAAACAAATCTGCTCGACGCAGATTGAAATGTACCCTAATCCCAATAATAAGCAACCCGTGCCAGGATTCCGGAATCAAAGGTGAAGCTGTGCTGAGCCCTTTGATGTCATCACGCTGGACAGCGTATGAATCGAGAATTCTCTGAACGTGTTGTGCTTAACTCATTAATCATGTTTCCCCCTTTTCTCGGCGCATTATCGTCGGATCCAAATCGTATAACCGGTGATCAGAGCATGCCCCGTCCTCTAATTCGGCGTACAGGAGATCTAGTCTGCCGTAACTGTCGCCACGATGTCAAGAAGGGCATATCCTACATGCCCTCCAGCGGCTGACTATACGTGTAGTTAAAATCGAGCAGTCCGTCGAGGACCCAGTGCTGTGGGTCGAAAAAGTCGTAGTTGGTTTCGTTTCCGGTTCCGTAGCCTCCGAGGCCAATTATGTTATTCGCACCGGTACTGAGACCATGTTGCGGATTGGGCGTCAAGCCACCGTTGTTGGACATTGATGTCATGTTAGACACGTTGTTCTGTGCCAGAAGGGTGCTGTCCATGTGCGTGGATGAAGCTGAAGACTCGTTAGCGGAGTCTGGGTTAGTAGCTTGTTTGAGAGCTAATGGATATTAGCATGTTCTCTCGGTGGAGAGGCCCAACGATAACGGGGGAAAATAGTCCTTACAATCAAGGCTGCGCCCTTGCGCTTGGTATTCCTCTCTCCAGCGCCAGATTGAGTCGTACACCAGACTCATGCTATGCCTACAGCGCACTTTGAGCTGCAGGCTATCGTCGATTGGCACGGACGCGTCATCATCATAACGCGATTTGTTATCGATTTCGATGCGTGCTCCGTTCCACATCTGAACCATCAACTCTGCCAGACGCCAAGGCAAATCATTGTCCACGATGCTAGTCTTGCGAATAGCCGTGATGGTCTTGTGGAAGAGTGTTCGGCCTCGCGACGCATCTATCGTCCTTGCAAAGAACGACCTCATCAGCTTCAACAATGCAAAACCACAAGCAACAAGCATTTGTTGAAGGTAGTTGGTAGCATATACGAGGATATACTGGTTAGAATCCAGGAAGAGAAGATCAAGATAGGCAGATACAGCCCGCCAGAGACCCATCAGATCATCCATGTAACCCGGTGTCGTACTCGAATCAAAGAAGCCAGCCAGCCGTAGGTGTACGTTGGCGGCTTGCAAATGGGCATCAACAATGGGTGAAAGATGCTGTGAGAGTATAGAAGCTTGCAACTCTTGGAAGTCCCGCCGATATACGCGCATAAGCATAGCTCGATGTTCGTCACCAGCGACGCCTCGTGGATCGCTAGCATTGCTGTACATCTCCTTGGACACTTTATCGGCAAACCTCTCAATTCGCAATCTTGCTTCGAGCTCCGGCGCTAATGTAAAGGGGCCATCCTCGCCAGGACGGATGGCCAACGTCCAGTCATATAGCGTAGTTGCTGGCTGGCCGTACGCCGTCCCGATAGACTGAGCAACGATGTTACATACAGCCCAAGTTGTAACACGGTCATGAAGCTGATCTTTGTTCAGCTCCACGGAAACACGAGAGAAATCCTGGGTATGATTAGGACGGTGCATGCCTATGCCAGTTGCCGCCTTCATCATCACACCGCATAAAATGTGAGTCGGATCTGCGGTCGTCGTACTCGTTGGCAAGGGCCATGTGCATAGAAGACATAAGGCCTTGACAACAAAATAGCTATTAGGCACATCACCCACCGTTCCCCATAGCAGCCGGTTGAGTGGGCCGCTCGAGAGCTCATGCAATATGTTAGGCTTCGGGGAATAACGGCGCGACGCTATGGCAATGATGGTCCAGAAGAGTAGGGCATGCTGCTGGTAGTAAAGATCGGGAGATTGGTGTTTGCTGAGGAAGGGGAGGAATGGATGGTAGCAGGTAAAGAACTCCTGGAATAAGCCATGTACGTCTTGGTCTGTCAGACGCACATGCTCCAGTTCGTAGGCGTAATGGGTCGTAGGCATGCTGTAAGAGCCACCTCTCTTGAGAGTGAGCAGAGACGACACTGCCTCGTCGGATCCCATTAAGGAGGGATTTCGAGTATGGGAGTATGTGCTGTTGGCGATAGGGGACTGGAGTTGGGACTGGAGCTCTTCCTCTTCGTCCATGACATAGCCCTGGGCTTTGGCTTGAGCAATATTTCTACGTAAACGCTCGATCTCCTTTTCCATCTCGGCATGTTTGGAGCGCTTGCCGACGCGCTTGAAGTTGGATTCGATCTTGCATTCGAGCTTGAGGCGGTTGCAGCGCGAGCAACTCTGGAAGGGGTTTTGGACGACATCACACCGTAGCTACAAGTCATTCTAGTCAGCGCTGACAAAAGCTATGGAGATTTTCGAATTTGAATATGGACGGGCACGGAGGATAAGCCCAAAGCGTCTAACTACAGAAACCGCATGGAGCACGCTTTCGAAACGAACAAAGGACATCGGCCGATGCAAAGCAAGATGCGGTCGACATCATGGTGGGATAGTAAAGGAGTGTGGTGTCAGGGGCTGTTGTTGGTCTGTATCTACTTCATGCATGTGGCTCGTCCCATGACCAAAGCAATTGGGAAGACAGCAAGGGAGAATTAGGGTGGTGATGCTGATGGTAAAAGGTAACGATAATGGTGAAGGCAATGGCAATAGCGATGTCGGCATCGCGATGATGGCTCACTCACCTTCTGCTGGCGACACTCGTTGCAAGCGCGCTTAACACCAGGCTGTCGTTTCTTCTCGGGCTCGATCAGGGACTGGTCCTCTTCGCCAGGACTGCCGGGGCTGCTCTCGACAATGCTGCGCTTCCTCTTGACGGAATCATGGCGATGGTGGCTCATAGGACTAGTCGGGCTCATGGACGGGGCCGGAGGGGCGCCGCCGCCGACGACGACGTGACCATCCATGCATTCAATGGCAAGGGGGACGAGGAAGAAAGGACGGAGGCAAGACGTATGGGTGTATGGAGTAGCAAAGCTGCTGTAGGCAGTTCCGGAGCAAAGGGGCCGCCAAGCAGGGTCCGATCCGCACAGGTCCAACCAAAAGCTGCTGCTGCTGCTGCTGTGGTGTCGCGGCTGACTGATCAATCCTCTTTTTTGGTTAAATTTATTTTGTTATCTTTTTCTTATTCCTAGTCTCCGTACTCGTACGTATACTTTTTTTCTGGGGCCTGATTCACCTGCTCTGCTCGGTGTATGGGTGAATAATGGGGGGAGTTCAGGCACACCGATCACGGAAGGAATTTGTGCGAAGGAGGGGTGGTCTCAGACTAATGGGCAAGATATAAAAGACGGCGAGAGACGTCAAACGCCCTCAAACGCCCAGAGGGTAAAATTGGACTGCACTTGTCTTGAAAATTTGCTGCTGCCACTAGGCCGCCCCACTCTGAGCAGCCCGCAGGAGCAGCCACCTGGTTGGCGCACAAAATCGAAGGGGTCCACCACAGCCACATTTCGTCGTGCAGGCTTGTCGAGAAACCGTCGAGAAACTGTGCAGCTCCTGCGCCAAGCCAGCTGTGCACTGTATGGGCACGGTCTACGGTCTGCGGTCCAGCCACAGCAGACTCCAGAGCCAGATGCACCTACGAGTACCCCGTGCTGTGCGGTTTCCAATCAACTCCATGTGCGGTAAACTACCTAATGTTTTGCAAGGCAAGAACATTCGACCACATCTGCCACCGACGTGGTCACGTAATCCGGACTGATACGCAGTACATACGAGTACAAGTACTCGTCCGTACGTTAGTGAGAGATAAGCTGTGTGAACAAGTCAGTAGCTGGACGAGAGAGCCATTGGAATCGACAAGAGGAACAGCAAGCTACGCAGAATCTACCGTTTGAAGTGGCAACAATCAGGCCAGAAAAAGCATCCGTTGCCTACCTCGCACTGTGTTCTGAGTTGCCACCTGACCAGGCCGACTTGGGCCGTTCTAACCAGAGACGGTCTAGCGTGCCATCCACGCGTGGAGAATGAGGGGTAGGAAGGATGGGATTATGGGTCAGCACGACGGGCGATCCCATTTGGAGACTTCTCGTCGCTCTCGAGTCCCTTCTTCGACGCTGAGGTAATCGGATTCGTCTTACACCCCCTTTTTACTCGTATGGAAGGCCTGCTGGGACTCTCTCTCTCGTACGAGGTGTTGTTTGTTGCAATCATGTTCATCAAGAGCTTTGTTTAACCCAGTATCGCCTATGGAAGGGTTCTTCAATCGACCTCTTGTCACTACTTTCAACGGTCTGCCTGACATATCTCCTTTTTTTTTGATTCTGCTCGTGCTCTGTAATCACACAGAACCGAAAGACGAGATCAAAGATCCAGGCCTGGCCATTGAGCAGTAGCTTAAACCACCAGATATCCGGAAGTGCCTCTTAGGTACTCGCGATAACGCCTTGCAGTGGTTTACGACTATCTCCGTGAGCCAGACCTTCAAAGTCACGTTGGTATTGTTCCATACCTGGCGGCATCAAAGATAGCAAAGGCGCCTGAATGTCTACAACTCTGGTACAGTTTCAAGGGTCTTTCTCCATGTACGTGCATACATACTAGTAGGTAGGTCGGAAGACCAAGAAAAAGACCACGAAACTGCCGGTGGTACAGCAGAAGTTTGTACTATTCCGCATTGTCAAGGTCTTGTAAGCTCTGCATCGACAAAGAAAATCTCCGAGTCCGCGGCAGCCATCGCAGACCAAGGCGGCCAGACTTGACGCAAACATTGGCAAACTAGGTAGGAAACGGAACATAGTCTCACGGTATCTAGTTCGTCAAAAGGTGGTTCTCGCTTGTGGTTGACATCGTCTTGTACGAAGTACGATATCGATACGAAATAATACCTAGTAGAATATGAAGGACAGGTGTTGGCAAGTCTTTTCTCCATCGGAGATCGTAACGGAACAGCTAATGATGGATGAGTTTAGCGCAAGACGGCTAAGTCAGGTACGGTACGCTAGTCGTTCTCGTACAGTACCGGTAGCGTGCATGGATTGATCCGGACCATCCAGGTCGTCGGGGCCTCCGTTTAAAACGGTTCAGTACGGAATACTGTTGTCCGTACCGTATAGCTTGCGGGTCACAGGGTGTCGTTACGATTGATGTTACACACAGCATCATGAAACCGTCACGCATCATTAACCGATCGGTACCTTCTGCTTGCTACCTCCGAGTCGCATTCCCATCTTCATCAACTTATATCTGTAGCTGTCCATCTACTGCGTCTGCTCATTCAATCGCTTTACATAACATTCACGATATAAAGCTCTCACGCCAATGTCGCCAACTGATAAAGAAACTTATCCGCAGACGGGGCTGCCTCGAAAGCTATTCAAGGGAAAACTGAACTCGCCCTGCCCTCGACCAGCATGCACATCATATACCTTGACCCCAGCGCCGATCTCAGAGGTGCACATTAAAGACCCGAATGCAGAGTCAGTTACAGGTATGCCGCTTCGCTGATGACGATATGTCACAGGAGCTATGACCTTCTTCTGACCCTCTGACCTGAAACTGACAGCTATCTAGTCCAACGCTTCTCGTCTACTGCTGTGCCTCAGCCCTTTGTGGATCCATCTGCTCTGAAGCGACATCCACCTTCTTCTTAAATATGGGGTAGCACCATACCCGTTTCATGATTCACCAACTCCGACTCACCGCCCTGTGCCTACAAATAGTCGTGGAGCGCCGTTGCATCCACCCATTGTATCAGCCAGAGGTCGGTATGTACGAAGCCCTTGGTAAGGCATGACTACATGACACCGGAAATCAGTCGAGCCCAAAGAGCCGAGCTCCGACCCCTTTCTCCGCTCCGGCCACCTACCTCGTACTTTACTTCCGGACCATGACCATCTACTCGAAGCAACGTCGGTTTCCACTACAGCATCAATGTGGAGTCTGAAAGTTAACCAGAATATCAACCGTCACGAAGTACTTCGTAGTGAAGTTTTCAACATCCGACTGTTCTCAAAGATTTTCTCAATCCCGATTTCGTCTCTACGCTTATCCATGATGGTCAAAAGCAACTTCTAGTGCCTGGCCAGAATACTCTCATCTCGGGTCTGGAGTTCGTTACTCCCCAGTTAAAGACTCTATCCCTTCTCGGCACAGGGAGCAGTTGACTGAACACATTACTTCTAAAGATACCAGTTATCTTCTTGTGCGCCGTAAACATATGGTAATAGATCATCGTCATATGGGGGTAGCGGCATCTCCCTTAACAGAACTGCTTAAAATGTCGTGGCGTTCGGGCCTCCAAGTGCGTCTTTTATGCACCCGCTACCTCCCAGTGACAGCTGAGATGAGCGGGCAATCAATCCGAGTTATACTGTCAAGTTGATCGGATTGCCTGAACGTTTTCAATCACATGTTGTCGCCAGCTGTCTCAGCAGCAATGGCATGTGACATATGCGAGCCTCGTTGAAATGCTGCATTATAACTCCCAAGGACCCTAGAAATGATGGAGAAGAAAAGAAAACCAAAAGAGAGTGTGGTCTCTGGCTTGATTAGGATCCAAGCTGTAAAGAAGCTGCGTCGACCACTCAGAAGCTGCAAATAGTCACGACAAACTTAACGACGCCTTCTGGCTTGTGATATTATCACAGGATCCATTTCCATCTGTACACGCCCGTCAATCCGTGCTTCTGCAGCCTCAAACCTCCGAGTATGCAGTACTGCTAAACGGTCCACCAGCAAGTCTGAACAAAATCTCTGAGTACACTATACCTATCATTTGAGTGACCCAACGGCCGTTAGGCGACTCAAATATATTGCGCCGAATCCCTCAGGGGCTCCGCTTAACGACGAGATTCCGGTAGCTGATAGGAAGGACTATTGGCTTTTCTTGCTCATCACGCTCGCGCACTCCCCCTAAACCTGGGAGGATGACATGCAGAAACGTCACAGATGCTTTGGAGTCATGGCATAAAAAGGATGAGCAAAGTAAGCGAGGGCGATGTCGGCATCACCACTTCATGGATCTTGCCAACGTTATATGTCAAACTTGACACCAGCTACAGTAGAGAGTGGCTCTCTCGTTGCTTATCATGAAATCTTCTAACATGGTTGATCACCAAGACACTCCAGAGCTGCGACTCTGTGACCGGCTTGCAGGAACAATGTCATAGGCAACATTCACAATTTGACCGCAGTTGTGTACCGACAGGCATTCAGCAGCACGGTCAGTATCACCTTCACCATTTCTGGTAAGGGTAACGTTTTCGGCCTGGCTTCGAAGACTGCGTTCCGTTTGGTCTTTCTTGTCCCTGTCGTCTCCTGGGTATGTTTCTGGAGGTTTGTCTTTTGGTTTGACTTCCGGCCTCTACCATTAGTAGCCGAAGCCTTCTGGCGTACCTATAGGTCAATAACAACTCTCGAACAGATCTTATTTCACGAGAGCCACGGACCGAGAAGGAGAGTGTGGTAATTGCATGCGAAGGCATAGGGATAGGTCCTATCTGGTCCAGTCTGGATTCAGTCAGATCTTCATACCAAGATCTCCCGGACGACGATCTGTACGCACTAACGATGACTCTGATCACGGGGCAGCTATGCTAGATTTGGAGATATCAGGATTGACGTTTCCTATTACACACCTCTTCTTACCTCGATCTCATGACTCGTCGCTTGTCTCGTCGATGGAAAAGATGTAGCCGGTGGAAAGAAAGACGGAAGAAGTAGTGCCTGGTTCCTACGTTATCATTCCCGGTCGCTTGTCGTCGAGTCCTTATGGCTTCAGGTGCCCCCTTGGACTTCCTATTCACTTTTCACCACGTAAGGAATCATGTGCACAGACCGCCGATGTGTGCCACTTCCTGGCAAGCTCTATGGCGTTCTGCCATACATGGGCCCCATTGGCATTCGATAGGAAGAAAGAACGAACAGAACGGAACAAACATTACTTTACAACAAGGCAGGTAGGACTCAGGAGGGCGACATGACCAAGTGCAAAGGGCCTGCCAGGCCAGCTCCTTTCCTGGCACGCCCTTTCCTTTTCAGTGTGTCTTCGTGTTGATAACCGCGAGGAACAGACCGCATCAACCACGGAATATTTGCGACGCTTCAAATGATCATCTCCCGCATTCCAATCGCGTTATAAAAGTCCATTCAGCTCGTACTGCAAGGCAGATTAGCCTCAAATTATCTCCAATATTGCCATCACCTCGCCTCATTCCTCCTGTATACTGCAAATTCGCCAGCCTTTCGGCGAGAAATTGTTATCGCATGCACGATGTTGCTTTCATATGTACTTAGTGAAGTATTCGGAGAGCCAAACTTGATGAATGCCGCGCCGGGCTTGCCGTACTTCCATTTCTTCAGATGTGAGTGCTACCGTATCCTGGAGACGTGCCCCCTATTTGCCGCTCTATTTTTGCCTCTCACTTTTTCTTTCCCTGTCCTTTCTTTTTTTTACCATGGAGTTGTTTACCCTAACAGTATATACTATACCATAGGGGGGCAAAATCACGAGATTCAACCCAACTTGGGAAAACTCAGCAAACTCTCTATCGAACTACGATACATGATTTACAAGCTCTGTTGTCCTCCCAGAGATTTCAAGGTCACATCCGGCGCCGACATGATCGGATATACGCTTCCCAGTCGATCCTTTCGACTACCGATCATCGCACACGTGTGTTACGAGATGCGGCAGGAGGTGTTGCGGTATTTCGGGATGATATCGTTTTACTTCCGGGTTTACGGTCCTCTGACTGAGGCGGAATCCCCCGTGGATGATCTCCTGTCATGGGGCCGACAAAGATTGCTGGGCCCCGTGGCGTTGAAGGTTGGGTTTATACAGTTTTGGGACCTTCCTTATTTTATCAACAGAATTGGTCCAAGGGAATTCGATGGAGAGATGCGCGAGGAAACCGAGGACGAGCTACAAATCGTTGGACCGGGCATGTTGATGGACTACGATATATATCATGTTATTGGGTTGGAACACTGGTAGTGTTACGGAGTTCTAGTACGTGCACGAACAAATGTGCCCGCCCGGCAGTCGCATAAACGCCAAGATGCATACAGGGACGACGGGACTCGGGAGAGATTTGTATGGGATTTGGCTAATACTTGCATAAAACAAGAAAGAAGCCCCGAGTGGTGGAATAGGGGAGAGGGGTGTTTGGTTTTTTTTCTCCCAGAATTGTTTTTTTTATATTATATCTCAACCCTCGGTTTCCGACTCCGTAGCTGTGTTTTATAATGCATAGTAATTCTCTGGGATAGCACGTATGCGATTACTCGAGTACGGACTGTATCAGTCTTGCGAGTCTCTGCGCGTCTCTCTCTGCCTCTGCGAGCCTTCGGGACTTTCGCCGCCTACGGAATAGACGGCCTACAGGCGCCGACGGGCCTAACTGTGTGCAGACTAGCGTCGAGACTACCCCACACGACCCTTTTAGCGCGGGCATTAGGTAAAGAGACCCCCACGTGCTACTGCTGCCAGGGCATTGCTCCGGTGCAAAGTGCGAATCCCTCCTGCAGATGTAACCAGATCTCTTCTTCTGCACCGCACAAGTTGCGACTCTCGATATGTGGACGGAATGCTTCGAGGTAACATGGCACCTACCTATTGCAACATTCCAGTACGGATTACGGTTTACTGCCAGATCACCGGAGCTATCACCTGGTTCTTGATATGTAATGGCAATCCGTTGATTTGAGGTATTAACTGGAGCGAGCGAAAATATTGAAGCAGTGATGATCGCACGACTTTAGCGACGCGTCGAGCGATCAAGACACGCGTCTTACGAGCTACCTACACGGAGTCAATGCATCGCTTGGTTGAATTGCAATTGTCGATTGATTTCCAGGAGTTTCTGAGACTTCACAGATCATCACGGCCAGCTGCTCCGCTCGTTGGCTGGTGGTCGAATAGGTGATGTGAACGCATGTTCTCTCTCATTCACCATTCACTTGTTGCCGTTCTAGACAAAAGTCCCAAGCCAAACCAAGCCAAGCCAAGACATTGCCCTGTCTTCTTGCACGTATTCCGACTTCAAATGGATTGACTCGAGTACAGTCTCGGCGGATTATTGATCTATGAGTCTAGATTCGCACTCATTGCCTCATGAGGATCATTTACCGTGCACATACTATCATGAAAACGACCTATGCGCCGATGAGCACGGAACATATCCGGCTGGTGCTGACTTGCTGATCACCTAGGTAGGAGCCGATGTGGGTGAAGGCACTAGAACGAAAATCCCTTGGAATGGGGGTGAATGGGGGGGATTGTTCTCGACTTTTATCTCCTCCGCGAGGCACTCGGAAAACGTCGGTCCCCTATACGAAGTAATTGCAGGATTGACGATTAATTTCCTCCTTATCAATCTAGGACCGGTACTCCGCGGTAGAGAGGTTCGCTATGGTCGATGGATGGATCCTCTAGTGGTGAGTAAGAAACCCTCGGAGCCATCACTAGCAGTAGCATCAAACATCGGCCTATCTCCCTGCCACCTTACGGATAACGAATACAATAGGTACGTGTATACCTATCTTTCACCGACCTTCTTTCTCACAGGAGGCTGGAGACTGGATAGAGAGAGAAGGCAAGCCTTTCCCGTGACGGTGGCGAGACCAATCACAAGACCGGTTGTTATAGCTGACACGCGACTCATGTCCTGTAACCTCGAGGCGTCAGGCAGATACATATGTAGGGAGGGCATGCGAAACAGAGTCCCGGGTCTGAGTAACAGGACCAGATGACATCACTTGGGTGCCCGGGAACCAGGATTGCGATGCGCGAACGCATGCAGAACATATCCTCGGGACCCTCATGGCGTTTATGCGAATCATCATACATATTCCCGCTGGTTACAGCCGCCCTGCGACTCGCGCCGTGTGGCTGCGTGCTTGCACAACGCATGCGAGGCGGTCTACGCCCAAAACAAGGGTGGCCTTTCCAACCAGAATTGAGACGGCATGAAGATCAGCGCGAACTTGGCCTGCGCCGAAGCTTTCTAGTGTTGCGCTGGAACATAATAGTTGTCAAGCGACACTTTCTATGCGTGAAGGACTACCTAACTAAAGGCATCATGAGGAAGACGATCAGTGGAGAATTGTGAAGATGATCAGCGTATGGTTACTGCAACGGTTCATCGAATTGTGGATGCGATGCGATGCTGATGGCGACACAAATCAATACGATATGCGTAGGGTTGCGTTGAACGCAGGGCCACCATCGGCTCGGATCTTGCACGGCTTGGGATTACACTACGTCGACTGGACTGGACTGGACGGGTTACGCAGCAGTCGGCACGGACCTTGTCGCTGGGACAACGACCTTATCTGCGGACCTCCGCCATCCGCCGGCGCCCTACTACTTCTGGTGCGACCCTTTCCGGTTGGGGGTTATGGCAAGAATTAAATAATAGGTAAGAAACGAAAAGATAACGGTGTTCGTGAATTTCATCCTGGGTTAAATTGATAGATAGTAGTAACTACACCAGGTAGGTAGGTGAGGTTTTTAATGTTATCTGCCCGGTCCGTGTTATCGTCAGCACATTTTAATAAATGATAAGGATGGATGGATGGCTAATAATTCTCTAGATACCGGTGCGGTATATGTTCCGGCACTCAAAAAGCCTAGTATTATCTCTCATCGGTTCCATTGCCGTTGAAGCTAGGAATAATAATCGCTATCACGATGATTACAAGCAAACCTCGGCATTGCTCCGAGAGCATGGCTACGTTTCCATGAAGCGTCCATTTGCGTCTCAAAAAGCTATCACGAAATGCGACGTTCAAAACATCGAGAAGAATCATTCTCCATGGTCTCCATATCGAACCCCATGACGTACCAGAAGCACCAGTCTGCAGATCACAATCATGGCCACGAGGCCGCTGCAGATTTGGTCCCAGGAACCAGTCGAGCGCCAAGGAGCACTAATCTGGGGTACTTTGCTCTAACCAGGTAGCCACAGCTAGCCAGTCACGACTCCGGAGCGTCCAGGCAGAAACGGATGCTCGCCGGCTCTATCTCGGAAGCCCCACGACCTGCTTTAAACGGACGCTAGGTGCCATTCTGTTTCACTTCCGACTGCCTGTTTAGGTCAGGGGCGTTCGACCGGCGCCGCTTGGTCTGTCGTCTGCGACCTTCCCGAATCGTCAGGGAAAACGCCCAATTCCTGTAAGTCATTCCGTGGACCCGTACGGAATTACTTACTTACCTGGGGACTGGACTTATCACTAAAAACGTGGGAGAGCTCCGACGATGTCCATGTCACATGCCTTTACCGGGAACCTCGAGATGCAACAACCATCCCTACCATACGAAGCCTACGCAATCGGCCTACACTACCTTACGGTCCTCACCTCCCTATCTACGTGATGGATGGCCGCGAGATATGTCAATTACTAGTAAGATTTGTAAATCACGCTACGTTTATCGGACGCGGTCTTTTTTTACGTCCGGGCTTCATTCCTCTTACTAGGTATGTATCAGGTTGGTTGATAGTGAGACTGCTTGCTTTTTGGGGATGAGAGCGATTCGTATTGATGACATGACTAACTACCTAGATACTCTTTTTTCGAGATCTGGGTAATTCAGGGCGAGAAGATGCACTTTAAACTACGCCGATCAGTTCTAAAATACCTTATTCTTGCCGATCAATGCTGTAAATGCACACTTTCGGGTACTCCAATTTAGAAGTGCTGATCCTTTTGCACAGACCCTGGCTATGTATAGAAATCGCAAATGCCTTACGGAATACACGCATTCCTCCTGGAGCCGTAGCGTGAGCCTTGGTCCGGGCCCCATGATGCGGCGACTTTCCAGTCATGGGGAAAAGGTGATCCATCGCCGGCATTGCCCAGATTTAGCCTCCTGGTGAGGTAAAACGGTCGCGTAGGAAAATCATACGTTGCAATGCCAGGATGGAGGAGAGAGATCCTTTTTAGCCGAACGATGGATTTTACCTACCTACCTCCCGGTATACGCTACCAATTCCGCACCTACTCTACGCAATAGGGAGGTGAGTATCGAGACAACCGGTTACTAGCTAACCAGCATGATCCTACCTCCGAGGTCTAAGAGGCAGGTGTGAAGCTAAGGAAGCTAAGGAAGCTGTTTTGGTTCCCCCGTTCTTTGAATGGCCCCCAGCTTGAACAAGATGATTGTTTTTACTACCATGCCTTTGTTGCTGATAGCCCGGCATTGATCATGTTACAGTCTCATTGGTTGAGCAACCCCCTGTTCGTCGTGACTCGTGAAGACGAAGCTGGGGTGACTCGTCTCGATCTTCTATAAGAACATGCTCGTCGCCGTGGAAGGAGAGGTTTGTTTGTTCTTCACCACCAACAGCTCAGGTAGCAGTTTAAGTCATTCCCTCAACAGTCTCTTCTTCATCTGTTAGCAGAACTTTGGAAGTCCCTCCTTAACTTACAAGTTACACTTCACACAATCCCTCACAATGGCTCGTCGCTCCAACACCAGCAGAGGCCTCAAGGCTCTCCCCATCATCCTCTCGACCCTCCTCGGCGCCACTGCCCTGCCCACAGCCACCAACGGCACCAGCACCTGCGCTACCAAGGGAAAGCCCGCCGGTCAGGTTCTCCAGGGATACTGGGAGAACTGGGATGGCTCTGCTGTCCACGCCGGCATGGGCTGGACCCCCATTGGCAACCCTGACATCCGCTCCAACGGCTACAACGTCTACCAGGCTGCTTTCCCCGTGATCCTGCCCGACGGCACCGCCCTCTGGGAGGACGGAATGGACGTCGGCGTCAAGATCCCTACCCCTGAGGAGATGTGCGCCGCCAAGGCCGCTGGCGCCACCATCCTCCTCTCCATCGGTGGTGCCACCGCCGCCATCGACCTGAGCTCCTCGACCGTCGCTGACAAGTTCATCTCGACCATCGTGCCGATCCTGAAGAAGTACAACTTCGACGGTATCGACATCGACATCGAGACCGGTCTCAGCGGCAGCGGCAGCGTCAGCACCCTCTCGACCTCGCAGTCCAACCTCATCCGCATCATCGACGGCGTCCTCGCCGCCATGCCCGACAACTTCGGTCTCACCATGGCCCCTGAGACCGCCTACGTCACCGGCGCCACCATCACCTACGGCTCCATCTGGGGCTCCTACCTCCCCATCATCAAGAAGTACGTCGACAACGGCCGTCTCTGGTGGTTGAACATGCAGTACTACAACGGCGACTCGTACGGCTGTGCCGGCGACTCCTACCCCGCTGGCAGCGTCGAGGGCTTCGTCGCCCAGACCGACTGCCTGAACAAGGGTCTCGTCGTCCAGGGCACCACCTTCCAGGTCCCCTACGACATGCAGGTCCCCGGTCTCCCTGCCCAGACCGGCGCTGCTTCCTCCGGCTACATGACCCCTTCGCTCGTCTCCCAGGCGATGGCCAACTACACCGGCGGTAAGCTCAAGGGTCTGATGACCTGGTCGATCAACTGGGACGGCTCCAAGGGCTGGACCTTTGGCGACAACGTCAAGAGCCTGCTTTCTCTTTCGTGAGTTGATTTCACGGAACCTTCTCTCCCTGACATAAAGTCTTGATGGCTTTCGGTCTTGATGACCTGGGGAATTACAAAAACGATCTAGATGATCTCACACATAAACGATCTTGATGATTGTCAAAGAGCGCAGGGCGCGCGATATACCTTTCTTGTATATAACGAACATTTTTTTGGATGAAAGAACACATGCGAGCACATGAAGTTTTTGTTCGGAGCTAGCTAGCTAGAAGCTTTGTTTCTGTTTTCTTCTTCTTGTATATAGGCGAATTGGATACCTTTTTGTTTCCTCATTCTTTGATTCTGACTTCGTGATCCGAATGTGTCTGTAAATAAACCTATAAGTCGCATTAAAACAATGCCTCACAAAGTGAACTCACCACCCCTATTCCTCCCCCATCTCTCATCACCCTCCAGGTAAGTAGTCGTCGTAATCCCCGCACTCAAAAATCTGATAATCATTATAAATCCCAAATCTGAAACAGACACGATTCGTGCCATTACCGTCGCGGGCCGAGCCCCTGGTGGCGATTCCCATCCGGATACCTAAGCTCCCGAGCCGAGACGCGAGTCGCGTTCTCTGGAAATCGGCGATAGTGTCGGCGTTTGTACAATTGAATGGAATGTTAAAGGGTAAAAATGGTGAATTGAGGTGAAATGGTGAGTGGAATTGAGTTCGCTTCCGGTGCTAAGTCAGCTGATTAGGGTCACCTGGATCTGACAAATCGATGATTCATACGGAAGAGCGACGACCCGAGGGCTTCAAACCTTCCAGAACGGCCACCATCTTCATTTCTACTTTCTCAGTCATATCACAAGACACACATTCAACGACGACGATACTCAATATCTGAATCGCAATGAAACGCCTTGCTTTTCCGGTAACTCCCTGCCTGCCTGTCTGTGTGTCTAACCTACTTTCCCGGGGTATCTGCAAAGCCTTGCCAGTCATGAAAGAGTAGCCATACAATCTAGAACCATGAACCGAACCGTGGTTTTGATATCAGATCCCCATCCCATCCCGTCACGTATTATTACCCTGTGACATCCCCCCAAACGCCGAGCTTAAAGAAAGCAAGAAAACATGAAACGAAGTGCTGATACGAATGTTGTCGTGTACCGGGAGCGAGGGAGTTGATGTGTGATGTGGTGTGATGTTGGTTGGGTGCGTCGGAGAATTAAAAAGATCGGCGGGTTGTTCAGATCGGGTTCGGTCGATCATTTGGATGCGAGATGTCATTCTGTGGAACCGGAGATCGGATGTGATCGGCACCTAGCTTCGTGCCGGTTGTTGATCGGAGGCGCTGATCTCCATTCCGGGATCCGACGATTGGGCACGAGTAAACAAGCGAGTCGGCTTGCAGTCGTCAACGACGTCGACGTCTTGCTAGTGTCATCGCTTCTTGAACCCATTATCCCTTCGTTGTTTCTCCGGATGTTCAAGTTCCACCATCTGCATCTGTGCCAATGAACGCCGTATAACCCGGTCAATATTCCCGTCTCCGAACTCGTCCCCCGTTCCGTGTCTAAGAACGGTCTCGACCGCCGCCATCCATCCATAAGCGGCAAAGATTACCGACCCTCACAACCAATCAACTCCGCAATCCCCAACGCCACCAAACCCCAACCCCAGCCGAGATCCCGAAAGCAGAAGAAAGAAAAAAAAGAAGAAAAATCACGTCTTTCGGACCCCAACCCACATAGTAGGGGTTTCGTCAAAGCCGCCCGGCAACACCATGCTCGGCGGGACAAAACCCCAATCCTCCGTACCATCCTTCTTATAATCCTCGACCTTAGTCTTGCGCCCGATGCGCGCGAGCAGTCGCATCTTATACTTCTGCGCGCGCGACCTGGCGCCCTGCCGGCGCAGAATCCCCTCCAGATCAAACCCCATCGGCGCCGCCCTGTGAGCGGCTCTTTTCAATCCTTCAGTCAGGAGACTGTGGCATCCGGTCATCGAGGGCGGATTTGGTCTCTTGGTGAATGTGATAGGCGCGTGCGAGGCGTCGTCGAGCGGGGGCTTCTCGAACTCGACGTCGCTGCCGCAGTTCGAGTCCTCGTCTTCCCAGTCTTCGACAACCGAGGCATTGTGGACTGCTGAGTTGTCGGTGAGGGAGGCCGCTCTTTCTCTACTGGACCCTGGGATCCTAACGGGCGCTGGCTGTCTGTCGGAGTTGGGCTTCTTGTCGAAATCTGAGTATTTTCTGGCACGGTTTGACTTCCCCTTGGCTCCTGGGATCTTGACGGGCTGGGAGGCCTTGATGGGCTCTGGTTTCTTAACAGAATGAGACTTCTTGGTGGGCTCTGGGTATTTTATGGCGCTGTTTGACTTTCCCTTGAGTTCTGGGTTCTTAACGGGTTTTGAGAACCTAACGGACCTTGAGACCTTGACGGGCGTTAGTTTCTTGAGAGGCAAGGCCTTCTTGACGAACTTCAGCTTCTTGATGAGCTTTGCCTTCTCGTCGTCTTTCCATATGGCGCTGTCTGGCTGCCACTTCATATTTGGGACATTGGCGGACTGTGAGGTCTTGACGGATTTCGAGACTTTGACGGGCGTTGGTTTCTTGATGAACTTCGAATTCTTGATGAACTTTGGCTTCTTGGCGGGCTCGGCCTCGTCGTCGTCTGTCCATATGGCGCTGTCTAACTGGTACTTCGTTTCTGGGACAGTGTAGGACTGTGAGACCTTGATGAACCTCGACTTCCTGAACTTGGGCTTCTTGATGGCTTCTTCCAACTCGTCAGAATCTGTCAATATGGCGCACCCCGACTCCTCGATGCGCCGCCTAAGCTCCTCGCGCGCTGCATTCTTAGCCTCTGCCTCCTTGCGCTCGGCATCCACACGCTCTGCTTCCATACGCTCCGCCTCGTTGAGCTCAATCTCCCTCGCAATCGCAGCCGACTTCAACAAACTCTCACGAATCAGTCTCGCCGCGTGCTGCGCGCCGACTTGATCTTCGAGCAGGCCTGTTGTTCGACTGCGGGCCGGCATCAACCGCGGAGCACCCTTGATGTCTATAGGAGCGCTTTTGTCGGGGTTCTTATCGCCGACAACTGCCTGCGGCAACTTCTGAAACAATGGGGTTCTCTCCGTAGCGTTGTCGACTTGCGTCTGGCTGTTGCTAGCAGCTTGCGTCTGCGTCTTCTCTGAGAGACGCTTCAGGTATCCTTTGCCTGCAATCAGGACCTGCAGCGTTTCCATGGCCGGGAAGAAAGGCATCTTGCTGATGGGCTGCCTGGCCTAGGCGGCAGCAAGGTGCGGAAGTATTCGTCGACGATGAAGTTTCCTTCCGTGTTGAACGGATTAATAGATGGATGTGTAAACTGGCTTTCCGCTAAAAGAGAGAAAATGATCAAAAGGGCATCCAGGGTCTCAGACAACACTGATACAACCACAAGCTGCCCATTGCGCGTGCACGTGTTGTACGAAATGGTCTCCTGCGATGGCGGCGGTAGATAGGTACCGATTTGGCGTCGCTGATGGACTCGATGAATTAGGTAGGCGATACGAAATGTCGTAAAGAGATAGATGTTGGTGTAAACTAGATAGAGCTGAATCGACGCTGGTTGATGATCAAGTTAAGTTTCGTTTCTGTGGGCTTGGGTTCGGTATGATGGAAGGGTAGGGTAGGTAATTCAGTAGAAAGGTATCTCCCACTGCATAGAAAGAGAAAACGAAATTGCAATATTCGTTTCGTACCTTCGCAGTAAAAAAACCTCGGCACCTGACTTCTTTCTCAAACGTGATGAATGTATTCCGTATGCCGGTCGGTAGTAAAGAAAGTCACGGTCCTCACATGCCTACCTCCATCTTGAGTCAAAAAGATATCGTACAACCACGATCTCAATACATTACCCATAGGTCCCGAATCCCCGGGTTGGCACCTTCCTTCCTTCCTCCCTCCGTTCGTTCCTTCTTCCTGTTCTCCTCCCCGTTTATTTTTATTCCTTTCCTCCCATTATATCCCTCCCGCTTCAAATTTTTCCCAGCTACCAACATATATCATCATCCATATACGTAAATCTCGAAAAAAAAAAATTCCCACGTGAAGAAACGTCAAACAACATCCCAACCTACGAAAATACCCTTACTAAGTGCCCGCAAATCGGGGAAAAAGAAATACACACTGTGGAGACCCCTACTTACCACGCGTAACACAGATCCACGGGAGCTCCTCACAACCAATCATTGCGTCTCGTTGTGTAAGGTACCTGGGTACCTGTCGTGGGATTCAACTTCTGATCGCGGCGGGGTGCTCTATGTATTGAGCGGCGGGGTAGGTAAAAGACATCGACTTTCGCCGGCGTCGTTTCTCTATGAATTCCGTACTTCGTAGGTAATTCCTTCTTCCATCGGAGCATATCTCTTCTCTCCTTCCCAGCATCGCCGTCCTCCCTACGAAATACCCCGTCGTTCTTTCCATTCCGTTTTTCTTTTCATTCCGTGTCTCTTTCCATCCATGCCTCTTTCCATGTCTCACTCAATCCCGCCGTGACTCCATCATGACTCCCACCTAATCATCATCTCATTCACTTCATTCCCTTCACCACAGTCCCTTCCCGTCCTTCCCCTTCACCCTTCACCACAGTCTCTTCCCAATTCTTCACTGTCCCTTCTTCACCCCGCACTGCATCAAACCCAGCAATACCAGCTCAACACCTCTCCCGTAGCGTCTTCACTGAAACTAGCGTGACCGCGCATGAACACTCTCACCCCGCCTCTTCACATAAGAATTTCGCATCGCCAGCTATTTCCTAGCTTCCAAGACTCAACGCAGCTAATTAATCCGCCAAGGTATTTCAATACCCAGAGAAACAGTGCTCTCTGAGCAAGTGAGACAAGGATACTACCGGCAGCTATTCTCCGGTGACACTGACTCGACGGTATGACGACGAGGTCGTGCATGTGCAGCGTCTCTTGTTCGTCAATGACATATGCCCAGCCTCTCCGATCCTTCCACGTACAAGGGACTCATAAATAAGGGCTCTACTTGTACGGGTTGTCGAAACCTGTCACGTCAAACACGCTGCACAACATGTTCCAAGCGGCCGTCATTGTCTACCGCCGTAGTGCGTGCGGGCTAAACTAATCATATAGATAACAGCCCATTGAGGTGAACTTGAGGCATCCATCGCCAGAATCGGAGACCTAGCCTGCAGTGATATCACTCACTCAAACCCATTCGAATACCCCACTCGTAAACTTGTTGCTGCCATCCCTAATCAATACCCTTCCAAGAAAAACGACACCACAGCAATGAGTTCCACGACCTCCTAGGTTATGGTTGTCGTTTATTTCTTGCCGCTCGAACCAGACGAGCCCGAGCCTGAGCCCGAGGAGCCCGACGTGTAGCTGTTGCCCGAGGGCGAGGTGTAGGTCGAGCGACCCTGGCCATCGTTGTAGTAGGTGCTGCCATTGGGGTTCGAGTAGTAGTACCCGCCATCACTGTCCAGAATTATTAGTCTCAGGAGGACAAAGATTCGAAACGGTTTGACCTACGCGTTCGAGTAGTGGTAGGCGTTGGGGTTGGCCGCACCACTGCCGTAGTCACGCGAACAGTAGTGGTTGCCCTAGTAGCTATTGTCAGTGTGATGCCGGGATTGACGGATGCCATGGGACAGAAAAGTAGTCCATTGAGGAAAAGGAGTGAGTTATTACCTGGCTGTTGGTGCCAGAGCCTCTGTAGGAGTATCCGTTAGGCATCTTGATTATGTGTGGTTTATTTGGTTTATTTCAAAGTCGGACAACGAAGCAGAGACAGTGGTATTCTTCTTAGTGTTTATCTGAATGAAAAGAGAAGAAGAAGAAAAGACCCAAACACGCGAGACGAGGAGGAATAAATACCTACTCAACACCCGATCTAGGCAGCTTCCTTCCCTTCCCCTCTCCGTTTCAAAGAAACCCCATTCCGCATGACTGAGGTCATTCCTAGTACATAGAAGTCGTAACGCGCGATACCTCCGAGTTCCAAGGGTCGACCCTGCGTCTAGTCTACTAGGCAAAAGTACACGGGAAGTACCGATATTGCTTTTTCCGCAATTCCCCTCACCACCCGTAAATAGAACGGGGGTCAGAATGACGGGACTCTTGCCATGACATGATGCGCGCAGCGAACGGAACAAGTAGGAGGCGGCGCTTCACATATTGAGGGGAGGGGAGAGGACGATATCGCTTCGTTGAGCTGGCATGGATGCAATTGACCTCATTGGGACGGGTACCTCATATATCGTCGTGGTAAGGCTGCCTATTATCGATGAGGGGAGGAGATCTGGGGTTTTCATTTGTCGATCTGGATGTGGTGCCTGATTTCATACCAGCATCTTTAACCACACCATCCTAGTGTTAAGTCGCCTCTTTGGTCTGAAGTCACATTAAGCGCGGATGCGATGTGATGCGATGTCGTGTTAGTAATATCAATGTCGTGTTAATCATGAAGCTTCTGCTCTTCATCGCTGAGTCTCACCACATCATGCAGCCAGGATGAAGAATACTTGTTTGCTATTTGCAATCGGAAGAAGAAAAGCGTTAATCATATGTCTCAGTTGAAGATATCGCAACGATATCTGACTGTAATCCTATCACATCCAACAAAGAAAACGCATCTTATTCTCATTCAAATTCATCGGACGAAACATACCAGTGAAAGAAAGAAAAGCCCGTCTTCTTCACCGGCATATCGCCGTGATGTCTTGTATTCGTGGTATCTATTTTAGTTTTTATGGTATCTATGAAGCTTTCAAAGTGTCGCTGTCTACAGAAAACAACGCGGATGACGGTGATCATGATGGTGTAGATCTATAGGGAGATGAAGTGGCGTGATAGGATAGAGGTAAGGAATCTAGATCTTGGCCTCGTGGGCAGCTTCCTCAAGCTCCGAGAGGAACTTCTCGGCCTCAAGAGCAGCCATGCAACCGGTACCTGTGAAATGAAACTGTTAGCATGGGATGAAAGAAATAGGGGTAACAAATAAAAACATACCAGCACTGGTAATGGCCTGTCTGTATCGCTTGTCCTGGACATCACCAGCAGCGAAGAGACCCTCAACGCTGGTGCAAGGAGTACCGGGCTTGGTAACGACGTATCCATCGGCGTCGGTCTCAACCTGGCCCTTGACGAGGTCGCTGGCAGGGGTGTGACCAATAGCGTAGAAGAGACCGTTGGCCTCTATCGTCTCCTGCTCGCCAGTGGCAGTGTTCTCGACGGTAAGGTGGGTCATGATCTTGCCATCACCCTTGATCTCAACACCCTTGGAGTGGAACCGCACGGTAACCTTGGGGTGAGCCAGAAGTCTCTTGGCCATGATGCTGCTGGCGCGGAGCTCGCCCTTGCGGACGAGGACGGTAACGTGGCTACCGTACTTGGTCAGGAAAGTAGCCTCCTCAGCGGCACTGTCACCACCACCGATGACGACGAGGGGCTTGTTGCGGAAGATGGGGACGGCACCGTCGCAAACGGCGCAGGCACTGACACCGCTCTGCCAGTACTTCTCCTCACCAGGGAGGCCGAGGCGCTTCGCGGAGGCACCGGTCGCGAGGATGACGGCGTCAGCGGTGTGGACCTCACCGGGAGCCCATTCGGTCTCGTACTTGAAGGGTCGCGAGGAGACGTCGAGCTTGGCGACGGTTTCACTGATGACGGTGGTGCCGAAGCGCTCGGACTGCTTCTTCATGTCTTCCTATAGCATCGCATATTAACACCTATCCGTATACCATGCGTAAGAATCAATCGTAAGAATCAACGCACCATCAGTTGTCCACCCATGATGCCATTGGGGAAACCGGGGAAGTTCTCAATATCGGTGGTGGTAGTCAATTGACCACCAGCAGCAGTGCCGTTGGCCATGAAACCCTCGTAGAGGACGGGCTTGAGCTCGGCACGGGCCAAGTAGATGGCGGCCGTGTGGGCAGCGGGCCCAGAGCCGATGATGACGACCTTGCTGTGCATCCCTTTGGCGGCGATTTTGGGAATCTGAGTGGTTTGCTTGGTGTTCTGCTGGAGTCCGGCGGTACCGAGTGCTGCGATGGAGAAGCCGGGGACACCTGCGCGGAGATAGGAGCGTCGGAAGGCGGAGGAGAACAGTTTGGCGGTGTTTTGCTGGTTCGGGAGCGGGGTGAGATAAAAAGTGATTGCTCCGGAGGGGATTCGGATTATATCGTTGCGGGGCGGGAGGAAGTGAAGTCTACAGTTTCGTGATGAGAAGAATCACAGGAAAAAGAAGACAATTCTATAACAACAGTTCGAGTTTGCAAGAGAGAAAAATGGAAAGTCAGCGACGGAAACGTATTTATTCGCAGAAAGGCTGCATGACTCTCCGGTGCGGCCGCTTATAGCAGGTGCGGCCGCTCAGGCGTTTACTAGCACTGCGCCTAATCCTGTGCAACCGTAACCGCCGAGGTTCTTTGGAATCTTCCATCGTTGATTTCAAATGAGTATGCACGAATCCAGAGTGTATGCAGTAAGCGGGTCCGCGCTAGTAGCCCTTTTTCGCCATCGCCTGTCATCACGGCGAGGATGACACGGAGTTGACAGTTGACGTCGAGAAAATAGAGCAATCGAGCTCATTATAAATAGAAAAAATAATCTCACGCTTTTCACGTGAAAATGACAACTTGAATGTGACGTTGAATGCAAAAGAAGCAGCATTGTAGAGTCTTCACGTTGCATGTTCATGCTCCAAGTCCAATGAGTTGAATCGGACTTATCAACCAGTCACTCCTTCAAGATATCACGTCATTCACAAGCCGTCCCATACACGCGGGTCCAAGGGCGTTCAAGCATGAGCAGTTGGAGACACCATCTGCAGTTCTCCCACACGATGGAAAACAAGGAACCAGGACCAGAAAAACGGGTCAATTCCAAGTATAGTGGGTGGCCGGTATATTGATGATGTAGAAAGGAAGAAGAAGAACTAATCGTACAGATTGCAGCCAGGATATTAGTGGTGTCATAACGCTCCTTCCCACGTTCCAGTACCCCTCTCGGCGACTGCCCGTCCAACACGTCGGGGGCACACAGAAGGAGCGTCCACGCTCCTCGCAGTGATCTGGTGAGTAGGATGGGTGAGATGAAGTGGGAAGTTGATAGGACCAAGATCTAAGCAGTGTATTTTTGGTGTTTTGTTTGTGTCAGTGGTAGGAATGATTGTATGCTTTGATGGTGTTGTTTGTAGTATTGACGCAGTGGTGATAGTTTCGTTGTTTCTGACGCCTCGGAACGTATCAACGAAGTTCGTAGCGGTAGATCTTATTGTTTGACGTTCGAAAACACCTCGAGAGAGGGCATACGCCCGAGCTGACTTTGCGATACCTCGCTGGCGTACGAGTGGTGCGACCACGCATCTTGCGGATGGTTACACAACCCCCCATCGGACTCAATCAACGACGCCCTGACCCAGGACAACAAGATAGGAGCGGGAATCGAACCCTACCACGCTACCTCCCACGATCGTGCCTCATCAGCGTTCGGAAAAGGGAAATGCGGCCATGAAGCGGCCAAACACAGCGGACCTGAAGCGTCCATACACTTAAGAATAGTAATGAGGTGAACGAGCCCCAAACAAAGAAGAAAAACCACTGCGTACTAAGTTGATGTCTTGAGGGAGAAACAACACGCTGCGCGCGCGCACACTGGGACCACCAGAAAAACGGGTCAATTCCAAGTATAGTGGGTGGCCGGTATATTGATGATGTAGAAAGGAAGAAGAAGAACTAATCGTACAGATTGCAGCCAGGATATTAGTGGTGTCATAACGCTCCTTCCCACGTTCCAGTACCCCTCTCGGCGACTGCCCGTCCAACACCAGGAACCAAAACACGCTCACAACCGGAACTGAAGCAATGAATTCGGGATTACTGATACAGCTGCAGAATCGATAGACGTGGTAAAAAAAAAAGAGAACATGACATCGCTGTGTTCCATTGACTCGAACAAACAGTAATCCGCATTCCGTTTGTAGATAGGTAGACAGACAGACGACAGAAAATCTAGTCGTTTCCACAGAAAAAGACCGTCTAAAACACGACAGACAGACGGGATACGTAAAATCGGTAGTCAACTGCCGAAAACTGTACGGAATAGGCAAATGCCCGTCAATATATTGCTCGGCCCGCCCCACTCCCTCAACCCTCTCAATACCACCCTGAAGACGGGCATGTGGTGGGTGGCCGAGCAGGTCAGGAATCCCCCGGGATATGGCAGTTCCAGCCAGGGCCAGGCAGGTGCAGGTACTGAGGATTACGATAGGGTCCCAGACCAGATCCAAGGATTCCGTACTGTATCCGTAACAGGCAAACTCTAGGCAGTGGCAAGCGCGGATAGTGTGTAGATGCGACCTCGTACTGGCCCCCTACGGGCTACAGATCCAGGACAGATACGGCACGGATTACTTGCCTATCTCACTACTCGTGCCTGTCAGTCAGTCAGTCCAGTCCAGTCACAGTCCACGTAACCTTTTCTCTCTTCTCTCTCTCTCGTTTTTCTTCCGAGGTTACCTGACTGACGTTTCCCTGCTTCACCTTTTTGGCTTCCTTCACACGAACTGACAAGTTTCGGGCCAAGCCTTATACATAATAGCCTAGGACGGGTTACGCTTAGCCGGACAGGTAACAGCCCATAACTCCATTAGGCAAAGAAACTGCATTTTTCTTCGCTCTAGTGGACGGAAAGGGCACTGGTGAGTTTTTGCTAGAAATATATCTCCCTCACTTCACTTCACTCACTCCCATTCACGTCTCTCATCCCTATCTAACAACCACTAACAAAAAAAATATCGAAGAATCTAATCTTAACTCACAACACAGGAAAAAAAAACTGATACAGATTTTGTTTTCTATTCGTGTTTCTCGTTTTGCTATAACCAAATGTCCCCGTTGGAAGATTATATGTTAGGCGACTTTGTATCTTAAGGAAGCGCCCCCGTTAAAACAAAAAGCAAAAAATAAAAAAACATGGCGCCTCAGGGGCAGATTCCCGTCGCCGCCAACGTCCTGGGTGTAAGTGTCCTCCATCCATATCAACCCCATAATCCCATATAACAACACAGACATCACACTGACTCCTCACAGACAATCGGAACCGTACTCTGGTGCATCCAACTGATCCCGCAAGCATGGACGAACTGGCGCACAAAGGACACGGAGGGATTCCCAGCAATCATGATGTTCCTCTGGGCCATCTGTAACTCTCCCCCCCCCTTACTCACCATAACGTAACTAACATCCACCCCAGGCGGTGTCCCCTTCGGCGTCTACGCCATCGTGCAAAACTTCAACATCCCCGTCCAGATCCAGCCGCAGATCTTCATGTTCCTCTGCCTCGTCAACTGGGGCCAGATCCTGCTCTACACGCAGTACGTCCTCATCACGTAATCATTTTCGTACATTCGAAACTAATATGATCTAGTAAATGGCCCCTCTGGAAGGTCATCTCCGTCGCGACTGGCATTGCCGCTATTTTCGCGGGCGTCGAAGCAGCCCTGATCATCACGATTCGCGTAAGCTTTCTTCCCTTTCATCCCTCTCTTTCCTCCCTCCTATCCAGTAACTAACCAAAACCCAGCCCATCTACGTAGCGGGCAACTCAACCCCCGTGATCGTGATCGGCATCGTCTCCTCCATCCTCCTCGCGGCAGGCCTAATCCCGCCCTACGGCGAAGCCTGGAAGCGCCGAGGTCGCGTCAAGGGCATCAACTTCCTCTTCCTGAGCCTAGATTCCTTCGGCGCCTTATTCTCGCTATTCTCGCTCGTCGCGCAGAATACCTTTGATGTCCTCGGTGGTGTGCAGTATGTTGTCGTGTACGTATTTTCCCTTTCTCCTTTTCTCCTTTTCTGTCCCCCTTTCTCCTTTTCTGTCCCCCTTTCCCCCCTTTCCATCTCCTCCCTTTACCTACTCAATCACTCAAACCAAATCGAATGAACCCAAGTAACATCAGAAATAACTGACACCCCACCAGCGTCCTCCTCGAAATCGGCATCTTCGCCACCCACCTAATCTGGATGTTCCGCACCCGCGACATCCGCAAACAGGCCAAACTCGACGGCAAGACCTTCGACGACGTGCTCCAGGAGCACGAGCAGCAGGGTCTCCCCTTCAAGCACGCCGAGCGCAAGTTCGCCTGGCCCTGGAAGAAGGACGACGAAGAGACCGGTACTGCTGCTGTTAATAATGTGGGTATTCTGGTCCCTGGAACTAGTGATGCACGCGTGGATACTGCGACTCCGAAGGATGCAGGCGTTACGATTGATGAGAATGCTCGTCAGGCTTAATTACCACGGCACGGACGGGAAACCCATTATTACTGAGAGAAACGGAACACAGGGCACAGCATATGAGCGAATCTCATGACAGCGTGTTATAGAAAGACCATTCTCAACTCAACTTATTCGTCATCATGAACAGTTTATTTCCTTGATCTGTTCGATATTATCATAGAAAGGGGCTTAGCAAGATTGTACATAGTCAGGTTCATGAATTAATGTGAAGGCTCATGAGAATCGGATTTCATATTTCCTTAAAAAATTTCTATAACCTGCTGTCCAGTAGATCTCGACTGGCAGTATCAGGTGTTGTGCCACGGGATCTCCGACGCATTTGGACAACGACATGTTTGTTGTGGTTGAGAATTAAGAGAGGAATGACTTCCAAGGAGGTGATCCCCTCCTGTAGGGAGCAAGGAACAAGGAGTGACTTCAAAGAATGTGCTATAGTCTCAATGGTCTAAGCTCGCACTGCTCCGTACTCTCTCCCCTATAAGCTTGTGGGACTGTCACAACACGTTATCGTTATTTACCTTTGGCAAGATGATGATCGAACGCGTAATGAAGGTGAGAGGGTGCTTCAAGAGGACGGTGATTATCTTCGTCACATAGCATTGAAACGTGACCTTGTCGTTGTCGTTGTCCCCACGCCGTCTCTTGTTCCTTGATATCTTTCATATCCATATGGAGCTTCGTATCGGGCACAGTCCCACATCACCATAGCCTTCCTCATGACAACAGTGTCACCCAAAAGCAAGAGCAGAGGTGGGTCGATCGGTATAATACCATTCCGAGGCAACAAGTTCGCGAGAGGATTCTTTCCATCATCGGATCGGTGTTGCATAGCATTTTGTTAATGGTGAACTCGATTCAACTCGATACTCCTCATTGACGCCCAGATTGAATCCGAATGAGAGTCCAGAATCGCTCCCACGTTAGGAGTAAATGGGGTGAAGATGATGCCAACCTTCCATTTTCTCCTGGCTGCTAGTGACTGTCTGCCAGGCTATGTACGCCCGGGTCGTGACGAATGGGTATAGAATTACTAAAGCGTTCTCACGGCAAAGTGCGCAGTCCATTGTACCCACAGACCGATGTTAAGGGGAGGTCCTAGGAGGTCCCAGAACGGGGAGAAGGCACCAGACGCATCGTGACAATGTGCGAGGGAGTAAACAACTCCGTCACTGCTGTCGCTGTTGGCCGAGAGAAGCGCCGAAAGCCTTGATGTCACGCGCGACATCGGGTGAGCGCTGTTCTTGTTCGTACTTCCCCGCAATGATTGTTGGTGGTGTATTTATATATATAGAGGTTATGTCTTGCGATGGCTAGAGACAAATATGTCAGGAGAGTCGCGGTATAACAAGGCTAGTATTAAAGATCGCCATGTTCCAAGCGAATTGAACTGTGTTTGCTCGAGGTATTGAGATTGTGAATACCACTTGAGCCTGGGAAGTGGAGGTTGGCGAGTTGTGGGTGGGAAGAGATTTGGGGACGGATCCAGCTGGGCCACCAGGTCCTTTTATACAATTCTGCTCTCCCTCGTTTGACCCCCGCCACTTCTAACTCAGGTAAAGTGGTGACGCCAGCGCAAACAACACAGGAAGGCACATACTAGCAAGCTGAAACAGACATGCGAGTGAGGCCCGCCTGCACCTGCCACAAACTCCGTACAAGGCAAGCAGAGAGGCAGGTACGTTTACAAGTTCTCCAGGCGTAGGTAGCAGCTCTTCTCTCGGACGTTCAACACTTGGAAGCTCGATTGGAGGACGCGGGCAGATTTCTGCTGACTGGGAAGGTCAAGTCATTCGGACGATAGGTGCTGCTGGATTCCTACACTCTTCCTTCCTCCCTTTTTGGACCTTTGACATTTCAGGGGTACGAAGGGGCCTGCTTGCTTGAGGAAGGAACTGGCAGAAAAGGAAACTCTCGATGACCCAACTGTTGAATTGCCCTTTTGGCGTGTATGACGTCGAATGAAGCTTGCTGCAAACCATCGCAACTGCCGCTTTAGAAACGACAAACATTTTTGTTCATTTGGTACCTAAGATGTACCCTGAGTGCCCCTATTTGTGCCACACGTGATATGGGCCGGAAACAAGGACCACGGGCAACAGCAGAATTTGAAACCCGGGATCGTGGCATATTCATACAAAAGTAGTCAGAGTGAAACAAGAATGTTTGTGCAAATGACCCAACCTTCGAAGTGGCCTACGCTTACTCCAGAAGCAGCTCCTTACCTTGGGTTTTCAGGTCGGCGCCCTTGCCGCCGTAGTCAGGGGGCAACATCTCGCCGATTGGCAATTTGCTACCACTAAAGTCCTCATTCGCGAGATCGATGCCATTTGACATGGGATGGAACTTTTTCTACAGAGCAATGGAGAAAGATCAGTAACGATATGCATACGCGGTAAACCACGGCGCATGATATGGGCGGGGAACTCACAACTGTGCGCGCCGCGACAAAGACTTTCATGAACCCGTATATGAATCCCATGAGGGCCGGGACGTTAACGAAGAACTTCTCCTTCAGAAGCTCTGGGTAAGAAGTCGCGAGGATGCGGATGGTCTCCATGCTCGCGCCCTTGAGTTGCGGTGACTGGCGTAAGAACGGTACGCCTTTGTAGTCGTGCACCTGGAAAATCTTGTACGGGTCTACATCTGAATCACTCGTGATGGGCTCCGTTGCCGTAGACAGCGAGAGCTCCTGTACGGCGAGTTCCATGAGGGCTACGCGCCACTTGATAAAGCTGGTAGCAAAAATAGTACATTAGCACGCTTATTTCCAAGCAGTATCATGTTGTAGGCGGAAGGAGGTTTGCCTTCGCCAAATTGGCGAAGGAGTGTGAGCGTGAAAAGAGACTTACTCGCTTAGAGAACTAAATGTCACATCAATCGATTTCACATTTCCATAGATGTTCCAAGTGAAGATCTCCTTGTTCCGTGGGTCACCCCCTTTTGCTCCATTGCTGTCTAGATAATGAGTCGTGACATATCCCACGGCCCCGAACTTCTCTCGAGAAAATTTCTGCTTCATGAGCTTTAGTGGCTGCATTGCCTTCCGCCAGTCCAATGTCTTAATCATCTGATCTGTTGCTCTGACGACATTGCCGTCGTTCGCATTTAGGAACTTTTGTAGTACAATCTGTGAAGGAACGTGAACAGAAGGATCAGATAAGGTAACCCCCCAAATTTCGGGGTGTTCGTGTGTTTTGACCCCGGCCCAGAGTTCTTGAAGAGGTGTCTCCTGTTCATTGAGTAGTCTTGATTGAGTTGTTTCTAAAGGTGAAGTTGTTCGTCTTCCTGGTCTTACTGATGCAGACGCCTGAGAGACAGTACCTGCAGTGGCGGGTTTTGCTAGTAGGGAATTTTGTTCGGGTCTGTTAAGTGCTGGTCTAGAAACAAAGGAGGTCGTTGCTCGTGGTCGTGTATCTGTTTTCCTGGGCGCGGGCGCAGGCATGGCAGCAGTAATGGTAGTGATAGATGGTTTTCTTTCCGCTTTCTGGGATGCTGGGCTCGGCGTGGGCACCGCAGCAGTTAATGTGCTTGATGCTGACTGCGTTTTTGCTTTATTAGATGCTGGCACTGGCGCAGGCACGTTAGCAACAGAACTAGATGTTGAGAGTTTTCTTTCTGCTTTTTTAGGTGCTAGTGTGGAAGTGGACACAGGCACGGACATATGTGCCGGGGTACGTGCAGATGCGGTGGTCGTAGGAGTATTTGTTGATACCGAAGTGTCTCCTTTCTTAGGTGCTGGTGCGGGTACCGGCACATTAGCAGTAGAACTAGATATTGATGCTTTTCTGTCCGTTTTGGGGGGCACTGGTATTGGTATGGACGTAGGCACGGACACATGCACCGGTGTACGTGAAGATGCGGTGGCCATAGAAGTGACTGTTGATGGTGAGATTTCTCCTTTCTTGGTTCCTGCTGCCGGCGCAGGCACGTTAACAGTGGAACTAGACAATGATGGTTTTCTGTCCGTCTTTTGAGATGCTGGCAATGGGGCGGACACGGGCACTGAAGCACTTAGGGATGGTTTTGCTTCTGCTTTCTTAAGCGCGGGAATATGGGATGGCACAGGTGCATGTTTGGTAGAAGTAGTCGTAGTTGATGATGTGTGTCCTTCTACTTTCTTGGATGCTGAAGCTAGCGCCGAAACGCCGGCGGTAGATGCAGTTGTTGATGGGTTGGTTTCTGCTCTTTTGGGTGCTGGAGCAGCCGCCGACACTGCAGCTATAGAAGTAGTTATTGATGGTTTTGCTTCAGCTTTATTGGATGTGAACCCATGGGCCGTTGCGGGCGCTGATGCGGCAGTGGTGGTAGCATTTGTTGGTCGTTGTACTTCTTCTTTCTTGGTTGATGGATTTGACGCTAGCACGGCAGAAGCAGATGTAGTCACTGGTGCTTTTGTGTCTGCTCTCTTGGGGACGGGCACATGCGTTGGCACAGATGTGGATGTGGCAGCAGTCACGGTATTCTTGAATGGCGGAGTTGACTCAGACACTCCAGTAGTAGATTTGGAAGTTGATGGGCTTATTCCTGGTATTTTAGCTGTAGATGTCGTTCCCGGAGCTGCCGGCACAGCAGGAGTAGAAGTAACTATTGGTATTCTTGTTTCTGCTTTCTTGGCCTCGGGCGCCGCTGTGGCAGAACTAGAACTGACTGTTGGTAATTGTGCGTCTGCTTTCTTGGGAGCTGGAATTGACGCTGATACAGCAGATGAAGCAGTTGTTGATGGTCCTACTTCTGATTTCCCAGCTCCTGATATCGGTGCAGGAGCGATTGTGGCAGTAGTAGAGGCAATTCCTGATGTTGGTTGCGTTTCTTCTTTGTTGGGTGCTGGCGAGGCATTTAAAGGGGTTGTTGCTGCAGGTTTGGTTTCTGCTTTGCTTTGTGTCTGCGCAGGAGCAGGCATAGGCCGCATGGCAATAGTAGAAGTGATTGTTGACGCTTCTGTTTCTGCTCTTTTCGTAATTGGCGCGGATGCGGTCACGGACACCTGCGCCGGCGCAGGTGCAATCTTCTTAGCAGTAGAGGATATTACTGCTGGCAATCGTGTTTCTGCTTTCTTTGCAATGGGCGCTGTAGTGGACGCGGGTCCAGGATTGGTTGAAGGAGAGGTAATTGGTGGCCCTTTCACCTCCATGGCCGTCGCAGCAGAAGAGGGTTTGGCAGCAGAGGTAATCGCGCCAGCGGGCGGACTACTTGTAGTCGATGCTGGTTGCATCTTGTTCATGATTGGAAGCACAGAGGCTTGAAGAAGAGGACAGCAGCAGAAATCCCTGCAGGGGCTTCTTTCAACAGACAGATGCACCCTTGCGTTGTTGGTTTGCGTCTACCACCAACACTACACTTCCATGCCGCCGGATGTTGTTATACGCCGTAACTGCTCGGATTAATCCGCACATACGTCAACATGGAATGACCTAACGTTAGTGTACGCACCGGTATCATAAGTACTCCGTACGGGGCGCCACGGGGTACCACGGAATACGGGGTGCATGAAGGTAAATCTCAGGGGAACGGCGCCTGTCAAGTACAAAGTGGTATTGCTTCCTACCTCGTACGGTCGTCATGAGTTTGCTGGGGATTCATGATGCTTCACCCCCGATATCTACCTAGTTAGAGCCTAGACATCGCCTCATTGTTCCATCTCGCACACATACATAACGATCTAGGCAGCATCGCCTCACCTGGCTTGAGGTATGGAGCGAGGCGTGGCACGAGCAAGGACTCGGTCTACTTCCTGGACACCGAAACAGACGAAACAAGGAATGCTCGGAACTTCCTGGACGAATTACCCGTTTTGAACAGAGGTCAGAGGAAATTGATCCCGGAGGAATGAGTCAGGGTCAATTCGGGGTAGGGAGTAGTACGAAAAGACAGGAGTTAACCCCTTAGGAGGTATTTTCACATGCTTATAGGGAGAGCAATATCTGTGTATTTCGTATCGTGCCACAACTGATGATAATGATGAGGTCCTGGTTGAGTGTCCGTCCAGCTCGATACCAGCCCCGAGGTCATTAAGCTGACTCAAACGCTTAGAAATTGGAGTGGCTATTTTTAAGGGAATTGCTACCCGGGCATGAACACTTACTTCGCGGGCATGACCCTACTACAACAAGTTAGCCGGGTATTTTCTTTTTATCTTTTTGCGCTCGAAACCGCTTCACCTACGAGTACCTACCTAGTTCCATGAGACCGGGCTGTAGAAATTACGATACCTGGTCTATGGTAATAGTATACGGATTCAGAAGAGGCTTCGAAGAGTAGGTAGCTCATGGATAAGTTCTAATTCGTAATCCGTACTTCATGTTATTATCATACATACATAGTTGCTAACGGAGTGCATCTTCGACGCATTTTTTTCACCGTATACGAGTAACTGCGGTGATATGTACGTAGGCAAATAGGTAACGAATTGTCCTTTTTCCTGCTCTTCGAGCAGTTGCTTCGGCAGCTTATAGAAAACGTTTGGTATTTCCTTATGCGTAATCCGTATGCGACAATAGAGTGAACGATGAGTCTCATAATGAGCTGTATTGGCGATATTGAACGTTGACGTCCCCGATTACTTGGGAAATCAATTCGTGCCGACTAGCTTAGTGTGGTAAGTGTGTCATGCCCGTGTAGAAAGTCTTCATGCCCGTGTAGCAATTCCCATTTTTAAAGCACCGAGATAGAACGGGTTGCGATTGGTCGCTTTGGTAGTCCAGTGGAGGTGCTAGCATCCCTCAAAAGTATCACTAGCCACCACCAGCCACAAGGGCTTCACGCTAAACCGTCTTTGCTTACCGAAATATCCCCGGCAAACGGGAAGGAACACAATCATTGGACGATGCCGTGCATGAGCCCCTTAATATGGGCATGATGCGCATGTGCGATCTCGCACTCTTGATACAGTGGCGAGAAAGATGAGCACAGCACAGTTGATTGGTAACAGGTTTCGTACTGTTTACACTGGGTTACAGGTCCGTGAACCCGTACGACGTGGACCTGCATACGGAAGGGCACACCGGCGTGACGTCACGTCTCTCGAGCGGACTTTCTCCATGCTTGGCTGGCAGAGGTGTCTATAATTTCACTTTTCCTATCAATCTCTTATTTTCATGTTTTTCTGCTTCTGTTCTTCCATCTATCTTGTAAAGATTCATAACTCGCGTAGCAGAGCGCTGCAGCGTGTCCGTTGCCCCTCACTTGCTTTGTTGCCCTGCCAACTTCCAAGTGGAATATCAACAACAACCACTCGCTTGTCTTCATGCAGATATCTTTTTATTCCATTGCATCACAGGTGAAGGCATCATTTGCAGCCTGCTAATACTGATGGGTCGCAGTCGATCTAATACAGAAACTCGTGCGACTTGCCACCCCACGGGAGACATGACAACACTCACCGACCACCAGCGCAGGAGTTGCATGCTTGAGCAACTTCCAGTTGAGCTCATCCTACAAATCATGGGGGAATTGCCTGGCTTGTCGGCACTATGGAGCTTTATAAATGCCAGCGCCGTTCTGGCTGGTATATTTCGTGGTTCTGCCTTGGAGATTACTGACGCTGTGCTGCAGCATACTGTTCCCGATGCGACTCGGGCACTTCAATGCGGTCTGCTCCAGCTTCGCTTGTCTCACTTCCCGCCCAGTTTGGACGATGCCAGGCGACAACAAGGGACGAGCCCAGAGAGGCTCTGGAATCCTCCTTATTCCTCCTCCGCCACTGAAATCATACGGAGTTTTATTTATCTGGCTCACAAAATCGATGTGCTGGCTCATGAGTGCATCGACCACTACAGGAAAAAATGTATGGCTATGGCCATGGCCCCTTTCCAACCTGACGGCCCGGCCCTCCCTCAGGAGACTTCTCGTTTGAAGCGAATTGATGGGACGCCTTACGAGCCAAAGAACACAGGGCGCCCTTCATGGGTCGAGGAGCAGCGTGTCGTGTTGAGCTTATGGCGGATCCAATACCACCATGATTTAAAAGCAGCTCATGATGCTGGTCATCTGGAGTGGTCCGAAATCGACCTCTGGCAGTTCCAGTCAATGAGACTTCCTGAATTCTATCGTACTCAGTATGTTATTGAAAGAAGGGAGCTCCTTATGTCAGTTGTCGAGTACGTTCAAGGAGTCAAAGGCTCCAAACGGGGATCGACACGTTCTTCCTGCCTGCCACGCCCAACCGGGTCCAGTCGATTCGATTTAAAGTGTACTTCTAGACCATCGCGAGACCGGCGGTCATATGCAAAACCACTCAATGTGGAGCCCTGTCCGCACAGCTGGAGGCATACAGGCACCAACGTCTGGAATATAAGAGAACTGCCCTTATATGGCATCGGTATCGCCTACTTCCGGCAGTTTGGTTTAGCCATCTGGGAGAATAGACGAATGATTGACTTAGGCCTTCTCATACCACACTGCACGACTAATAGGCCTGAGGAAGAATACTACCTCAGATGGCGTAGGACCGTGACAGAGGAAGATCTCAACCCGGCTAATTCCTGGAACGTGAACTGGTTGTACGAAAGTCGGATCATATGAATTCCCTTCATTAAGTTAAAGACGCAATGCAAATATGTAATTGAAAGAATGACCTTTTGTACGGGCTTCGGGATCTCCTTGCCATAGGTATCGTGTAATGTCGGAGTTGATAACCTCGGCGTTAGTGCGGACTTGTGTGGAATGATGCTTCACCAGCCACACAATGTGAAGCCACAGACGGGCCGCTAAACTGTTCCTAGTTAGACTGAACTAAACGGCTCGGCTGGTTCTCTGCCAGTGGACAACAACAGCTGGAACTGCTTCAGTCCAGAACTCCGCAGCGCGATGAACGCTTTGAGAGACGGAATACATGGGGACTTGCTGAATGAGTGAATGTTCACAATTGACCATGTTGACCTCCTGACTTTGGGATGCCGCAGGGAATGAGCTGAACAAGACCTCTGGGGTTAGTTTGATTCACCGTTATTTTCTTTTTATATGAAGTTTGATAAAGTCCTGATGAAATCCTGAGCGGGGATTGTGAGAGCGACATCATCGCTATGTAGCGTCTCATCAACGGGCGACTTGAGACTCGAGAGATTCAACACACAGTCGCAGACGCAGACGCAGACGCAGACACAGCCGGGTCGTCGACAACATGATCCAGGGCATCTTCTACGCCAGGTTCCTTCCTCAGGAAGGTAAGCAATATCTTATTATAGCTAATCTTCTATATCGATGTCTATCCTGAATTGAATTGATATATCACGATGTTTTGGTCTTACATGACGATCTCCCTCTCCACCATCTCATCGCATACTGACGTTCAACACCAGGAACCAAGGTCGTCGCGCAGTCACCTCCAGGCTGCATCGTGGCCACAGAATACGCGCCGCATCTGAAGCCGCCACTTGTCGACTTCGACGTCGTGCAGGAATACATCATCCCGCGCAAGGCCTTCTTCAACCGCTTCATCACGGTGAACACGCCCGACGGGAAGCATACCATCCTGAGCTTCCCCGTCTGCATCCCGCACGAGCGATACCATCGCAATGAATTTATCTTTAATTTTGGTCTGGTCATTGAGTCGGATGTCGACCAGATTCCCTATGAGCGCCTGGTGCGCCGGTTCGCTGTCAGCTTTGCGGAGATGGAGCGGCAGAATGGGTATTTGAGTAGTGAAGGCCAGGTTGATGATGGACGTCGGCCGATTGGCAGTTTGTTGGAGATTGTGAAGGAGGATCTCAACAATTATGGAGAGTGCATGATACCCGTCGGTATGTCTTCCCTTACTCTTGTTGACCAGACACAGTACTAACCTTGACACAGACGAAGCAAACACCATAAACATGAAACTTTTCCCATATCATCCGCCACCACCCCCAGTCCACGGATGGCATGTCCCAGTTCCCAAGACAAAATTGGCCGAGATCGTCGACTCAACTTGGGATCTCACTCTACAACGTATCATCCCCCATGTAGACGGCGTCAACGACGTGCGCCGCATCGCATGGCTCGCCGACGTCTCACTACCACTCACCCAATGTGCCCTCCAACACCTACTCTACTACGACACCATCCTCCTCCTGGACATGTTCTTTTTCGGATCATGCTACGCACTCCGCCCCGGAATCCACGACTTCGTCGCCAATCGCGCAGACATGATCGATGAATGCGCAGCATACGTCTGCATAGCACCCCTCCCAACCCCAGTTGCCACCCACGATCCCATCCCTCCCGATACCTCCCGCCTCAACGTCCCAGGCCCCTCATCCATCCACCCCCACCTCTCAACCACACCACAAGCACAAACGCCCAGCGGTCGTTCCGCGACCTCATCTATGCCCCCACCCCCTGCCACGACAAAAATATCGCATTATCAACTCATCAAACTCATGACGACTTTCTGCGTCGGCCGCAGCGTCATGGAATGGGTGCGTCTACACCAGGAATCAGGCCTCGACGTCCTCCGCCACGTCGATGTCCGACGTCTTGTGCAATTCGGCGTCGTCAAGGGGCTACTATATCGCGTACACAAATACGCCGTGTCGAAACAATACCTCACGCTCCTCGCGACGGGCCGACGTCCGGGTATCGGACTCGGACTCGGCCTGGGTCGACGGGATAACAACTACAGCAGCAGCACAAACAAGCAGCGCGGAAAGGCCATCGCGACAACACTGGATGACGACGTACTCGAAATGAAGCCGAGCGCGCGGCGGTTGAATAGGTTACGAGAACAGGAGGTCGTGGACACGGAAGATGAAGACGGGGATAGTGAGCGGGATGACGATGTCGGGAGAACGAGACGACGCATGCTGCCGTATTTGGATGGCCAGCATTGTTTTGATCAGATTATTACGGAGCAGAATATGACGGATGCGGAGATTGTGCAGAAGTTGAAGAGTTTTAATCCGGGGGATGTGGCGATTTTGTATCGGTAGGTTAGGTTGTATTTGTAGAAAAGGGGTATATGTAGGGAAGGTATCAGGATGTTTGCTGGAGATGGGTTTATTCTCTACGAATCTGGTTTCAATGTCAATGTACTAAGAGCAGCGATGGCTTTTTGGAACAATTCCAGCTTCAAACTCATTAGCCCTGCGCCAAGACCGAGATCTTACGCAAGACATCATATCCCTATTCACCAGCCTTGATTCGTACCTAGTTGAAAAGCACCACATACGAGCTGCACCGAGCCAAGCAGATATGAACCTCTTGAAGAAATCTATGTTTCCTGTATCTGTAGCATTTTCAATATCGTTACACATGATCAATAGTACAAGTCTTGCGGCCTTCTATTCAGCCACACAACATGCTCTATACCTAAAATACACGTTCTAGAATATCGTACTCTAGTTGTCACTGGACTCAGCCTGATGGGCACGGGCGCGCTTTTCAGACTGTTCGCGCAGCGTCTTAGCGGTGCCCTTAGCGGCGCCCTTGGCGGCTTCCCGCTCCTTTTTCCTCGCTATAATCACGGCTCTCGCGTCGGTGAGGACCTTGTCGATAGCAGCGGTCTTCTGCTTCACGGTCATCTCGACGTTGCGGGGCATGTGGGTCATCTGGGCGCGCGTGAACTTGTCGATGAGCTGGGCGGCGCGTGTCCGGGCCGGCGGGAACACGATCTGGCGCGGCGCGGATGCGTCGGCGTCCTTCTGCTCAACCTTGTCATCCTGCTCCATCTTTTCGATGAGCAGGTTCACGCGCGAAATCTCCTCCGTACTGAAGTTGGGGTTCTTGCCGCCGTTGGCCTCGATGAGCTGTTGGCGCAACATACGGAGTCGGCCCTTTCCGGCCTCACCGGGGTACGACTTTCCGCTGGCCTCCCACTCTTCGTCGCTAACCATCTCTACGATACGGATGAAGTGCTTACCACGGCGCAGGATGAGGATCTTGCCGCCGATGAGCAACTTCTCGGTATCTTCTTTGAACCAACTCTTAACCGACTGGAACGTAACTTCACCGACATCCATCTGCCTGAATTCGTGAGCCGCGCGGCCGGGAGCGCCACCAACGTAAGCACCTTGGTGAGCCACTAGTCGATGAGCATCGTTGGCACTTTCGGCGAGACCTGCAGCGTATAGGATACGTGAGATGGAACTGCCCATGATGAGGGACTCGGGAAGTTGCACGTCGGGTCGGAAGTTCAAAGCTTTTTGATTGTCCGGGATTACAGGTCCCGTGGGGAAGGTCTCGACCTCTCCTAGGGATGTAGGGGTAATAGGGGTAGTAGGGGCGTCAGGGGCGTCAGGAGTAGAGGCAGATTCCGTGCTGGCGCTCTTGGTCTTGCTACCAAACATCATCTTGTGTCGTTGTTGCGTTGCTTCGGCTTCGCCTTTGCCATGGCACAAGGCCAGTACTTCATAGGCAAGGATGTGTTGAGCGTGCCGTTTCGAGGGATCCTCGTTATGTTGCCGCATGATCTCCTTAATCTCCTTGATGGGGTAAAACGTGAAGTACTTCAGTAGCTGCTCAACATCGGCATCGGGTCGTCGCATAAAGTAGCCGTACAGATCGAAAGAATATGTCATGAAAGGATCCAGCCAGACCGCATTGCCGGCAGATTTGCCGAACTTGGCGCCCGATGAATCGGTGACCAACGGTGTAGTAAATCCAACTGGTGTGTGAAGAAGGTCCGCGGGCAACTTCTTGGCGGGGTCAGGTTCCGTGTCGCGAAGAAGCTTAACGGCATCGATACCGGCGACGATGTTGCCGTACTGATCGGAGCCTCCTATTTGCATGCATACGCCCTTCGGGCCCGAAAACATTTCCCACCAGTCCCAAGCCTGCATCATGGGATAAACAAACTCGGCCAGAGACATACCGTCGCCTTCGCTCATCTTCCGTTTGACAGTCTCGCGCGACAGCATGGGGCCAACTCGCATGCCCTTGAATAAACGGGTAACGATTTCGGTGAAAGGCGTCGAATTGTACCAAGCGCTGTTGTTAACCAATTCGCGATTCCAAGCCCAGATCTTCTTGTGACCGAATCGCTCTGCTTGCGCATCGACATTTCGCCATAAACGCTTTAGTTGGTAATGGATCTTGGTGACATACATGGCCCTGTCGGCTGAACCCGTCTCCTCTCTGGTCGTAAGGCGGTCGGTTGGATCACCCACTTTGGCCGTGGCGCCTCCGACAACAGTAATGGCTCGATAACCGTGCATATACATCCAAAACAGAGGCATCAGGGGAAGTAGGTGGCCGACGTGGAGGGAGGCGGCGGTAGGGTCAATGCCGACGTAGACACCTATTCTCTTCCGTCTCATGAGCTCGTTGATCTCTTTATCCTTTCTGTCGATCGTAGTACGTTAGCCATGGACCGACTCGGAGTGAAACAGCCAGCACTCCTCGTCGAGGGGGACCATACCCAGCCATATCCTTGACATATCCACGCTCCTTGAAGACTTCCCAGAGGTTCTCCAGCTCTCCCTTCTTGACCTTCTCGGCGCGCTCCTCCCACTCTAAGCGCGCATCCTCTCTCTTCTTCAAAGTACTCAGATGTATCGAGCGACGGAGGGGGCGATTCGTCGTGGCCACGGTTCGGAGGAGACATGATCGGCACAGCGTCATCCAGGCCGGGCTGGAGCCGGGACGCAGCAATTGTGCGGACATGGCGATCGTGATATTTTATTATAGATATAATTAATAGACAGGTAGAGCTCTGATGCTCTCCAGACCGGAAAGTTAGAACATGAGCACAGAGAGAGCGGGTCAGGTGTTAATGGAGACCTGTTCCAGCTTCAGTACGCAAGCGTGTAGGAGGATGTAATTGAGGCGACCCGAATCAGTGAATTTTTCTAGCTTGCGATCTGAGGTCTCCACGAACTTTTTTCCCGGGTCAGCGCGCGATTGACCAATGTGGGGTCTAAACGTTGTGGAAACGGAGGTACATAAAAAAACGGATATTTAGCCTGATTCTACTGGCAGAATACTTGAAAACTCACATTAAATTGAGCAATTTTGGAGGTATAGAAAAAGTACTTTAAAGAGGCGTAAAACACCAAACACGTACCTACCATACGGAATTCACGCCACTTTTTACGGATTGCTAGATGGCAACTTAACGGGGTTTAGTGCGGGTGGTAGGAACGGTTAGGTACATGTAGGCAGTGGAGCTTCCATGCATCCCGTACAGTGTCTTAAACTCAAGCACACGTGGCTAGCTTACTGTATTTGTATATCATAGGACAGTACAAATTTCTGAGATGGGCACAGTATCCGGAGCACCAGTGCAGCTCAACCAATGGCCAATCAGATCGCCCGCAATTGTCCTCGGTAATCCAGAGCAAAGCCTGTACTTTCACTGCATCATCGATAATCCTCGCTCCAACCAACCGGCCGGATCCAGCAAAACCCGCCCATCAAACCACCCACCGCACCGTTCACGCCGTCGGGACATCGCATCGCGAACACGCACTGCTCGGGCGAGTCTGCGAATCTCTCTGGGATCACTTAGCATTCGGTCAACCCCCATCCAACCCATCCAACCCAAGCAATCACAATGGCCTCCGCGCTCCGTCCCATGCTTTTGAGGCAAACGGCCCTCTCCGCCGCCGCCGCCCGACGAGCCGCCACCGTGCCCGCGTCCGCCATCCTCTCCAAGGCCCCCTTCCAGTCGACCATCACCAAGAATGCCGTAGCTGCCTTCCACGCTTCTAGCTCCAGAAGTCTGCTGCCTCCTGGTCCTCGTACGTGACGTTCCCGTGCTCCGGGATGTTCTCCCAAATCGCGAGCTTTGCGCTGTTGCGCAATTATCGCATCTGTCGCCGTCTTGAATTGATAGTTCTTTGCTAACAGTGCTATTCCAACAGAGGTCATCAAGGGAACCGGTATGTGCCCGCTCTAGCATCGCACCATCGTGATGCCCCCCCACCATGCACAACCATGCACGGATCCCATGGACATCGTCATCCATTCATCCGCAGCCCCGCGCCCTCGAACACCCAGTCTCTTTATCTAACTCCTTACAGTCAATGACGCCGTCCCCGTGCCCGACCCCAAGCCCACGCACGGCTCCTACCACTGGACCTTCGAGCGTCTCGTCGCCGCCGGCCTGATCCCCCTCACCGTGGCCCCCTTCACCGCGGGCTCCGCGAACCCGGCCATGGACGCCGCGCTGTGCGCCCTGCTCCTCGTCCACTGCCACTCCGGCATGCAGTCCATCATCATCGACTACATCCCCAGCCGGAAGTACCCGGGCTCGTACAAGGCCTCGATATGGCTGCTGAACATCGCCACCGTGCTCGCTGGTGTTGGCTTGTACGAGTTTGAGACGAACGATGTCGGTGTCACTGAGGCTGTTAAGCGTGTCTGGAAGGCTTAAGTCTGCTGGCCTCCAGTAGCAACCGCTCTCACTGATTTGCTCAGGATTTGCTAGTCCGTAGCTGGGAATTGGGACAGCCAAGGAGCTGTTCCAAGGGGATTTTTTGATTCCAAGGCTTTTGTCTCCTCAGTGTTGAAAACAAAAAACTGAAAAATGAGAATCCGGATCAGGGGAATTTGGGTCCCGTCCGCCGTCTATCTAACTATGTATTCATTCAATACTACCCGTATATAAAACAAATGAAACAAACTTGTCAAGTAAACTCACGGATTCACACGATCACATTCAATCTCATACGCTGTCACAACAAGATGCAATGAAACCCGATAGCCAAGTTAATAGGAGGTAGGTAATCTCTCCAAGGACACCAGTCATCATTAGTTCTACAAAACACTCTATCCCCACCAACACAGTGGTCTACTCTGCACCATTCCCACCAGCATCCCTCTTCCCAAACCGAGCCCCCAATCCACTAATCGCAATATCCCGACTGAAGAACTTGCCAAAACTCCTCAGATTCTCATTGATGCTCGCGGCGTTCTGACCCGCCGCGTTCCCAGCCCCCTGCGCACCCCCTGACTGCGACTGTGTCCCCATTCTCTCGACGCCATCGCGCGCGGCTGATAGTAGTTTCTCGCCTAGACTCGTAGGATCGAAGCGCGTTTGTGACGACGCGGCTGCGGCTGCAGCTTGGTTTAGTCCGGCACTACCGAGACCGGACGTGGTGAGTAAGGGCGTGAGAAGCGGACTCTGAGCAATGAGCTTATTCCCGCCCGTGGTGGGCGCGGCATCGCGGTGGATGCCGAAGAGCTCGATGAGGTGGGGTTGGTCTTGTTTTCGAATACCCTTGAGCTCGAGTATTTTCTTGAAGTTTGTATCGGAGCGATCGCCGATGTGGATTAGGTAGGCTTGTACTAGGCCCTCTGGTGGTGAGGGGCGGACCTGGAGGGTTTTGAGGAGGGGGTCGAGGCGCATCATGGTGTTGTTGACGCGCTTGACAAAGTTGGCTGGTGGGCCTTGCGAGGTTGATGCTAGAGATTGGTGGAAGGAGAGTAGGTTTTCAAAGGCTTTTGTTAGGACGTATTTGTCGAGGAGCATCTAAATGAGTTAGCTCTGGGTCTGATAAATATAGAAAGGGGGTGGAATTACCTGTTCCGCGCCGACCTCAGAAACAGGCCGGCACTGCACGATATTGACGATATATGTATTGGTAATATGCTCGACCAAATTATCGGCAAATGCTCGTGCATACTGTGGTTTGACAACGATAGCCAGGATCTCTTTCGTCTTGTTATTGACGTGTGAGACCAACTCGCCAACATAGGAACTCTGGTCCCCAACACTCTCCATCTTGCTCCAGTTGGTATTCTTCATTTCCCGCCATGCGCCCTCACAATCCGCCTCTACTTTGTTGACAAGCGCCAGCACAGCTGTGCTTGCCACTCCAAGAAAGGCGTCAGCCTGTGATGTCAGGTCGACTTGAGGTATGAGTTCGCTGTCGATCCGTTTCTTTATGTTTTCTTCTAATTGACCCGTGTTGGTATGCCAAAAGTCTGCCGTATTCAAAACGAGTATGATGTCTTGTATAGACGCTGCAGCTTGCGCAGGTCTCTGTAAAATAGCAAGTAATACTTGACGGGCGTATTCGTCCAAGTACTTTGCCAATATCTTCGCAAGGTCCAGCAACCGCTCACTCGTAGACAGCTTCGCGCACTGAGATAGAGTAAGCTTGTAAAAATGAAAAAGCTCAATGGCGGAACCGATGACGGCCTGCGGTGAGAATTCCTCATCTGCCGGCAATAGTGGCTGCGTCTTATATTTCGGGATCATAGATGCCAGGGCCTTATCCTGGGATTCTACCCAAACGCTCAAGTAGGGCTCGAACGCCACGGAAATAGACCCGTTGAAGTTTTGTGTTCTCTCGTCCGATGAACTTAACGTATCGATACTCGCCCTGGAATTAGTTGAAAATCGCCTGTCCACACTCTGCTCAAAGTCCATGGTTTCTTGCAGACAACTGAGAAGTAGGTTGACGTCGATCTTAGCACCTTCGGTCTTGCTGCGCATACTTTTCTCCAGTATGCCCTTGTAATCATCCCTTGTGCCGTCACAAAACGCCATAGCAAGTGTTTCGCCAACTCTCCAATGTGGAGGGAATATAGAAGCGTGTTCCTCTTCGTAGCCTTTCATCATCCGTTTAAACCATGCGTATCGTCGACCAATATTGTCGAGGCTACCGGCCTCGTCATTGCCCCTGAATACCTGACGATATTCTCGTAATTCCGTGTTCACATACCATGTGATGAGTCGTGCCCGCGCTGTGTCGCCCAAGGCATCCATAACACCGCAGGCTTCAATCAGAGTAGTCTTTCTACCGCCAACCTCACCTTTTGCAAAGGCGATTTCGAAGTCCTCACAGACCTGTTCCAGCAATTCGCGCTGAACCTCGCCAACTCCACGACTAAGGGTAGCAATCTGGTCGATACTGCGATAGCTGTTGAAGTGGCGCATGAGCTGAAGCACGGCCTGCAGTAGAGAGGCACATTCGCGATACTGTCGAGTCTTTGCCAATCCACGGAGTTGTTCGTAAGCAGTCGTCAGCATCTGAAGACGCTTCAGTGCCGTCATGGACAGAGTCAGGTTTCGCTTCGTGCCGTCGAGACGCTTAATATCGGCGGTCATAGAAGTGATGTTCTGCTCGGTCTGGATGGCGCGTGCGCGCACTGTTTCGATCTTGCGAAACAGCTCTCCCAGCTCTGCCTGTGCCGACTGCATGCGCTCGAGCGACGAGTCGGGCCCGTAGGCTTGAGCCGTCTGGCTGGCAGCAATCTGGGCAGAGAGCGCATTTTGCTCAGCCTGTAAGGTTGAGGATACGCGGTGAATAGATGATACGGTCGAGGGGTTAGAGAAGAGCAGGTTGAGGTGTTGGATGGGGTCGTAGTCGGCTGGTCGTGTGGGCGCATGTCAGTCTGTCTCTCAAGTGTGAAGCTGAATCGGAGTTCTCCCTAACCTGCATCTAGCGACAGCAGATCTGCTGTATTGCCATTCATCGCGAACATCGAGATAGATCAACGACAGAAGTTCGTACCTCGTGACTTAGAAAGCTCATTGTCGTGTGCGACAACGGGAACTATCTGACATCAGTTGTGAGGACGAAGTTGTAGGAGCATGGAATAGAAGTAAATAGACCGAGTTCACGCATTACGTAGTGCATGCGCGGTCCGGACTTATACAAAGTGCTTCGTCTAATTCATAATACCCGTTAAGCGCATTGGACACGGTTTGACATTAGTAGTATGTACTCCAATCGTCAGCTGCCTGCCAGCTGAACCTCACACGCTTGAACAACGTTCCCCTTTACTTTGAGGTCACCAGCAACGACGGCGAGAACATGATGCGATGAAATTACATACCTAAAGATGTATAGAACAACCTTGGGTACAAAGTACGAGCACAATTAAATTCTGCTTTGAGCACGCACAGGAGGTACCAAAAAAATAGTTTTCGTATTAAAAGCTAACAAATCTCAGCTACCGGAGTGTTTAGCTATGTCTTCGTCCTACCTCTCAAAGTAGGTCCCATGTTTGGAGGCAACAGAGATACAAGTGTTGACTCTGTCATTAACTATTTGCCAGCTCGGTATGGACTTGTCGCCATCTGAAATGCCCTTATCATCATCATTCTATTTGCATGCATGGGGGAACGCCAGTGCTACCGACAGTACCCAACCAAACTATTCCCGGCTTCCCGAACCCCCCGTGAACCCCTCCAATGACACCTGCAGGCCAGATTGAGTATATTTACTCCAATCCTGAACTTTTGTAGGCCCTCCGACAATATGTTCTGAACCGGATAAATCGATGTGGTTGTAAAACCCCAATCTGCATTAACAGTAGCGCACCTGGAGCACCTTAAGAGCTCAACAAGTGTTCAATGGCACCCTGCACGCTACCACCACTTCGTCGCAAGGCTTCGATATTTCGATCGAAATCGTAGAAACCCATGTCATTGAGTTGACGGAGCTGTTCTGCGTAGCGCTCCTCAGGTGGCCGGTTGTCGGGTGCGGCTGGTGGTGCGCCGGAGGCCATCATCTGGGCAAATCGCTGAATGGCTTCTGGACTCATGGGTGATACGCCAAAGGGGTTGCCACCGGCACTGGGAATTCCACCCAGGTTACCAAAGAGGCTGGCAAACGGATTGGCCTGGGTGCCTTGCGCATTTCCGGCCTCGGGCTGACCGGCTCCGGCAGTAGCGTCAGTATTGGGATTGGTGCTATTAGCTGCTTGTGCACCGGCGTTTCCAGTGGCCGCGGGTTGGCCAAAGGCACCCATACCAAATGGATTGATAAGTGCACCAAATGGGGATGCGCCCATACCGCCCATACCCAGCATATTCAATTGATCGGCCAGCGACGCGCCGGGGGTGTTGTTTGCAGTGTTGTCGTTGTTCGCAGCACTACCATTATTGGCGCCAGGTGTAGTGTTCGTAACGCCAGGCATGGGGAAAGCACCTCCCGTGTTGTCTCTCATCATACGCTGTAATCTCGCGGCGTTTCGTATAGCTTCGGGGTTGGTCATCATCTGACGGAAGAGAGGGGATCGGACCATTTCGCGGGCACCGGGATTGTTTCGTAGAAGAGGGGTTTGCTCGATGATCATGTTGAGAAATTGATCGTTATTCATAAGTTCGTTCATCTGTGCGGCAACCTGGGGATTGCTCATCAAATTGGCCAAATGATCGTCGTTCATCTGTCCCATCTATAGAGCAGTCATGTGAGCTACAGGGTCTCATAGAAGGCACAAACATATATACTTACGCCGCCATCGGGGCCGAACAAGTCGGCAGATGGTAGATTAGCCATGCCGGCATATCGCGCGCTGGTCAGGTTGGCCAGAGGATCGTGGGCTGTTCCAGACGCCATATTGGTAGGAACCTGAGACGAGGCGGGTGTCGATGTGGAGGCGGTGGAAGGTGTGGGATTGCTAGCGGCACTCTTCACGAGATGGATGGTATTTCCGTTCTTGATCTTGTAGGTCTTCAGGAGCTCTTCATTCTTCAAGACGCGACCCGAGTAGATGAGACGCTGGCGCTCGGGAGGGATGTTCTCGAACTCTGAGCCAGCCAGCTTGGCCTTGAGATCGGCGACGGTGGCGGACTCTGACATGGTCAGGGTATGGAGTTTGTCGCCCGAAGACTTAACCTTGAAGGTTATCTGCGGGTCGGCAGAACTCTCGGCGGAGTCAGCCATGTCGGGAAGCTGTCGCGGCTACGCGGTTGTGCCCGGGTCTGAGATGTGGGAATGAACGTTAATGCTGTTCGCGCAATGTCGTGGGCCGAAGATGAATACTGTCGGTAATGATGGGAATGGATAGTAGGGATACGGAATAGAGGCAACGCAATCCAGTCGCGTATGCAGAACAGGTAGACGCGACGCGGGATAGAGACGGGATGAGTTAGGTAGGCGGTGCTTGATGGATGGGAACAAGGAGAAGGCAGAACAAAGTGCAGGTATGATGACTGGTCGGAGGATGATATGATGGAGTTGGTGGGGCGAGGGGGTTGACGGCATGTGCGATACAGTGAAGGTGCAGCAGCTGGAGCTAAGAGCATTACCTAAGAGGTATTGAGTACCCGAGGAACACACCTGGTCTTCGTATCTCGGGCATTCAAGTGGGTGTCTTGGGCAGGTGTGTATACTTACTGCACGGATGCAGAGTGAGTAGTGTGTACCTGCAAGCTGGCACATCGCATTGGTAATCCGTGCAGCACTTTCCTCCGCAACCTGGCATGACCACATGGAACTGTACGGAATATCGTACAGCAGGAAGCCACTGCCCACTGTAAAGTACCTGCCTGACCTGAAGTCGATGGCAAGACCTCCCTGCATCTTTCTCTCTTCATACCTCTCTCATCGTGCCTGTCAGCGTGGTTGCAAATCTTCATCTGGATTCACGTCGTCTGACGTCTTTCACGAGCCCACATTCACCGTCTGTTACATGCAGATTCATTGCTCGAGATCTGAAGCCTACCGCCAATGTGGATAAGTTCCAGTCGTCTTCTATCACCGATACACCCAGTTTCTTATAACAGCTTACCGCACATAGGTAATCTGAGAGCTCAGGATATCATGGAATAATAGTTCCAGGGTTTTTGTTCTTTGCTTCAATGCGCTTGCTCTTTGCCAGCAAGCTCGACAATCTGGCCAATCAATTGCCAACCCCTTCACCATTCCATGAGGCCTCATCCGATGCACCGAATCGACTAGAACGTGAATAACGAATCCTTGAACACGGATGCCTGAAAGCTTCGAGGGCTATGGATCGTAATGAGACGTCAGCGTCTGTGTAGTGAAACTGCATGGCGCCGTTCACCTGCGTATCGTGCACTGCATCACCTACGGATCACATACTTATCTGCAAAGATGGTAACGAACGCTTCATTGCCACCTAGAATCTTATTTCACATCAATATTGCTCCGTCAGACTCACTACAAGTACGTAGTATCTACTCTTCGTGCCATTGATTCGAAGGTGTTACGTCCACTACGGATAAACGGGTGCTTGATGGTGTACGTGTTCGGGTTTTGTACCGTCTATCGCGATCTTCGAGCTCGAGGGACCAATTACCGTTGCCTCCATCATACGGCACGGTCTCCAGTCAAGCTGATGAGGCGCCATAGACGCCAATAACGATCCCGGTTCTACGTCCCTGACTAGATAGCAAGTGGGAATGACATAGATGCCACCGACGCAAGTCGGCATCTTCAGAACGCTTACCAACCAAGCCTGACTTCACATGAGTCGAGGTCAGGATGGTGTCAATTTCGTGGCGCATAAAGCGACTACTCGTACTCATTCCACTCTGTGCAGCGGTCTGACTGGTGGTGAAGCCATGGCTGTACGGATTACGCAGTACTCTTGGGTCTTCACAGCAGATTGCTAGTACTGTGTAGGTGCCAAGCTACAGCATTCTACATCCCGACTCACTGGGAACAACTCAATCAATGCGCGGCCAAACATAGTTTCACTATACTCGTACACGTGGCTGAGAACTTGAAGTTGATGGTCAAGTTCTAGCTCCGTTGAAACACTAGTAGAGCTGACTCGGAGATATATCATTATCAGCAGAGGTAGCTCAGCTTGAGACTCAGTGCTGCTTCTTATCCGACCCGAACGACTCGATGACACCTGGAATGCCGAGACTCAATGACTCTAAGCAGTCTTATTACCATGAGGCTCTGGTTATGCTTAATATTCCCGAATGCGCTTGTAAATTCCCCATCATGCAGCTCAGAATCGGGCATCTGCAAATGGACTTGCGACCGGACCGGCTCGCCACCAAATAAATCAATAACCATCTCACCAAGTCCGCAACACCTGGGTCGACCTAGAAGGTGACGAAGATCCTCTTCGACTCCTATAGAATGGTGGTCAGATTCTCATTGATTGATCAATGAAGAATCTCTGTTCCGATGTTATTAACTGAGTTCATTCACTCAAGCGCGACATTCTCACATTTGAATCTATGGTACCTAAGGTATAGGTACTATCCTAAGATGTAAAGGCAGCGCATTAGAAACTGTATCCTGCCTTGGTTAGCGAAGACACGGATGGCTTACGAGTAGGCGAGATAACCGTAAAACATGATTGTTGCAGTGGCATTTCAGTGGTTGATAGGGAAAGACTCGTCAAACATCGTGTCAAATCGCATGTCGCGTTTGTAACAACTCAGAAGACCAGAATAATCCGTATTACAGTTTGTCAAGATTCAACACAGAAAAGGGGAGTTTTGTCTCCTGGCCCGTTGCGGTCCGAATTGGCCCGACAACCTAAAAGCTCGCTGGTTACGTCTCAATTGCAAGGATCTTGGGGATCACTTTAAAGCCGATTTTGTATGGAGAAACGTGTTGCATCATGCCGAGGTACTGGGCCGGTCGGTATACCGCTAGCGTATCGACGGCCATACACATTCCAGCTCGGCTTCTTCTGTGCAACTCGCCATGTGAGAAGACTGGTGTACGGTGTAATATTGCATTCCAAACACAAGATCATCGCCTGACTTAACGCGTCACAATTCATATCCGGGTCCAATACTTAAGATGCGGGGCATTCAGGTCGCAGAATATGTCAAGGTACGAAACAGAGACATCCATCCCCGAACAATTTACCCAGAACAACAACGACGCTAATCGTTCAATTGTCGCGATAGGGGCCGAAGGAGCTCAAAGTAACCGAGCTCCCGGATCCCAAGCCGTCGCCCGATCAATACCTCATCGAGGTGCACGCAGCGGCGACCAATTTCTTCGACACGCTGCAGATCCAGGGGAAATACCAGAACCAGCCCCGTACGTATCCTGCATCTACCTACCCCTTCACATTCCTGACTGACATGCCTTCTTAGCCTTCCCCTGGGTATCCGGCGCCGAATTCTCCGGCATCGTCCTCGCGACGCCCAAGAATGCCAAAGCCCCCAAGTTCCCTGTTGGAAGCCGCGTCTTCGGCGCCAGCCAGGGCGCCTACGCGACCAAGATCTGCGCCACAGAGGACCAAATCTTCCCCGTGCCGGAGGGCTGGTCCTTCACCGAGGCATCGGGTCTCTTCGTGACGGCGCCAACGAGCTACGGTGCCCTTGTCCTACGCGCCGGTATTAAAGCGGGCGATTGGGTCCTTATCCACGCTGCGGCCGGCGGTGTCGGTCTCGCAGCGATCCAGATCGCGAAGGCGTTTGGGGCCACGGTCATCGCGACGGCTGGTACGCCGCGGAAACTGGAGGTTGCGCGCGCGTTTGGCGCGGACCATGTTGTGGATTATCGCGATGCGGCGTGGCCTGATAAAGTCCGGAAGCTGACGCCGAAGGGGCGCGGTGTGGATATCGTGTACGATCCCGTTGGCCTCGTGGATAAGAGCACGAAGTGCGTTGCGTGGAACGGGCGGATTCTTATCGTTGGGTTTGCCGGCGGTGCGATTGAGAAGGTTGCTATGAATAAGGTGTTGCTGAAGAATATCTCACTTGTGGGTATTCATTGGGGCGCGTATGCGAAGTTTGAGCGGGAGAGTATCCCCGTTGTGTGGGATGGTATCTTCAAGTTGGTTAAGGAGGGCAAGTTTAGGGCTACGGTGTTTACGGATAAGGAGTATGTTGGGCTGGAGAGTATTCCTGATGCGCTGATTGCGCTTGGTGGTAGGGAGACGTGGGGGAAGGTCGTGGTCAAGGTCCCTCAGGCGGGAGAGAGTAAGCTGTGATTTGGGAGCCTCTGTTACGCGGACACGGGTACACGCATGATGGAAATAAGACATTCTGTTACGATTGGTTGTAAGCGACGTTGAGTACAAACTTCTGTTTTTGAAGCAGGGGATTAAGCATTACTATGAACAATTTTGAACTTGAGATGAATGAAGCCAAGTAGAACTCTTCAGATCATTAGGATTATAGGTTACCCCTTAAACAACTGTTTCTTTCAGCAGGGCATGTCCCGCATGTCCCGCATGTTTAATTTGGATCTGCATGCTTTCCAGAATCCTCTTCTTCATCTCGCGGGGTGTCGCCACGATGTCGCCACCGGGGAACGCACCATGCGTACTACCAAATTCGAATTTCCTCAAGATCTCCCACATGTGCTCGAGCTCGTTGGGGCCAAGTGGAATCATATTCGGATAGCTCCACATGAACGCGAAACTGCTCATGCCCGCCGGCCTCTCCCGCGCCGTTCCGACCGCGTCCGCGTTCCAGTTCCCCAGTCCCGACGGCGTAGGCATAATGGTATCAGCAATCAGCAACTTGCCATCGTACAGCAAGACCAATGATCCAGGAAAATGACCTCCTAGCTTCAGGACCTTGACTCCCACGACATCTGTCTCGATCCCCATGATGAAGATCTGGCGGTGCATGTCGCGTTGCGCCAACCACTCAATGTCATCGAACGAGATATATACGGGGCAGTCGAACGCGCGCGCCCATTCCAGATGGGTGGAGTAGTAGTGCGGGTGCGAGATGACGATCCCCTTTAATCCGCCCAACTCATTGATCTTCGCAATCGTCTCGTCGTCCAACAACGTGATGCAATCCCAGAGCACGTTTCCCTGCGGCGTCCGCACCAATATCGCGCGTTGTCCTATAGCGAGTCTGGGCTCGGTGCGGATGGCTGTGAGCCCCCCTGTAATCTCCGTGAAGACATTCTGGTACCCGCCTGCACGCAGTGCGTTGAGCGTAGTGAAGGATTGTCCACTGGCGGGAACATATTGACGCGGGTCGTCGCATATAAAGCACGTAGTGACTTTCTGTCTGTCCTCGGTGGGGAACTGAGTGCCGCACGTCTTGCAGACGAGCCAAGCGCCGGTCTGCTTCTTGGGCCCGTTCGATGGCTTGTTTGAGGATGTCATGTCACAACCGGTCGGTCGTCTAGATCTTCTAGTCCTGTGTCAGAGAGAGTTCGCGTCCTTGTGTACCTCTTTGGTCGAGCGGCATGGTCCAGGATAGGTTACGGTTGGGTGGGGACCATGTAAGATGCCAATTCCGTAAAGGAGGGGTCGTGAACGGGCAATCAACCGTCGGGGATTATGGGGAATATGGGGATTATGGGGTCGCTATTTCCGTATTCACTAAGCTGTGAGCTGCAACGCAGGAGGAGCTCTGCGGTTAGGAAAGATAGGGAAAGAGCTGTGTAGCTACCCCGCCTCCACACGGCTAACCACGGGACACCACGGGATCTTCCCCGGATCCTCTATCGGCGTTACACGCGTCGCCCCGGCAGTTACCTATCTCGCCTGCTTCGGGCTCGCTCTTTCTCTCTTTTGGGTCGTACGTTGGATCAGGTGGCTGGGCTGCAGCACGAATCATCCCAGATTCTGAGGTGTCACTCACTCATTCACTCTCTCTCTCACTCTCTCATCACTCACTACTGAACCGTTTTCTTGTCATCACATGAACTGTCTCGCCATCTCTCCCACCTCTCGCTAAAGCTGTGTTCACATCATATTGTCTCGGACTTCATCCATCCGTCTTCGTGAGTCAAGATGGTGTTCTTCCTCGATTACCTCCATCATAAACGCGACTGGTAAGCCTCAATGACGGCCTGATCGGGAGATTTGCGCCTGACGAACTCCATCCTCGATTTCTGAATGCCATCTGCTCACAGTTTGACAGCCAGCTCAAGCAGAATGTGCGGTCGGAGCGAATCAACCTCCTCCGCGCACACTACCCCTCTTCTTTCACACCCACAGATCGGGAGATCGTGGACAAGCCGATAGAAGAGCTCGTCGAGGGTGTCCAATCAGGCCATCTCAAGGCTTCGGATCTCCTCGACACGTACGCCAAGGTAGCACTGAGAGCCCATGAAAAGACGAATTGTGTGACCGAGGTTATGATCACCGAGGCTAGGCGATGGATTGAAGACGGCGCCATCAACTTGAAGGGACCGCTGGCCGGTATTCCTGTGAGCTTGAAAGACACCGTCAACGTCGGCGGCTTTGACTCGACAGTAGGGTACAGTAGTAATGTTGGCAGGACGCATCTCGAGGATGGTCCAACAGTACGTCTGCTCAAAGACGCTGGCGCTGTTCCTTACGTCAAGACGAATCTCCCTATCACACTCCTCAGTTTCGAGTCCACCAACGATGTCTGGGGCCGGTGTACTAACCCATACAACAACAAGTACTCACCTGGTGGGTCAACTGGTGGTGAAGCAGCGCTCCTAGCCTTTGGTGGCAGAATAGGAATTGGCAGTGATGTAGCCGGCAGTGTTCGCGTGCCGGCTCACTTCTCTGGTATCTACTCGCTCAAATGCTCAACAGGACGATGGCCAAAAGCCGGCTTCTCCACGAGTATGCCAGGCCAAGAAGGTGTGCCGAGCGTGTACAGTCCCATGACCCGCACTCTGAATGACTTACGGTATTTCACCCGTGCTATCATTGGCATGCAGCCATGGAAGTACGATTACTCTGTCCACCCCCTCAGTTGGCGACCTGAAGTTGAGGAAGAGTATGCGACAAAACCCCAGCTTCGCATCGGAGTCCTGAGGACCGACGGTGTCGTAGACCCGAGTCCAGCTTGTCGACGGGCTCTTGAGGAGACGGAGGCAGCATTGAAAAACGCTGGCCACGAAATTGTCGAGATTGACCCACCATCACCTTATGAGGCGCTCTACCTTGGCTCCCTCCTTCTGAACGCCGATGGCTGCCAGATGTTCAAATCCTTTATGCGATTCAGCGAGTGGAATGACAAGGGAGCTGACCAGATGGACTGGCTCATGAGACTTGCGCGCCCCCTTAAGTACATATACTACCTCTGGGTCAAGTACATTCGGAGAGATGATATCTGGGCCGGACTTATCAAGGACTGGCATCAGAAGACCGCTTTCGAGAACTGGCAACTCGTTGCCAAGCGCGAGGCCTACAGAAGCAGATGGTTCGAGTGGTGGAACAAGGCCGGCATCGACGTCATACTGGCACCCACGAATGCCACCCCCGCCGTTCCTCACGATGGCATGAAGGACGCCGTCAGCAGCTGCGGATACACGTTCCTTTTCAACTTTGTAAGTTTCTCCTCATACCGCACTCTCGCAAACCCGCATTGCTAACTGTTCCAGCTCGATTACACTGCGGGTTGCATTCCCATTACCTATGTCGACAAGGACGTCGATGGTCTGCCATCTGACTTCGACATCCGCAAACTGAACGGTGTTGCCCAGGGAGCTTACAAGCTATACGACGCAAAGGCGATGGATGGCCTTCCGGTGGGCATCCAGATCGTTGGACGTAGGCTCGAGGAGGAGAAGGTGCTGGCGGTCATGAAGAGGGTAGAGGATGCGCTAGGGGAGGATAAGTTCGAACAGCTGGCTCTGGACTGAACGAGTCGCCTTGGTCATGGTCTCGAATATGAAAAGTCCCTCTTGCCTATACCACGCCGTTGTAGACTAATGATGAGATGCATATTCTAGAGGCAATTGGCCCCTGACGTGACTCGTGGTTCGAGCGAATAGGTACGAGAACGTATCAAGGGATCTCCTATTTTCTCGTCGTTCGAAGACGGTTTGCGATATTTTCCATGCAGTCGAGAAGCTAGCCGACTCGGCCGAAAAGGGGGACTACGCCCCCGTCTCCGCCTGTGGACCCGGCGCCGAGGTTTCGGGGGTGGGCCGGGTCTCGGTGTTTTTCTGTCGAGGGAACCAGAGAACTGACCACTTACTTAGGTACCGATGTTATTGCCCCAACCGCGAGTGATCTTCCCAGCGCGTGCTGAATAGGAAAAATAACACCAGCCGGAGTTCCGCACCGAAACCGGGAAAACGGATCCGCACACTACCCAAGTGCTAGCAATGAGGAGGAAGAGAATCCATGCACCCGCAGCTCCCTCCCGCAGACAAGTCACCAAGCGAAGGAGTTGATACGAGAATCATAACACCCCAGATGGTCGCCGATGTCACAGCCTTCCCTTTCCTCAGCTGCTCGAGGAACAAAAAATTGACCATTCCTCTCTCACTCCAGACCCCCTTGCCCACGGGAGCATCGAAGTTTTTTCCGTTGCATAACAGGAGTGCGTGATGAATAATCGTTCACTTTGCGGATCGCGGATTTTAGAACAGATGCCGGACTCACGACGGCTGGGAGCTAGAAAGATACCGTCATGTCGGAGCTGTTGTCAAGCTAGGCAGTTATGAGTGAAGCGAGCTCTGTTAGCCTCCCGGTTTTGTTTTAGGCTCCGCGGGTCTCTCATGCATGAGGTCGCTTGGGCCGTTGTTTGGGTGCCAATCCAAGTGGAGTTATCTTCAGCAAGCTCGTTTCCATTCTTCGATCCGGTGATGATTTGCACGTTAGGCACTTCGCATTTGAGAAGTTCGGTCGCTTCGGACCTGCGGAACATTGTTCTGTTCGTTATAGGGCCGAATTCTAAACCTGCACATTCGTGTTGAAACTCCCAGTCCTGGACAGCTGCAACGCACGATCATCTTTCGATCGACCGACCTACCTAGGTAGCTGCCTAGTTCCTATGTAGGTAGGTAATGCGAATCGTCCGAATCAGACGGCGACGCTAAGTACGGGATGGATGTTTCGAATTCGCGACTCGCCACCACAGTAATCCGTACCTGACGACCCGGTTCGAACGAGTGCATCGCTACGCTACTAAGTAGGTATCCAGCCGTACCTAGTAGGTAGATTGGTATGCGGAGTTTTGAAAACTTTTCTTTACTTCCGTCAATCGCTGCCTATCGTCATCTTGGCAAGGGGCAACCTCTTTGGTTCTGCTGGTTAAGTGCCGTTTACTCGTATCTTTCCAGCGGCACTTTGGAGCCTCCCGAGAGACCGTCTCCGTCGTTATGAATGCTTGGCATCCAGAGACTCCGTCCATTCCCGTGTAAGTCCGTTGCTTTATGTTTGAACACCACTTTAGATGTAGACAAGCTTGCGAAAAGCTGTTTGCGCTGCGGTTAAGGTTGTCCGAACCCCAGTCAGCAAAAGAAACGGCTTGAGGTCGGTAGTGCTTCTAGTCCATCGCAGGACTAGCCACGGGTTGGCCGACGGTGCCGATGGTCGATGTGTTACCCCTTCAAGAATTAGGCAGGTCCCGAAAAATCAGATCTCGTATTTTATCTAGATCCGGCGCGTTCCTGAGCAGGGACAGGGACTTACCGATGACCTACCTACCTACGTCAAGTCGCAGAGCTAGAGCCAAAGGAGTCCTTAGTTGATGCCGCTGCACTCATCGTCGCCTTTTCTTACGGATACTAGCTACCAGGCTCGCGATCTACCCGAGTCAGCTTCACGAAGTGAAAGGTCCTTTCGGTCGCTTTGCGCTCTGTAGATCTTCATCCCTTGTCGCAACGACACTGTTCAAGGTAGTCCCTTAGGCAGGTTGCTTGGCTTAGCTCATGGGTTTCCTGCACACCGGCAAGACCTCACGAGCTCAGCATGAGCTATCCCCGCTTATACGAAAGGTTCCGAGGTCGGTAAGGCGGGAGAGGGAGGTGTATATAAGATGCCGCATAGGACTCTGAACTCGGTGACAACTCCCATCGCCATCACTTCATTCAATAAGTTCAGATAGGTTGTCATCATGAGGGTGTCTAAGAAAACCACTCTTGTCGTTGCCGCGGCGCTCTGCTCGTCGCTGGCCTCCGCCATCCCTAACGCCGAACATGTCATCCACGAGAAGAGGGACTATGTTCCGGACCACTGGACCAAGGTTGCCGCCGCCAGCGGCGACGAGCCCATTGACCTCCGCATCGCCTTGAAGCAGAACAACCTCCACCGCGCCCAGGAGTTCGTCAGCGATGTGTCGCACCCCAAGTCGAAGAACTTCGGAAAGCACTGGACTCCCCAGCAGGTTATGTCCACCTTCGCCCCTTCGAAGCAGGCCGTTGATGAGACTGTGTCATGGCTCATGAGCATGGGTATCCCGGGCAAGAACATCGCCCCCAGTGCCGGTCGCAACTGGCTGAAGGTCACCACCACGGTTGCCCAGGCTGAGAAACTGTTGAAGACCAGCTACAGCACCTACAAGGATGACGAGGGTAGCGTTCTTCTTGCTTGCGAGGAATACGCCGTCCCGGCCAACGTCCAGCCTTACATCGACTTCGTGACGCCCACGATTCAGTTCGACAGCAAACTCGCTACCCCCGAGACTCGCAAGGTTTCCAAGCGTGAGGCCCTGGCCCCCAACAGAAAGGCCGTTACCATCCTTTCGGACCCGGACTCGCTGGACAACTGCAGCAACTTCATCACCCCGGCTTGCCTTCGCGCCATGTAAGTTACCTGTCTTGACTGAGATGCACTTCGACCTTGAAGAAACTGCAGATGCTGACTTCTTTGATTTAGCTATGGTCTCCCAGAGACCGGTGAGGCCGTTGAGGGAAACAGCTACGGTATCCTTGAAATCGCTCCCCAGAGTTACAACCAGGATGACCTGGACACTTTCTTCACCGTCTACGCTAGCAACGTGCCCAACGGCACTGCCCCTATCGTCGACAGCATCGATGGCGGTTTCTTCAGCAACGCCACCGACTCGGGAACCCGTGGTGAATCCAACCTCGACCTGTGCTACGCCATGGGCCTGGTCTACCCCCAGAACGTGACGCTGTTCCAGACCGGTGACGGCGTTATCTGGCAACCCGCCACTTACAACAACTTCCTGGACGCTATTGACGGCTCCTACTGCTCTTTCGAGGGTGGTGACGACCCTCTCTGGGATACTATTTACCCCCACACTGGCCTTGCCAACGGCTACGAGGGTGAGCCCATGTGCGGCACGTACAACAAGACCAACGTCATCTCTGTCTCGTACGGTGCTGTTGAGAACAACCACCCTGAGAGCTACCAGCGCCGTCAGTGCGACGAATACATGAAGCTTGCCCTGATGGGTGTTTCTATCATGTACGCTTCTGGTGACAGCAGTGTCGCTGGTAACACTGGCGAATGCTTGGATCCCAACGACGGAACTCCTAGACCCAGAGGCTACCCCGGACGATTCGACCCTTGTGAGTTCACCCATCCCAGTCCATCGGACCGTTCCCCCCACGCATAACAGTACGATATAAGCTAACCTCTGTTTCCCACTCCAGTCTTCCCCGCCTCCTGCCCCTGGGTCACAACCGTCGGTGGTTCCGTCCTGCCCCCCAACGGCTCCGTAACCGACCGCCAGATCGTCCCCACCGACTTCGTCCCCGGCGGTGGTTTCTCCAACTACTTCGCGCTCCCTGACTGGCAGAAGTCCACCATGGAGAACTACTACGCCAAGCACGACCCGGGCTACAACTCCAGCGTCTACAACAACACCCAGCAGGCCCGCGGCTACCCTGACGTCGCCGTGTCCGCCGTCAACTTCATCACGGGCCTGGCCGACGGCTTCCAGGCCTTCTCCGGTACCTCTGCTGCGGCGCCCACCTTCGGCGCCATGATCACGCTCATCAACGGCGAGCGCATCAAGGCCGGCAAGGGCCCCATTGGCTTTCTGAACCCCATCATGTACGAGCACCCTGAGATGTTCAACGATATCATCGAGGGTAACATCCCTGGTTGCGGCACCGATGGCTTCTTTGCTGTTGAGGGCTGGGACCCTGCTAGTGGTCTTGGTACGCCTATCTACCCCAAGATGCGGGATATTATGGTCAACTTGCCTTAAGGGCGGTTGATTGATGTGTCATGAGGAGATGATTCGGCTTGGTTGGTTGGATCTTTTTCTGGTATATAGTTGGATAAAAGAACTAAAAGTAACTGGATGGTTACCTGAATAATTGATTTAATGTTTATATATTTGCGATGACTTGTTGATGTGATGTGAAGTGTGCCGTGTGTTGTGAATGGTGATGATGGTAAAGACTTCGCGTCGTGAGTTGAGACGTGTAAGTCCGTTATGAAGATGTTGAGAGCGCTGCCTCTTTGATCTTAAACGGACACAAAAAGTCCATCATCACGATTCTCCACCACAAGTTGGGTATTACTTGATTGAACACTCTAGTTCTATAGATCTATCACAATAGTCTATGTATCTGTAAACATTATGTATAAACGATCTTCTCGCGAAACCCGTAATCTAGGAACAACATCGGGAACCGGTTATCTACGAACAACACTGGGAATCACCCCGACTCAAAAGACACAACCTCTTCCACTCGCGCGCATAACTCCGCGCAACCTCATCACTAACCGGAACTACCCGTCTCATCGCACCCGACACCCGCCTCGTATTACTCGTGTCAAGAATGACACCACCACACGCCATATGCTGGAAGTCCTCAGCGAAGAACTCCATTAGCAACTCGACCTCACCGGTCGACGTCTCGGACGTAGCCTGTGCGCACCAGTCGTCGAATGTGACGAGGGGATCACTCGCACAGCCTACTTCGGACATGAGAGTCGATAGCATGGTCGCCCAGTCTTGTCGCACGGGATTCTCGACGTGGTAGACGAGATCTAGGGGATTGGGCGACTGGATGATGTCGGAGATGACGGCGGCGCATGTGTCGACGGGAAGCCATGAAAGGGTCTATGATAATGTCAGTATTAAACAACTCAAAAAAAGTGAGAAGGGGACTTACTCCTTGAAGTCTGGGCCATTTTCGCAGTCTCTGCGCAATACCGACAAGAGCAGGGACATGTTCCTTCGGATTCCAGTAACCATTCGTACTGGCGCCGGCGACTTGTCCAAGCCGTATGCAGCACACCTCCATCTCGTTCTTCGCGCTGGAAGCAACGCGGGCCAGGATGTTCTCACACACGAGCTTGGCGTAGCCGTAGCCGAAGCTGTTCGTGCTGGCCTTGCCGTGCATGGTTTCTTCCGGCACAATGGGCACGCCGTCGTGGCAGCGGGCGTACTGACCGACTACCGAAATGGAAGAAATGAATGCTAATCTCGGTCGCAGCCATGGACAGCAACCGTGGACGTCGCGCGCTAGTTGTAGGAGGTTTTGCAGGAATGCGAATTGGCTTTCGAAGGACGCGAGCGAGCGCTTGAAGTCCATTGGCCAGGCGGCGTGGACGATGTGCGTGACGCTTTCAGTTAGGGAGGTGTAGATATCATCGGATAGACCGAGATGGTGCTTAAAAGGCTGGGCCTGTAGCACTGCCACTTTGTCTTGATACGCCGATGGTATGTTTGCACCCTTCAAGGCGGCTTGCTTGAGGAATTCTTTGATAGGATCTGACTCTCCATTCACTCCATTGGTTTGTTGTTGAGCTCCTTTCCGTTGGAGACAGATGACTTTAGCGACCTGCGGTAGACTGACCAAGTGGGCGAGAGTGTGTGAACCAAGACTACCGCCGCTGCCAGTCAGGAGCACGACATGTCTCGAACATGTTGCTGTTGACAAGCCGTATCGCATGACATAGTCCTCGATGGATTCTTCAGGCGCCCCGTTCTTCGCCTCGCCTAAACGTAAAGCCTTTGCCATGCGAGAAATCGAGGGGTTCTTATGCACGAAATCCTTCGTTGGCATGTTGAACGACTTGTCTCCCTTGTCGGCCGCGATCTGGACCGCGTTTGATACCATTCTGTAAATGCGGACGCACTGGAGGGAGTTAACACCAAGCTCAAACAGGTCATCGTCGACCCCGCACTCGTGGTTGCCGAGAGTTTCTGCCAGCTCCGATTCCACGATCTTCTTGAGCGAGCCTTCGAGATCATTAGCATCCAGGAGTATTTGGCTGTTGCCGTTCGACTTGTTGTTCTCCAGAAGCAAATATGCCTGCTTGATCTGCTCGTCGAATTGCCGGTAGACTTCCTTTCTGGAGACCGAACCTTTGTCGGACCGAGGCAATTTCTGCTCTTCAGTAGTGACTATGATGCTGTTCAGACTCGAAATCTTGGCATGAGAGTCCATCTGCTTTCCAGCCTCGAGAATAATCGGCCAAATGCTCTTCTTGAATTCGTCGACATCTGCTGGGGTCTTAGACGGCTCGATAATGACGCCTAATTCGAATCGGCTTTCGCCGAATGCGACAGCTGCCTTGACGAGCGGGCTGTCTGCCAACATATTTTCGAGAATTTTCGGTAAGACCTTCTCTCCTGTAGCGAGCACAATCACATCATCCTTTCTACCCACGGCGCAAAGATGGATCTCCTTTCCGACGCCTTCTGTTCGTCTGAGAAGCCAATCTTGGAGCGGGAAATCTTCCGTCCATCCGTATGGCCGTCCAACCAACTGATAAAAGCAATCTTTTGTGCCATTGGCCTTTTTGTTACCGTCGTCTGCGATTGGCTCGACACGGATGTCAAAGTCTTCTCTGAGACGCCAGTAATGCCAATCGTAGTGTGGACCAGGCACACATATAGGGGCTAACGCGCCAATTTCTGTTGCTCCGAAATCTATCAAGGATTGAGGTCAGTAAAGCAATGAGACCACTCAACATCGAATGACAGGGAAATCTCAAGCAATGGTCCAGATGCCAATTCACTTACGTGCAATTAACTTGACTCCTGCTTTCGCCAGCACTTCACCCACGGACAGCTTCAGTGGACCACCGCCAGTTGCTACGAACTGAAGCGGTCGGAGTACTTCCACCCATTCATCTTCCGGAAGAGAAACTATCTCTTCGAGAATATGTGGCACAGTCAGGAGACTCCGTGTCTGAGGAATTGCGCGTAATGAAGCAATGGTAGAGTCGCCCGTGGGTACAGTCCGAATGGGAGGTAGATAAAAGGGCTTTCCGACAACGAGAGAAAGCATAGGACCGAGCATGCCAAACCCCTGATTAATGTAAGTATATCTGCAGATGAAGCTCTCAAGTGGCACTTGAGTGGTTTGGGTACTTACATGGTACAATGGAAGCGTAGACATGTTCAGACCTCTGACATCTTCAGCTTCGGAGCGGGCATGGCACGTTCCAAAGCCAAGCAAGTACTTGTGCGGTTGGTAAATGGGCTTAGGCAAGCCCGTTGTGCCCGATGAATGCATGATCAGGACATTTCTGTCAAAGTCGTCGCAGAAGTGGTTCGGATCGCCAACCTTGGCATCCGAGGGGACATCGCAACCTTGCAAGTACTCTTGGAAAGGTTTCGCGACATCCAGCTGCATCTCGGGCAGGGCTTGGATAGCAGGCTTCAGCTTATTGACTAGTCCGGGCGATGCAATCACCCTGCTGGCGTCGACCTGCTCCAACAGGTGTTTCACGGCAGCATGGCTTAATCGAATTGAGATCAACAAAACCTGGAATTGCCATGTGAGTTATCTTTCTTCATTCGTAAGGTGAACTACATACCGGTACGCCGAGTCCCATCAATGCGAGAATATGAACCATTAAACCAATGTCGCTGTCCATGAACAATGCCACCGGGGCATTCCTGAGCACCTTGCCATCCTCGGTCTTCTGCGGGACTCTGACTTGTAACCCATTACCTGTGAGAGAACTTTTGCACCGCACTATCGCATCACGCAGCTGTCTCATAGACACGGGTACAAGATCGAACCCGGCTTCTTTGGTCTCATCCTTCACGGCCTGCTGACAGAAGAGGGCGTCAGGATTTGTGGCTGCATTGTAGTCGACGAGTTCTGGTGCAGTTCGTATGGCAATCTCAGCGCTCGGCTTGTGGAGGAGCAGCTCTGCTGGCCGGAAGACGTCCTGGCAAGATCCCATCGTTCAAGAGATGGTGTTGTTGAAACAGTCAACGATCACAACGAGTCGTTTCGTGAGAAGAGGTCGAGAGAGAGTGAGATCAACTTCTCGATCCTCGCTCGAGTTCCGTAAATAACACATTTTAATTCTTTCAGCAACGTTACCCTTACCGGTACCTTTACAGATGATGATTACCCGGTCTCAGCTCCCGACAACATCTGGCCCGCTGAGGTGTACTGCCGAGATACTCGCCCTTGAGATTCAGTTGTTTGGTTCCTACTCCGTCCTTCCACTCGGATCCTCGAACCAGAGTTGAGGATTGCAAACTCGCATATTCCGTACTCTGACATGGCATCAGCTGTCTGACGTGTCGGCTGATCCGTACGGAGTCTAGAAACCAAGATGAGCTAGGTACTTCAAGGAGTATGGGCTGTACCTCACCAAATGACGGCGGTGGGTAGGAATGCATACAGATTAATGATCGACGATGTATCCAATCCGAGCAGATGTAAGACGACTCGGGTGGTTGAAACGATTCCCCGATTCGGATTAGTCATAGTAATCATGCTGCGTTAGGTTCACCCCGGGCCGTTTTCTATAAAAAGATTACGTACCTAGTCATGTTTATAAGGATATGTATATACACGACAATACCAAGAACTTGTCGGATTTATCGGAAGTTATGACATCAAGCCGTTCTCACCTGTCAGACAATTGACGGTCCGTACCGAGGATTTAGCTGCGAAATGTCTCGTCTATCGACGCCGCGTTCCAAATCACCAGACTCACTACAACTGAGGTATTTCGTGATTTGTACGGAAAATCGACTCACTAGTAGAACGCCATTTCCATTAGTAGTCTTCAGAGAGGGGTAATCAGTAATCGTATATCATACCACAGTTGCGCAGGTGTCAATCTGCTTGTAAAATGGTTGACCGACGTTCTGGCAGGACTTGTCGGTCCGTAAACAGGAACGACTCTTAACATGGCGAGTCAGTCAGTCAGTCGGTCCATTCACTACGTCAACTATAGCACCAGGTTCTGCGTTCAAAACTCCATGCCAGGTTATCGTCCATCAAGGTGACAGGCAGCGCAGTTGTGCGTACGTATTCCCGCTCTCCGTTCTCCATGTGCCTCCAGTCCAACCCCTAATCCCTCTGAGGTGTTAATGCTGGTAACTGACTTGCAATGTGAGCACATTATCAGCCTCTTGTCGATATATTTCTCAAATCAGTGCATATTCTACTTCACGGAATGAGTTGTGGCTAATAATGGAGTGTCAGCTAGGTCAGGGTGATGCACAGTACTTGTCCTACATAAGCCCCGAGACGGTGACCCTGTAAGCAACCCGTCTTATATACCAGAGTTGGAAACTCGATCTGAGTTTGAAGTATTCGAAGCGGCGTCTGACAGGAACGTACGCGGACCCAGGCAGGAGGGTTTCATTCAGTGGTCGATAGTATCGCATCTTCGAGTTCTATAGTTGGTCAGTTCGGCTACTCAAATAAGCCGAAGCCTTCGTTGTTGGAGGTCTGATATTCAACCATCACTGCAACTCACAGGCTGTATCGCTTTCAGTTCATCGTTATTTGCTAAAATTTCCCGACTCTCATCATGTCTCGTGCCGCAGAGATTGAGAAACTGCGCAAGTTGGTGTCGTTGGTCACGCAGGCATCTAACGCAGTGATTGCCGAATGGGAGAATGATACTGCGACGGATGAGACCTCCGAAGGCGTCAAGTTGCCAAGTCACTCATTGTTTGAGGCACAGCGCATTCTGTTAGCAGCTGCGGGTAGTATCGAGGAACTGGTCAGCGATCCATCTGCGCGTCTGCTCGGGTTTTCCACGCAATACTTTGAGAGTCGAGCATTGCACATTGCCGCTGAACACCGGGTACCGGATATTCTTGATCGTTATCAAGATGGCGGCGCTCATGTGAGCGTCATTGCCAAGGAGATTGGTATTGAGGAGAAGAAACTCTGTATGCTCATACCCCTATACATCTTCAGATATCATGTATGATGGAACGCTGACAGCTCGAGATAGCTCGATTGCTTCGCTGTTTGACCTCGCAGCACATCTTCCGCGAGACGGCTTCGGACACATTTGCGAACAACAGGATCTCGCAAGCACTCGTTAACAATGAGGATCTCAGGGCATACATCATGCTTTTGTACGTATTCCTTCTGGCTTGTTGTACCCTTTCTCTGAGATAGTCACTTACACACCATCCATAGTGCATTGGATATCTACTCGGCGTCTGACTATCTTCCTGTGGCGCTTACAGACCCCAAGTTAGGGTCCAGCTACAAGGTCGAGGAAACGGCATTTAATCTGGCAGTGAACACGAACCTACCTCGATGGGGATGGCTGGAAAGCCAAGTTCCGGCTTCTGAGGTCAAACGAGTCAATAGCCAAGGTTATCCAAGGGCCGGTCATGTTGACACCCATGTTAAGATGGCTAATGGTGTGACGAATGGCACTACAAATGGCGATACATCCAGCAAGACACAGAAGCTTGTGCAGCGTCCAGAACTGGGGATCTTTGGTCGAGCGATGGTCGGAGGCGGGAAAGTCTTTGGAGCAGCTCACGTTGTCGACTACCCCTGGGCCGCACTTGGCAAGGCCACGGTGGTGGATATTGGAGGTGGTATCGGTGAGTATCACTATTGAAGCAGATACTTGGGGAATGAAGTGGTGAACTGACTGTGAGCAGGCGGGTTTCCGATGCAACTCATGCCCCAATACCCGAATCTGAGTTTCGTGGTGCAAGATCGTGCGGCCAGCATCGAGAAAGGAAAGCTCTTCTGGTCTGAAAAACATCCAGATGCAATGGCCACTGGCAGAGTGAAGCTCATGGCGCATGACTTTTTCCAAGAAAACCCCATCCGCGATGCTGAGATCTACTGGCTCCGCTACATTCTGTAAGTTGGCTCAAGGTACCCAATATCTCCGAGAATTTCGGTCGTGCTAATATTTTCACCCGTAGGCACGACTGGTCAGACGAATACTGCATCCAGATCCTCACACAGATCCAGAAGGCCATGGGCCCCGGATCCAAGCTTCTCATTGCCGATCAAGTCATGAACACGACGTTGGGATGCGAAGAGCTCGAAGCTGCCCCCGAGCCTCTTCTGGCCAACTACGGCAGCTACGTGAGATACAGCCATCAGCGTGATCTCGCCATGATGTCTATTATCAACGGTATTGAGAGAACACCCGAGCAGCTGAAGCGTCTACTGGGAGAATCAGGGCTGCGGATCAACAAGATCTGGGAATGCCGATCCCAGGTTGGCATTGTCGAGGCTGTCAGGATTTAGTTAGACATGGCTTTTACCTTCATAGAATCTAGAAATCGCGTTGCACTTTCTAACACTCACGCGACTGCTTGTAGAAACATATGCTCCTCGTTTGCGCCTGATAAGAAAGTCATTCTTGTGAAATGTGATGACGATGATGATGCAATGGTCATGCCGACACGGGCAGGCACCGAGAGGGGTACTAGAAGACGCAGGAAGGAACCTCGTGTGTACAGTACAGCGTACCACAAGTGCAACCAGAAGGAGGTGGCAGTCGGATACGGAACACTACTGCGACGACCTTCTCTTCTACATCATCAATTCTACTATCATTCGGTCCCCTACTATTCTCTTCCTGTCTCATACCAGTACTGCCTCATGCTTCTCCTGGCCTATGGTCCCTCAAAGACTGGGGGAAATGGAGTTTACTGGAGTTTTCAGTCTGGCGTCTTGACTGATTATTCGGTGCGCTCACGCGTTCGCTTCGACGCACCTTTCTCTTTCTTATGTCTTTTGTCTTCTGAATATGGTGTGAAATTCTATAATTAGAGTAAGGAATAGATGGAAAATTGAATGCGCAAGCAAAACCCTGTCTGCTTGTAAGTTGCATCCCTAACTGTCGTGTAATACCACATGAATTCAAGGTAGCTATACCGAACAGAATGACGGCAAGATTCTATTGACAACGCAAATACTGTACACTGCAAGCAACACATCTACGGTTCCCAAACAGCCTCGAAAATACAGCTCTTGCGATCCTCTGGCAGCTGGTAAGTACCACAAAACCGCAGTCTAGGATCCGCAGCAGCGAACAGCGACGCCAGCTCCTCCTTCGTCCTCTCCTTACTGTTGAATACAGCCATCATCTGCAGATCCATCTTGCGGATTAGCTTCGCGTCGAGAACCTGATCGGGCCTGCCTAACTCCTCAGGGGCCGGCACCACATATTCTGACACGAGGACACGCGCGCCAGGCTTGAGAGCAGGCACTAGCGCACGCAGGATGTCTACGGACTCCTTATCCGGCCAGTCGTGGATGATCTGGCGCAGGAAGTAGACGTCCGCCCCGACGAGGGGTTGCGTCTCGAAGAAGCTGTGTTCCTGGTACGAGATGTTGCTCGGCGCAGGCTTGAGCTCTCCTGATGCTCTGGCTTTGCTCACGGACTCGACCACTTCCGGGCGGTCTTGTACTGTGATGTTGAAAGAGGGATAGGCTTCTGCGATGGCGATGGACACATGACCACTGCCGCCTCCAACGTCGACAATGGACGCATTAGGGGGCAGCTTCTCGCCCCATGGGTAGGCTGCGACGTCGACGTTCTCGGGTCGACCGCCAGCTGAACCGTCTGCTTTGCTAAAGCCAGCCATGGCTTCGTCAAAACGGGCCTGTCGCTTCTCGTCACGGCTGAGCCATTGGAAGAAGCGATCATCGGTGTCGTAAGCTGCATTAACACCGCACTCATTGGGAGTCTCGCTGTGAGACCACTTGCGCAGCGCTTTGGGGAGAGCCACTTCGATGCTGGCGAGGTCAACCGTCGTGAGACGGATGAAAGTGGCAAATGAAGGCTCACGCGCCAACGTCACTGAGGCGACGGTGTGAGCGACGTGGTTGGGCTTGGGCTCGTAGAAGATGAAGTTTGTCATGGCATAGCGCAGAATGCGGGCAAGCTTGTCCTCTTGCAAGCCGGCCTTCACTGAGAGCTCGCTGAATGCGATCGACCCTGAAAGGGGAACGAGGGCCGGGATATTGAATTCGATGATGGTGCCTATGGATGTGGCATCGTGGCACTATCAATCATGTTAATCGAATAATTTGGAATAAGATGTCTTGTTTATGTGAATGGGTCACACTTACTGCAAGAGCCATGAGGTTTAGTTGCTGCCCCGGACCTTCGACGAGTGTCTGAAGCTCCCGGGCCGCATTGATGAGCTCGTTGACTGCGGCATTACCAAACTCTCTAAGGTTGGGTCCATTGAGGTCGTGAAGCGTTGGCGACGGGATCTTACGAGCCTCTAACTGGCTTGAAAGCGCAGACGCGCTCCGAGAGACAATCTCACTCAACTGCTCAAGAGTTCTGGCCGACATATTGATGGTACTGAGCGTTGGATCTTCGAACTGGACTGAGATCTGTTGACGCCGTAGGTATCACGAATCAACATGGTTCTTATGCATCGGATTGCAGCCGCGGTATTCATACTTCCTCGTCTCCCGAGACGCGAACCGACCGTCTGACCCAGCTGAGGTTGTGCTGGATCGTCAAGACTGCGTGGTTGACCAACTCAGATCTTGCCTGACTGCATACTCGGTTTGTTTCACAACTCAGAAAGAGAACGGAGTACTATTCCAAATAGAATCAGATCCATGGGTCGCAACTTTATGCGACAGTCGTATCGTTGTCCATGTGTGCGTCCATCCGCATCAGCGCTGAAGCAACAACCTATGTCGCTATTAATGGTAATTGTTCTATAGGTACACTGAGGCGTACGGATCTCCGTTGATCAATCCCTCCTATTCGCAAACAAAAGGCAGCATATCCATATACAACCTCTTGTTGCACAAACCCTTTTTCTCCGCGGCGTCTCAGCAGCGATGTTATATTCAGCTTGATGTGCAGCGCTTATGGTCTCCACTGATCTCCTGCCGTCATTTCGGACCAAGAGACCTTCACATCGAAGAACAACACGTCGAACGGGTTACGGCCTCGGATCAATGACCGGCGACGATTTCCCGTAGCCCCGTGATCTACATTGCCAACAAGATCCGAATTATGGCAGACATTAAGTTTATTTCTTATCTACCTCTGGCGAGCGTGGTGGGGATCTTGACAATTATTGTCTGGCGCATCATCTATAATCTCTTTCTCCATCCCATCGCACATGTCCCCGGGCCCAAGAGGGCAGCGGCAACGGATCTATGGCTACTATGGCGGACCATGATACTACGGAAATGCGAGACTTTGCATGAGTGTCTATCCAGATACGGACCCGTTGTCCGCATCGCTCCCAACAAGATCGTCGTCTCTGCACAGGCCGACATCAAGACTATCTACGGAATCGGGAGCAAATGTCTGAAGAGCCAGTTTTATCCGCCTTGGGGATTGAACGGCGCGTCTAACATTTTCTCCACCATCGATCCGAAGGATCATAGTGTTCGAAGGTCGATCACCGCTAGAACGTTCTCAAAGCAGTCGATCACGCATTTTATGCCCGAATTGACAAAACATGCACAAGCGCTTGCAGATCGTCTGGAGACGCTATCTAAGCAGGGGACTGATGATGCGCCAAACGTCATCGAGTTCATAAAGATGGCTCGGTATCTTGCGTTGGACATGCTCGGGTCATCTGTCCTTGACGAGGACTTTTGTCTGCTTAAAAAGGGGGTTGAACACCCCTTCGTGCACGATCTTGACGCTGCAACCCTCGTGATCCCCGCGCGCGCAATTCTACACCCATGGCTCTGGGCCGTACTCAAACATCTCCCGATTCCAAAATGGCAGCATTTCCTAGGTGGCGAGACCCGTCTGGCAGAATACGCCGCGAAGACAGTCGAGCGTGCATTCCACCAGAGCGAGAAGGAGAACTTGACTCTCGTCTCGTCCTATGCGAATTATGAAGACCCCAATGGTCTTCGGCTCAGTACCGAGCGCATCATCGGTGAGATTGCCGCCGTGTATTTCGCCGGTACGGACACGACGAGCACGACGCTGGGTTTTGCTGCGTATGAAATTGCGAGACGGTCTGATGTGCAGCAGAAACTCCGTGCTGAACTTGCTTCAAAGGTCAGTGATGGTGGCCGGATTTCGTACGATGTTCTAGAGAACGACTGTCCGTATCTCAACGCTGTCATTGCTGAATGTCTACGCCTCTACGGCGCTATCCCGTCACATCTGGAACGCGTCGTCCCAGCTGGTGGTATTACGCTTTCAACAGGCCATCGTATTCCAGCCGGTACCATCGTGGGTGTACAGTCGTATTCCCTCCACAGGGATACGAGTTTATTTCCCGAGCCGGAGTCATTCGATCCTGATCGCTGGCTGCACGCGACGCCAGAAATGCGCAAGGCGCTTTCTCCCTGGGGCTTTGGCAGTCGTATCTGTATGGGGCTGCATCTGGCTTACGTCGAGATGCGGCTCGCGCTCGCCGTACTGGTGGGAAACTTCGATGTCACTCTTCCGAAGGGATTCAAGCATGAGGGCATGACGATGAAGAACTTTTGGTTCGTGTTCCCGATTGGTGGGAAGGTGGATATTGTTGTTAGGAGGCTGGAAGGCGAGGGGATTACGGTCTGCGCTTGATTTGTGATGATGATGATGTGGACTTTGGTTTCTGTCTTTGTTTTCTGAGTACATAGATTGGTATTGAGATGTAATGACAAATTCGAGTAAATGGAATTAGGCAGAAAGGATAACTGGCTATTTTCACATGCTTGGTCAGAGTGAATATTTCCGGTCGTAACGCATCCCTTGCCTTGCTTGTATGGCGTAGGTTGCGAGGCAAATTCTCCGAGTCAGAGTGTCTTACATCTCGCTCTAGAGACTTAAATCGTGAACTTGTACATGATGCTACGATACAAGCAGTTTTATTTGACAAATACATCTTCATGGTCTTTTGTCTATATGGAATCTCACCTGCAAGATACTTGTGTGCCTATGCTTACGATACTGAGTACGGCGTGTCCAGCGAACTCCGGGAGTTGGAGACAGGAGTTACCAGTCTCACCCTCCGGATCTTATACTATGTAAAACCGATGTCAGACTATGTAATGCAGGCCTTCCAGAAGGATCAAGCTACACTACAACTCGGGACGGCCCCATCACGGGCTAAGCACGCATCGCCGCTACGGCAACAAGGAACAAGGGTCAGCCGGTCAGACATGGAGTTGGATCCAGACTGGGCACGTCCCGTCGCGCAGCAGTGAGACTGGGACAACAAGGGGATCCCTTGCCTCCCTCTCCAATGCCGATCGATTTATGCGAAACGTAGGTACCCCTCAGCTGGGTAATACGCGTATCGGCCGTGAGACGTGAACCCGTTGATACTACCCGTCATCACGGGCTTGTCGAGGGTTGTAACGATTACCTGCTTACTTGTAGCTGTAAATCCGGAGATCGGGTCTGATTCGCTCGGCTTTATGAGTGTAAAACCTGTTGCGGGATCCGAGTGGGATGGTCATGTCAAATCCGATTGTTGTCTCCAACGGCCTTGTTATGTCCGGCGATGGATCGACGATGAAGATGGGAAAGATGAAGGTTATATAAATGGTCTTGAGGAGATGCGAAATTGAGAAGTTTGGATCATCGCTTCATCGACATCTACAGCTCTACAGCTACATCAAGACCAATTCTCCAAACAAGTTTCCAACTTTTCTAACTCATCTCACCTCCATCAAAATGTCTCCCGCCAACCCCCTGTCCGCCTCCCCCATCGGCTTCGGGCTTATGGGCATGACCTGGCGCGCCAAGCAAACCCCTGACGAGCAAGCCTTCGCCGCCATGAAAGCAGCCGTCACCAACGGGGCCACCTACTGGTCGACGGCCGACTTCTACGGCACCACCGACCCCCTGGCCGGCATCGCCCTCGTCAGCCGCTACTTCGCCAAGTACCCGGAGGACGCAAGCAAAGTCACGCTCTCCGTCAAGGGCTGCACGGATCCCAAAACGCTCTACCCGACCAACAGCCGGGCCGCGACGCGCGCGAGCGTCGAGAACGTCCTGCGCGTCCTCGACGGGAAGAAGAAAATCGACATCTTCGGCCCGTCGCGCTCGGATCCGAGCGTGCCGACCGAGGAAACCTTTGCGGAACTCAAGGTCCTGATTAGTGAGGGCAAGATTGGCGGTGTGGGACTCTCGGAGGTCGGGCCTGCGACGATTAAGAAGGCGCATGCTGTTGTCCCGCTTTCGGCTGTTGAGGTCGAGTTCTCGCTCTGGAGCACGGATATCCTTACCAATGGTGTCGCGGCGACGTGTAAGGCGTTGGGTGTGCCCATTGTGGCGTATTCGCCTCTCGGACGTGGGTTCTTGACGGGGCAGTTGAAGAGTGTTAGTGATATCCCCGCTGGGGATGTGCGGTTGTACTTTGATCGCTTCCAGCCTGAGGTTAGTCCCCCCTTTTTTGTCATGGTGAGTACATGCTAATAGGAGTACCAGAACTTCAACAAGAACCTCGAGCTCGTAGACAAGCTCAAGGCCTTCGCCACCAAGAAGGGCGTCACGCCCGCTCAGTTGGCGCTGGCTTGGGTCATTGCCAGCTCGAACACGAGTGATGTCGGTGTTATTGTGCCTATCCCTGGTGCCACGACGGCGGAGCGCGTGCAGGAGAACACTAAGCTTGCCACGCTGTCTGCGGCTGAGAAGGCGGAGCTGGATGCCATTCTGAAGTCGGTGACTGTTACGGGTGGTCGCTATAACCAGCAGCTGGAGATGACGCTCTGGGGTTGAGTGGTCTTTTGACGATGACGGGTCGGACCGATTGGTGTGTTGTGTTTGTAATTGGATTTCTTGTTGTTTGTTATTGGTAGATTGAATTGAAAAGTATCTCCTTAACGTGTGGTTTCTATGGATTCTCGACGTACGATGTATGCTAGATCGCATTGTTATCGCATCAAAATGTCAGCTGAGTCAAGATCGTACGTCGTTTCTTACCAGCTCATCTCGAAGTCCGACGATGCTCTTTTCTCTTTTCTTCAATACTGTTCTCTTCCAGAATATTGTCGCCTCAACTTATGCCCATGCGATGACATGCGTCGATGCGATAGACAATACTTCGTACATACAACCAGTGAGAACGATCTCCAAAAGATGTACAACATCGTAGATCGTACGAGGTGGTAGACAGCTACAGCATGCGATGAGATTCTAGATCGAGACTCATGCAGAAGTACAACAGGTGACAGGTCACACTACATTGGTCCCCTACATGAATTATACATCGTACGTCTTATATCAAGCAGCCTATCATCTATCATCACGGGCGAGTGAGATGGGGAAAAGCCGTAAACCATTCAACCATACACATACAAAATCTATCTAGACACATACATCCCGCCTCCGATAATAACAACGCCCCTGATATACCCTCCTCCTCAACATCACGATCACTGCCCGCTTACTCAGTCCTCGCCTCACAATAAGCAGCCAAATTCTGCTTCGGCAGGCTATGCAACCAAACATCTTCATACTCGAAATCCGCCTCCGAGAACCCTTCGTACGGCTTCAGCTTCCACCGTCTGATCACGTTGCCCAGGAGCATGTAGAGTTCCGCGTAAGCCAGACTATCTTCATTAGCATCTCCCCTTTTTAGATACTTAGGTAAGAATAGTGACTTACTTGATGGCAATACATTGACGCGTCCCATTCGAGAAACTAGCGAGGAACTGCTCCATCTCGGGCGTCGCCTCGAGCCAGCGCTCCGGCTTGAAGGTGTGGCTGTCCGGGTAGATGGATTCGTCGTGGTGCAGGGCGTAGCTGTCCATGCCGATGACCGTCTTTCTTATGTCAGCTCTATAAAGTATTCATGAAGAGGTGATGACTTACTCCCGCCGGTATCTTGTAGCCGCCGACCTCGACGCCACCCTGAGGTACAACGCGCGGTAAGGCGCCCAAGACGCCGTAGGTGAGACGGAGGGATTCTTTGACGCAGGCCGTCTGACATTGTTAGTTGAAAGATGCAATGACAAATTAGGGGAGGGACGTACGAGATACGGCAGTTTCTTCAGAGTCGCGTACTTGGGGATGACGGTGACGTCTGGCACGGCTTCCCTGAGTTCGGCGTACAGACGATCATGGATCTGGCTGTTCTGTAAGATCCGGAACAAGCCAACTTCAAGCACGCTGGCAGTTGTCTCACTACCTGCTGTCACGAGCGTGTTGGCTTCTTGCGTCAGGTATGTCAGGGTATGCGCATCAGGATGCGGGAACAGTTCGAGAAGCTTCTCGAACACAGTCGTGTGCTTGCTCGATTGCAGGATCGAGCGGTCATCTACCAGCCGCTTGATATGTGCGCGGGCAGCGCGCAACATCTCCGCGTTACCTGCGCCTTCGGGCTCGATCATTTTCATCACCCAGAGTGGCAAGGCGGCTAGGAGACCGCCAAGCCAGCGGATGTTCTTGAAGATGGGGAGCATCATGGCGTTAGTCTCGAGGGCCACAACATGGCGGCCCATAAAGTTGGGCGCATCAAGTTGGCTATCACCTAATCAGCTCCATCTTTTCAAAAAGGGGTTCAAGGGGCAAACACACTTATAAGGCTCCGCATAGCAGAAATCCGTGACGATATCAATCGTAACCGCGCGGAAAATAAAGTGAAAATTCACCGTCTTCCCTGCATCAGAGATTTCAGCAATCTTGCGCATCATATGCTCAATCTTGTCCTGGATGACGCCCTCGAGCTCGAAGACGGCGCGCTGCGAGAACAAGGGGTTGAGCGCGCTGCGCTTGTTGCGGTGGTCGCGCGGGTCCGAGACATTGAAGACGGAGTAGTCGGACGCGAAACACATGTAGAAGCGGTCGGACTTGATGTACTTGGAGCCGACCTTGAAGACCTCGAGGTAGAGGTCTTTATCGTGGATGTGGACTTCGTCGGGGTTGATTCGTACGATGGGGCCTGTTCGGGGTGGTTAGTTTGGTGGTCCCCCTTTCTGCCTGTCTCTGTCGATTTAGGTGAGGATAGCCTTAACACACTCACCATACTTCTTCCGGAGCTGGTCTCGCAGGATCACCGGTTTCAACGCTTTGCGGTTGATCACCTGCCGAGACGCGTTTTAGCACGAGATTGATCATCGTCGCTAATGCAAGGATTCGCGCTCTAGCGTCGCGGATGAAACGTACCTCGTGGTAGAACTCCCAGAGCCATGTGAAGGCCGCTAGTCTAGGGCCGGGTATGCCTGCTCTAGCCAAGGGGTGCAGCGTGAGTCTATAGATGCCTAGAACGAGATAGTAGCATGGCAGGCCAAGCGCGAGCGCGAGACAGAGTTGCGAGAGAGATTGCGGGACGAGATGGTCTGGGAGCGCGATTACAGACATTTTTTTTTCGTCGCACTGTCGTCGCTGGATGGAACGGAACGTCTATGTGTGGTTTATTTTTTCGTATTTTCACGAATGCATACCCTATGGATGCGATCACGCTGGCTGCAGATATGTGTGAACCGTTTAGACGGACTTCTTCTCGTGCATATAATAGGACTACAGAGATACCCGGGTCTTCACGATCTCAGCTCATGCCTGCGCTCGGAGCTGAACCATGCCATGGTCTTCACGACACCGCTGGGCGAGTTCACCGAGTAACGGTGGGATAGTAATAATACTGAGATTCATCTCGATGTAGGAATCTAGGCATCTAGGCGACGCATCAAGCTCTGCTGCAAGGGATCCGAGTCGAGAGTCGGATGTCCCAGTAATGAACACTTATAGTAGGTACTATCAATGCTGAGATCAGCCGTACGACTCGCCACAGAATTGTCAAATACTCGTAGGCACCAACGGCCTGCCCGCTTCATCAACTCGTGTAATACGATTCGATAAGGTACGCCGCGGTTTCATAGATGGAGGGCAGCAACGTAGTAAGACGGCGTAAGAACAACCGACAAGCGAAGCCGGTGGCGTACGAGCACGGAGTAGCGGTACACAAACTACCCCATGATCCATCTCACGAAATGCGCCTGCTCTGGCTCCTTGGGACGCTCCACGAAGGACTTGGCAAAGGAGGGGTATCCAGGGTCGTGAGACCAGGGGTCTCTCTGCGCAACATCGTTGGGGGGAAAGGCTCCAATGGGCTTTCACGCATTTGGTGATTGGCAGATTACCTGCATTTCAGGGGTCGAAAACAAGCTTGTGGAGGCGTCGTTCTCCATGTCTTGGATTGCAGCTGGGATGTAGGACAGAGCGATGATGGAGGTTCGCGAGTCGATACGAGCAGTAGTCATGAACGGTCCACTTTCGTGACGATGACTGTAAGGACTCAGGAGTCTCGTCTATGCATCTCCTATCAGTCGAATCGATCGAAACTCGCCACCCAGCCCTCCGACACGTGTCGTACGCCTCCGTTTCTCCGCGCGCAAGATGCGGAGCGGCCTGCCTCATCTGGTCTAGCTGCCGTCATCCGTGATCCCGTAAGCGGCTTTGTCAATCGACGCACGTGGGTATGAAGCCTGGCATCTGAGTCTAGTCCCCTGGCTAAGGGCAGAAGGACGGAAGGACGGAAGGGGAGAAAACAAGGCAAGAGAGAAAATCTCGAATTTCGGCAGCAGACGCGCTAGAAACGTCGTGGCTCATTAGTTCGTAAGGCAGTTCTTCTTTAGCGCGCGCCCTTTCACTCAAAGACGCAAGACACGCGAAGCTAGGGACTCGAAGAGCCTAGCGGAACGGGTTCCGTACTCGGCGCCAAGGTCTAATAATAGTGTAGGTGTCCCCTCTCTCTCGCTCATCATCATCATCATGGGCATGGCCGATCTCTCAGCTGCTGCCAAACCCACGGTTTAATTACAATCGGGACGTTTCTGGAATAGAATCCTGCCAAGCAATGTCTTTGTCAGGCCTTTATAATAAACGATTACTGATCGCATTATAGTGGAAAAAAACGAGAAGAGAGAGATCTGGGTTGAGATCCGTATCCCGCGTATCCCATGCCCTGGAATAATACCTACTCGTACCTACATAGTAGGTAGGTAGGTATCTTCCTCTCTCCTGCGTGAGACTCGTAGCGTCTCGGATCGTGCTGACACGGGGACCCCTCTGACAACCCGGTATGTAGCCCGAGACGGACCGGCCAGTTCGCCAATAGAAAAACCGCCGCGTGTGCATAGCAACGGAACTTGTGCAGCAGCTAAGGGCTCTCACTAGTACACAAGCAGCTTGAAACCCGCGTCTCTTTGCTAACCTCCAACCCAACCTCGACTGTCCATACCTACCTGCTCGCCGTTAAGCGGCACTTCGCTTTGCGTCGGGGCTAAGGAAATAAACTTAAGGCTGTAGTCGTCTACTCCGGACGAAGCTGGGTAGCTTCGGATGAAGTCATAACATCTGGCCGAAAGGAGGTGGGTCCCCGGCCAACCGGGGTTGACATACTTTTTTGTTGTGGGTTGTGACTCCGACACAGGAGACTTCTTCCCCAACTCGGAGCATCGAGAGTGAAAGATCTTGGACTTCCTCGGTGGACTGGGGAAGTGCTATTCCATACGAAGCACTACTTTAAAGCTGTTGTGTCATGGTGGGTCGATTCGACAAGGGAATAAGATGATCGACGCGTAAGATAACTCGCTCATTCACAGCAGACGTTCGAAACAACAACAACGAACGGAGTAGCTAGCTGACAGTAGTAGGTAGCAGAGAGATCTGGATCTAGCACGGGCCGGATACGGAACCGGGAATAATCGTTACGTACTCAGAAACCACGGCAAATGAAGAAACACCCCCCTTGTTAGTTGCCAAGTCACGAGAGCATATCTTTTGGGATGGCAATTCGCGAATATTATGTCTCCGTAATTGTTGAAAAGTCTCCGTGAGTTGCCAGGGCATTGGAATTATGCACCCTTGGCCCTACGGAATATTCCCGTTCTTCAGCTCACGTTACGGAAGGATCATGCCCAGGGGCTGTACCAGATGAAACCGATACCATGGTCGTCGTCATCGTACAGTTGCATTGGGGCTTCGGAACAATACAGCTAGTGTATTTCGTATGAGTTTTGGTAGGATCGGTCTTGGTCTTCTTCTCGAGCCAGAAGACGGTTCGTAATGGGACTCTCTGCCTTGCCGACCGGCTCGCTTATGGACCACGGCATCGTTACAGTCTGACATGGGAAGGTAACATCAGACAGGGTCAAATTCAAAGTGGACCGTGTCCATGTCCATGGCAAGGCATGATCTGGTAGCGATGGTAAACTGCATGGGATGAGAGTTCGGATACGCTAGAAAGGCCAACACCAACACAACCAACGATCACACCACAGGGATTTTGTCGATTCACCGATCGGCAAATAACTAATCACCGTCTTGGTTTCGAATCGGTGATTCCTTTGCCTATGCCGTCGAATAACTGACGATCAGGAATTCGTGAATAGTCATGGGTTTGCGTTAGGGATTATTAATATCCCCAAGCTCATCGACGCTACGGGGAGAAAGGGGGGGCTATCTAGGATATAAAGCGAAAACGAACGCTGCTATGTTGACAAATCATAATGAGTAAACATAAAAATATGTGATACAAGTTCGGATTATATACACCGTGGGAACAAAAAAGAAAACAATATACACAAGTTACAGAAAAATACGTTTTTTCAAAAAAAAGACCACAAAAAAACAAAAAACAACAAAAAAAGCCGCAACCTACTCCCTCATAGAATCGAAAAATTCACGTCCTTGACATCCCCCGACACCATCATCCCGTTTATCACCTTGGTAAGTCCCTCCATCGTAGACTCCGTCCGACCAACGCGGCATCGGACCCGGATAATGAGTTCCTTCGTCGACTCGTCCGGCAGTAGAAATTGCTCCTGGCTGGGCACGCGACCAGTCGCATTCCCGAGCTCCCTAGAGGACGCCGGACTCGCCTGGCCCGCCTGGCCGGCTTGTCCTAGCTCCTTGTCGAAACTGTACTCTGACGTGTCTGCCCGCTGGGGTTGCTGCTGCTGCTGCTGCTGCTGCGGCGGCGGTTGGGGCTGCTGTTGCTGTTGCTGCGGGTATCTGTATCCTGCTGCCGATTGCATTGCCGAGCTGGGCGCCTGCTGGTAATTGCCGCATTCTGCTGCTGCTTGCTGCTGCGCCGTCGGATCCACCATGTAGCTCATGAGGTGGTTGGGGTCGTAATCTAGGCCCTCCAGCTCGCCCGACATGGTCCCCGACGCACACATCTCCATGGGCATGTTGTCGATGGTCATGGCCTCGTTGTCCATGTCCAGGAAGTTGAGGCCGTCCTCTTCGTGCGGCTGGATCGAGGGTGGAGACGGCGATATCGACGCTGTCGATGACGAAGACATCGATAATGATGATGACGATGACGACGACCGTGACGATGAGGATGATGAGGAGAGCGATGCGGGCGTTAAGGGGGCCCGGCTATTCGCGGCTTTAGCGTTGTTCGGCGCGTTCTCTGACCGTCGACTCAGGAGGGTGAATCTGTTCTTAGCTGCCAGGGCCGTGCGGCCTGGGAGGAACTTGCCCACGATATCGCTCCAGTTCCTGCCCATCGACCGGACCGCATCGAGGAGGAGGGCGTCCTGAGCATAATCAGTATGGGCGTATGTTCGAGAAGCAAGCTAGGGTGGGATGATGACGTTGGAGACACACTTCGTTCTCTTTCCAGGGACTGTGGTTTATCGACGGATCGAGATTGTCGTTCCATCGCTTCCAGCACTGATCGCCGTTTCGCGTCCCCACCTCCCCTGATACCTTGTGCCATTTCGTGCCGTACTTCTGGACGGCATCACGTAATCTCTGGTCTTCCTCCCTCGTCCACTGGCCCTTGCGGATCTCTCGTGCAATCTGATAGTGCCATCGCTTGCGGCAGTCCTTGTTGGTTCTCTTCGGGAGATAATCCGCGACTCGGTGCCAGTTTATCTCGTTATTCTCCGACGACACTGCGATAAAGGGGTAAGTGTGCGTGAGCCTTTAGTGTGTGACCATTTCGACAAAGGCCGAAGAAGGGCGAGAATCCGATGGAAAGACGTACCTTTTGCTACGGCGGAAATGAGCTGGGCGTCCTGCTCCGCCGTCCACCTCAGGCGGTCTTTAGACTCTCCTGACTGGGACTGGGGTGTAGCCATGCCCGACTGTGTGTATTTATTACGGTCTTCTTCAGCCGCTCTCTGACTTCTCTTGGATATAGCAAGGCGAGGGATACTCCAATGTCGAAGCGGGCAAGACCAAAAGGTGGGCTTCGACGGGCTTAAAATGGAGGTCTACGATTCCGGGGAGCAAGAGATAAAGAACAACAAGACAATGATAACGAGCAGGATGAGGAAAGGATTTTACTCATATGTGCGCTAGGTCTATAGTGTAGTGCAGTCTTCTTAGCGTCTCAATCTAGCCTCGCGATGACCGCGAAGGTATCAGCGTCGCCTGATACCCCTTACGGAACTGATTATCCCCAGGGTGGTCGACATGCCTCGACGGGGCCGGGATGGGAAAAGCCATCGTTTTAGGCTGTGAAATGCTACTCCCCTACCGTTCCCAGGCCCATGCCAGGGTGTCTTGATTTCTGATTTACATACACGGGGGCAATTTTTAGTGTGCGCTGGGGGGGAGAGGAGAAAATGTGGACGGCGAAATAAAGGGAAAACCAGGTTCGCCAAGTCGGGCTTGCATCAAGTTGCATGGGCAGACGGTAGGGCGACTAGCAACGACATGGGGTGAAGTAGTACGGTAACGGAAGTCGTGCGCCTGCGCCTAGCCAGCCTGGCCCCAAGCCACCGTCTGCTCGATGCATGCCTGCGTGCGTCGAGCAAACCAACCATGTGGCTGCTCACCGTACCAGCCGAGTGTAATACCCGTGCTGGGACTATATATATCCCGACCATCTGTCGCTGACGCATTGTTTCTCAAATAGAGTCGCGGGCACACGGCGTTGACAAGCGGGCGGGTCTTGAGTTCCAGTCCGCAATAGGCAAATGTGGCCGTGAGTTCCTCCACTCTTGCCCCGGTGCTACTACGATGGGCCGTTGGGCCGTGGGCCGTGGCTAGTCAGTCGTCTGGGTGAACAGCTTACCCCAAGCCGGCTTGGGCCCCTGGCGACTTGTGATGTAACACTGTCTCGTGGGGGTGTATCTCTACAATCCGGGGGATTGCGGTCACAGAAACGCCCGTGGAATTACATACTCACGGACTACATAACATGATCTCGAGGCCCTAGGATCGATCACGTTGAGATCAGTGACAGAATAATGTGTCGTCGGCATCCAAGCTAGACCCTACCGCACGTAAAGATTACGTGTGTGGGCGCGGGCAACCCGTCGTGAGCTCACCGCTCTCCAGCTCGCTCGGACATACATTGGTTTTCGAATCAGCATCGAGCCTCGCAGGCGTCCAAGTCCTGGCGCCGGAAAGTCCTGATCATCGACGATCTGACGTTGCCATCGTGCTTCTGAGCTGCTGCGTCTGACATGATGTCAGCTCTGCATGCCAGATCCTCCCTCAGGCATGGCATGGTAGTCCGTGCTACCCTCCTCGCTCTCCATAGGGTACCAATACGACGTACACGACGATGATACAATACGACTGTTATGAGTAAAACTTCATGCCGACAGTTGGAGGATCAATAGCATTCATGCAATGTGCTTTGAAAATAGAACATCTTGAGACGGTCTGTATATGGAGAAGGTAGCCATGAAAGCACGCTGACATGACTTGAAGTTCGCGAGAGAGCGCTGCTTTCACGTGAGACTGACCGGCAGCAAGCAAGCCAAGCTCGTCCCCAACGGTTCTTGGATGCCGAAGTACCTTGACCAGCGACTCCAACATCACGACATCACAGAGTATGTGAAGTCGTTACCTAGTCATTTACCATCCTCGATGTTGACACTAACTATTCGTAGGGCTGGGACTCAGAGTGACCAATTGATAAGAGGGTCTCCCAGCCAACGGTAACTTCACACTATCTAAATACATACCGCCCGACCTACGTAGCTGTCACGGACTACGGTGATTTATTCTGCCCGAGAGAATTGGAGCAGTCACACGCCCGAGAATATGTCTGATCATCTGACTACAAGAATAAAAATCCGCGTCCCCGACCAGCAGTGATCTCTGATTTGCCGCATTTCGAACGTGTGTCATATCTCCTCATGCAGATTCGCTGAGCAGGACCTGGACTATCTCCTCCTCCTCATGCGGGTATTGCCGCCCCACACTTTTCACATATAGGGGCGTGCTGGCTTGACCGTTGGCGACACTTAACTGTCGGCACGCCCCCACCACTACCGACGGGCAGTCCTACCATAATTTGGAATGCTACCTACCTACTTCAAGAGCGTTCATGCAAAAGGTCAAGTCTGTATCTCTCCATTGCTCACCCTTCGTATTCCGTATCTGCCAGACAGAGAGAGTTCTTGTTCAGGCAACCGAGCGTGTTAGGTACACTTCGTGTTGATCTAGGCTTGTTGCTATGTGTTGTAGCGCCGCTACGCTTGCCCTAAGAGCGTCGAAGTGCTGGCTAACATGGTGATATTCGGCCCTTAAGCGGATCAAGTGTCCATACCAAATCCTTCACTGAAGATCGTACGTAACCGCGATGACAATCAGAAATGGCCATAAGGCTGAAACGAACAACGGTCTTCATTCCCATTCCAGTATGATGGGAGCCCTACCGGGCAGGCCTCCTTGAATAGGGGTTAGACACTTAGACTTACCGGGCCTGGGGGGTATCTACGACGTTCACACGTGGAAGGGGTCATACACTAATGTAATCCGTAAAATCCTTCACTTCAGGGGATGGCGATGATCGATTACTGATCCCCTAAAACCTCTATAACGCTTCTAAATAAGAGAGAAAAAAATTATTTACAGCATAACTAAAGCCCCTAACAGACAGACAGGTAAGTCAAACTAATACATCGTGAGAAAATACAGACAGAGAGAGGGAGAGAGATGGAGAGCAAATTAAACAAAACAGGAACCATGGAACCGAATCACCAGGACCAACGACAACGACAACGACAACGACCCCCTACCCCAGATCGACCTCACTACCAGGTTCCATTCACCGGGATGTTATGGTACCCGTAGAAGTTATCCTTCGGATCATACCTCTTCTTCGCCGCAATCAGCCTCTCCTTCCGCCAACGCTCGTACCCATAGATCGGCCCCAAGCCCTCGTCGCCATGCGCATAGTTCTGGTAGACATACTGCTTCGGATACCCCGACACCCGCGTCTGGGCCAGGACATCGCGCCACCCACGAGCGAAATCATCCGACGCCTTCGCGACGCTGTCGTCCGTGTAGATCATCTCGACGAGCGCCAACACATTATCGAAGCCGCGGTTCGCGTACGCAGAGAAGTCCTTGGGTCGGGCATCGACGGCCTGCTGGCCGAATACCTCGAATAAGACGAGCGAGCCCGCGGCGAGCGGGTTCTGCTTGACGAAGGCGCCGTAGGAGTCGTAGAGCTGTCGGATGGTGCGGACGTCGAAGTTCTTCAGGTTCGTCGTGTAGGTGTTCTGGCGAGAGCCAGTGGCACAGGCTGCTGTAATCGCACCACCCGCGGCGACGGTGTTTAGGTCCGACCACGGCGTCACGGTCTCGTTGATGGAGAGACGGTTGATCTTGGCCGAGTGCTTGTTTGACGTCCCGTTGAACGATGCGAAACGATCAGAGAATTTCTTCCCCTGCGATTCCGGACCAGCGTATACGAGATTCAGATACAAGATGGGTGTCAGCGTTGATGGGTCAGCAAAGATCAGGAGATCCATGGCGAGGGCAGGGTCCTGGTGGGGGATGAGAGAGTTGACGACGTCGACGACACCCTCGAGCGAGTCCCCGTCAAAGACCATGTCGGCGTTGTAGTGGTTGCCGTCGTTCTCCTGGGGATACGTCTCGTATGTCGACTCGAGAATAACACCGAAGTTCTGACCGGCACCGCGGACCGCCCAGAATAAGTCAGAGTGCTCATCCTCAGATGCATCGACGATAGTACCGTCCCAGAGAACCATACGAACACTTCGCAAGGCATCGCTGGTAAGGCCGTGCTTGCCCTGAAGTCTGCCGTGACCACCGCCAAGCATGGCGCCAGTGGACCCGACACATACACATGATCCGACAGTGATCTCTCTCTTGTGGTCGTAGAGAGCTTGGACAAGGTCCTGATATCGAACGCCACCACCAACAGTCATCGAGTTGTCATCGTTGAACTCGATATGGTTGAAGCGCTCTAGCTTGACCAAGACACTGTCTTGGACTAGACCCAGAGTGGCCGAGTACCCATGACCGCCTCCTTGAGCAAAGTAGTTGATGTTTTGGCTTGAGAAGTAGTTGAGCTAAAGACATATATTAGTCACAACTCAACTAACCAATTCATTTGTTTGGTAATTATTAACTTACTGCAATAGAGACATCATTCTCAGTTTCAGGGATGAAGACATAGTCGAAAGTCGGGGCACTGTAAGTCGACCAACGCGTTGTCTCGTTCGTCCACTCAGGCCATGAGGAGTCATGGATATCCCCTGAAGGGAGAACACTGAGCAAGCCAGTCGCATTCGCATCAGTTCGTCCCTGGAGAGGATTCCTAAGACGAATGAGCGAGGGCGCTGCTTCGCTGGTGCCGATAAGGGCTCCCAGCACGGGGATCCAAGTCTTCAACATCATGACGTGCAGTCCGTGAAGATCCAACCAAAGGTAAACGTAGCCAAAGAAGAAAGGAAAGTGAGTGAGTGATGAAAGTCGTGTGTGAATGCTGATCATGAACCTCGACATCAACGTTCTACAACAACCCATTAAATATCAAATATTGCACCCACCACCTCTACCCACGCTCACCGAAAGCAGAGTATTAAACGAGTTCATGCCGCGAGGGTCTGGCGCAGCCGTGCTATTCTGTGCTGTGTAGCCCAGGGCAACGTTGCCGTTGGGATCTTTGTCCGCGGCGACAAGTAGGCTGGCGAAGCGAGGCGACATGGTGGCACCCGTGATGGTGAGAGCCATCGGTCTTCCAAATCAAGAAAAAAGGCACTGCTAAGCAACATCTCGTGATCTCGTCGACGCCGCGCCCCCAAAAAAAGACACGAGATGTCAAAAACAAGCTTTCTGTCGTTCCCAGGTCCGTAAAAACCACGTGGTTGACCCTGTCAAACAGGGGGTGATATGTGAGAAGCTTGACTTGGGTCGTCGAGGATGTGATTCCTTCAGGTTCCTCTAAATAGACCTATTAGCATTAACTGAACCGAACTGACATGACAGATCGGAGAGAGAGTAAGAGAGTAAGAAAAGAGTCCGAGTAAAATGCTCTATATTTAGGCCCGTGTTGGTGTTTTCGACGCGGCTGAAACTGTGAAACCACAGACCTTGGAGGAGGCGTTTTTCCTGTCAAGGGGCTGAGCCATGGATGATTCGATGTTCTTCGCGAATCAGCAAATCGCTGATCTACACACACGCGCGGAAACCCGGTCATCCCGCGCGCGCGCGAGAGGGAAGGACAGCTGCTATTCGGAGAAAAAAGTGCAATCATGGAATTAAGTCGACAAAATGGTCGTCGGACTCCGACTTGTCCGCGCGCGCGCACTGCCTAGAACCTCTCGTGTCAGTTCGAATAATAATGGCCCCTTGAGAGTTGTGTCTCCGCTTGGATTTTTGCTTCCGAGACCCTTTCAGCATTTTCTCTCTTTCAGTATCATACGATGGCGTCTGGTTACTTTGATCCTGGTGCCATACCGGCGAGAACGCTGTCTCGCGGCTCGAGACGCGAGTCGTACATCCATCGAACGTCGAGACCTACTTCGCAGATCTATCATCGCTGGTCTCTGCCTGTCGTGCATGGCGATTCGACGGCAGAGTTGACAGCACCGCAACCCGCGGGCGCGGAATATGGTGTTGAGTTGACGGTTGCTGAAGCGTTGCGAGACAGGACGATAGGCAAGGAGCAGGGGATTAGCAGCAGGGCTGCTATTGAGCATGGGAGTCCACCCGCACAACAACAGACCCCGGCCGGGCCCGCGCTGAGGGGAGGAAGGGTATGTAAAAGGCCCAGAAGAGGTCCGAAGTCTCGGCACTAACACGCACGAATCATTTGATACAGTGGTTCTTGATCGTAGTAGCGATATTGATTAATACATTTGTCTATGCGATAGACAATACGATTGTCGCTGTCATTCAACCTGTAAGTACCTACCTCGTATTCAACTTGACATGTTACTAACACTCTCAGGCCATCGTCAAACAATTCGACGACCTCTCCGACTTACCATGGGTATCAACAGGGTAAGTAGCAGCATCCAATATCGTATACATGGTACGGCAGTTCTAACCCCTATATCCACGCTAGCTTCATCCTCGGTGGAACGGCAACCGCCCTCCCTTTGACCGGCCTCTACGGAGCCCTGGACGCAAAATGGCTCTACATAGTCGTAAGTCCACTATACCGCCCCCATGGAGCACCACATGCAAGTCATGCCGTGCATGACGCAGGACCGCCCGATACTAACGAACTCAGTTCACTGTCATCTTCACCGCAGCATCCGCCCTGTGCGGAGCAGCACCTACCATGCCCGCCCTGATCGTCGGGCGAGTGATTGCAGGTGTCGGGGTAAGTATCTCCCTGTAAGATGCCCAGACATGCATGCAGGTACTGACCAACAATCCCAGGGCAACGGAATGTACCTCGGAGCTCTTACCCTCTTGTCCGTCTTCTCCGAGCCGGCCAAAACATCCATTTATATTGGCTTTGTCGGCTTATCCTGGGGTGCCGGGACAGTCATCGGCCCTCTTATAGGTGGTGCGTTAGAAAGTAGTGCCGCTGGTTGGCGCTGGGTAAGTTGTCTTGAGTAAGTCACATGCCACATGCCCATTCTGACACCCCCGACAGGCCTTCTACATCAACCTAATCATCGGCGCTGTCTCCATCCCCGTCCTCCTAGTCCTCACGCCAAGTTTCCGGCCTCGACCCCTTGACGTGTCCGCCCTCCAGGCCCTCCGGAACATCGACTGGGTGGGCTCGGCCCTAAGCCTACCCGCCTTCGTCTTCATCATCACGGCGATCAGTTTCGGCGGGACCCAGTTCCCCTGGGATGGAGCCTTCATCGTATCCTTTTTCTGGGCCGCCGGAGTCCTGTTCGTCGGGTTCTGGCTGCAGCAACTCCTGACGTTCAAGACGACGTTGGCGAATCGGCTGTTCCCTATCCATTTCTTCAAGAGGAAGGATTTGTTCCTTCTGTTCATTATTCAGGGTGAGTGGCTGGTCAAATTCTTACTGGTTGCATTCCTGATCGTCTGACACCCTCGACTAGCTAGCGCCGGTGGCATCGTAGTAGTGCCCCTTTACCTCATGGCGCTCTACTACCCCTATGCAAAGGATGACTCCGCCATCGAGGCGGGCGTGAAACTACTCCCGCTCGTCACATTCTTAGTCGCAGCCATCATCCTTAACGGCTACGCCATGGGCCTATGGGGTTACCACCAAGCCTGGATAGTAGGCGGAAGCGCCCTAGTGCTGATATCCGGTGTTTTCTTCAGTGAGTTCGTCCAACCCCTAACCCTGACCATCACACTCACACCCCCCAGGCCGACTCACCGTCTCCACCTCCAACGCCACGATCTACGGGCTCCAAGTCGTCCTCGGGATCGGCACGGGCGCATTCAGTCAAGCCGGCTTCGCCATCGCGCAAGCCATGGTCGAGCCGGCCGAGATCCAGAACGCCATCTCCTTCATGCTGATAGGTAAACCCCCAACTAGCACCTACATAAGACTCTTTTCCGTCCCGTCCGTAATTTAGTGCTGACACCCCCGTTATGCAGCCCAACTCGCGGGAACTTCCTTCGGCCTAAGCATCAGCGGCGCCGTCTTCCAGAACTTATCCGTTCCGCGCGTAGCTGCCGTCTTGGGGCCGGACTTCACGACGGAACAGGTAACGCGCATCGTGTCGCGGATCGATGAGGCGCTTATTGCGTCCCTGCCGGCTCATTTGTATCGCGAAGCGCAGGATATCGTCGTCAATGCTATCACTAATGGGTAAGTACGCACTCTTGACGAACAAGACAACGACTAATGAGTTTCGTAAAGTCTTGTGCTGGTATACGCTGGTGGTGCATTATGTTTTCTCTGTGGTCTCTGTCTTACGGTAAGTTCCCCTGAATTAGATGTGAGACTTAGGGGCTAATGATACGTAGCCGAATCCGAGACTCCTAGGTGCGCATCCGGATCAATCCAAGCCGGCTCTGCAACTTGACATGGAAGAGTTCACGACACAGGTGCCGGATCCTCACCATTCTCAATGGGACAACGTTATTTAGGGGAGTTGACAAGGTGCTTGTGTGTTAGTTTGTTTAATCGTTTGATGGCTTTGATATGGCGAAAGGGTTTCATAGACTGCGGGTGCATCATGTCCTGGGAAAAGGAGTTTGGTAGGCGTTCTTGGTTCAATAGAAAATGTTTCGGTATTTCTTTTGACTCCGTTGTGACCGGACTTTGAGTGGATATAAGCTACCTCGGAGTGAAACCGTCCCCGACTACGGAAGATACGGAATACCGGGGGCCGACTGTTCCGGCAACGTCGGCGCTCCTCTCGGTCCGTCGCAGCTGGGTGACATCTGGCAGCACTAACACCGAGCCTGAGCGGCGCAGCGCAAGTCATGATGGTGACCTTTGCCCTCGTTCAAGGGTTTAAGCAAATGCCTTGTTCGCAATGAGAGATCTGATCAGTAATCGAAAAGCCTTTAGCTTCCTTCTAGCATAATGAGATGAAATTACACCTCGATTTCTATGTTCAGTCAACTTTTAACGCATCCGGGAATAGCAGGCGTGAAGCTATACCCACTTCATACACCTACAGTAATCCGTATCGAGTGGTTAGAGGTGTACGAGTTAGCCCACCTTAAGGTCCTACACTCCGATGATGCCGATATCTCCTTCACCGCCATCGAGGACATCCGAGGTGTCTCTTGGAGACGTCTGTGGTGGGCCCATCGGTGCAAACACCGAAAACTGCCAAAAACTCGACGGCGCAGCTGATAACTCCACCGCCGTCGTAAAGCTAACTCGGGGGCGCTAAGGCTCAGCTACACTAACGTCTAGCGCGCGAGGCAAGATGAGATCTGCCTGCCCTGCATTCCTTTTGACGCCATCTTGCTCTTCGTAATTTCCTTTTCCCCCGCAATGCTAATGCACTCGGTCGACTCGGCTGGTCGACTCGGTAGTCGAGGGGGATCTCTGTTAGAAAAGTAGCTCGGATCGATTTACTACCGGCGGCAGATTTACCTTGCCTTAGTCAAGGCTTGAACTCTGCGCGGTCTCGTTTACTAAAAAGGGGACGAGTTCGGGAGGATCTAATCTAATCTGATCACCATCCTCCGTAGACCACTTCGATTTATGTATTAGTCAATAGGAACCGCACTATGATTCTTCTTTTGATAGAAACCGCAATGTTGTTTCTTTTCTTGGACTCACGTAGATGTTGAGAAGGCTCTTGAGATGGTCGAATGCAAGAAGGCAAGACAGTGAGTCAAGTTGGGGCAGGACTTGCGGTAATAGTAAGATCCCAAAGCATACACCGAAGTGAGCTCATTTCTTTTCTTATTCAACCCCTGGAGTATGAGAATTGCAGCATCTTCGTGGCGTAGACGTAGATCGTTACTGAATTCTCAGCTGGGACAACTTCACTCTGATTATCTTGCTCACGTCGAGTTGAGAAGTCCTTCGCAGAAGTCAGAGTCGTCGTCAGATTGAGCAAAGACCACATGGGCAGATCCGGGGTCTCGTTACTCGGATTATGTACGTGAGCTCTTAACTCGGGCTTTGCGATCTAGACACCAGCTCATGGTAGCATGCATCGTATTCAGATGTATTGTTGGTAGTTGGCAGTTGTAGTAATGCCCCTTGCGGTGAGAAGTATACAACGATACATCTCAGGTTTGGCGAATCCCGTCGTAGAGTAGATATGAAGCTGATTTTCTGTGAAACCTTCTCGAAATCAAAAGGCACATCCAACTGGCTCGGCTTACCCGTCACAACGCCTCATCACCATAGATCTCAACTCTTGTTTGCAACTCTGATATTAAATTGTGTTCCCCTGCTTCTTTCTGTCTCACACAACCAGCGTCACTTGATTTAATCTTCACTCGGTAGCCTGCAAGTCTTGGGCCTCTGGGATACCATTCGCTTAGTTCTGGTTGTTTAACACACCTCCCACCAATAGAGCCATTTTCAACATAGCTACTATGGATTCGGAGATGCATTTGTTCGGCGGACAAGGCTGGTCCGGTCTGTTCCAGGAGCGACCTATAGCCGTCGCGGCACACGACGCACGCGCCTCCCGGCACGCGGAAGACTTGCTAGGCCTGTGCCATAAGGCATTGGTCAAGGACGTATCATCGCTGTACGGCAAGGGCGACGACGAGATCGTTCAATTCCTTTCTGTTTTTAATTCGCCGACTTCACTTCTTCGCCCTCCAGAGCAACTCCAAACCCATCCATGTGTTCAAGGGACCACACTATGTCTCTTCCAGCTTCTCCGGTTTCTCGCGGAGACGACCAACGGGTCAACATACGAGGACTCGTTTCATCAGATTCACGGAATTACGGGGTTCTGCAGCGGAATCCTTCCTGCAATCGTTGTTTCTTCTTCATCTACTATTGGAGAATTCGTTGAGCACGGCGTTCAGGCTTTTCGGGCGGCGTTCTGGATCGGTTATCGTACTGCGGAGAACGCGAGGCGTGTTCTCCTATCACACCCGGACCCGGGCAACGGGCCCTGGACCTACAACGTGAGTGGCTTAAGCCACTCACGAGTTTCGGAGCTCCTTTCTGACTTCAACTCCAAGGAAGAGGTAAGAGAAAATTTCCCCACACGAACCCCTTTTGATGAAAATGATGCTAAAGATTTAGCAACAGGTCGACATGCAACTTACGCTCGCTGGTGTCTTGCGCGATTCCAATTTCACGGTGAGCGGACCAAGTCCAGCTTTCAAGAAATTTCTGGCTCAGCTGTCCATTTGCTGTGTCGTTCGGCCGGTCCTTGTCAACGCACTATACCACGGCGGAAAACGAGTCGCTCCTCTTGTGGATACCATAATTCAGGATTTCGAGAGCAACAACGTTCTGTTTCCGTCATTTTCCGACCTCCGACGGGATGTCTTTAGCCCATTCGACGGGACGAAGTTGTCGGACGGTCAGTCTGGCAAGACCCTGCTACGCGAAGTGTTGGAGACGATGCTAGTGAAACCAATTCACTGGACTAAAGTCCTTGACTCTCTGCAAAAGGAGAGCCCTCTCAAGACTGCGATTGTTTATGGCCCCTATTCAACCATGCTGATGCCCTCATCCAGAGCCTCAGCGGATAACGGACTCCAAAGGCGAGACGTATCTCACGAGAATGTCGATGTCCAGCTGAGGTCGAATTATCATCAAAGCGATGAGGACATTGCGATCATTGGTGTCGGCCTCGATCTTCCCAATGGATCAAACCTGGATGAGTTCTGGGATAGTCTCAAGAACGGTATGAATTTCGTCAGTCCAACTCCCAAGGACCGTTTCCCCAAACAGGAACGCTATGGCAAGGATACCCACACAACGCCTCATCATGGCAACTTCATTCGTAACCCCTGGGCCTTCGACAACGGGCTATTTGGCATCTCGCCTCGTGAAGCCAAATCCATGGACCCTCAGCAACGTGTTTTGTTGCAATGCGCCTATCATGCTCTGCAACACGCCGGGTACGTCGCCGATACGACTAAATGCTTCCAGCGCGAAACCTTCGGTTGCTATGTTGGAACTGCCACGGGCGACTATGTCGATCGAATGAGTGAGGAACTCGACGTCTACTACAGCCCTGGAACTCTGCGCGCTTTCCTCAGTGGTCGAATCTCGTACTGCTTTGGTCTGACCGGGCCCTCCGTTGTCGTGGACACAGCTTGCTCCGGTTCACTGGTAGCTATTCACCAAGCTTGCAGGGCGTTGATCGCCAATGAATGCAATGCCGCTTTGGCCGGAGGTGTCAATGTTATCTGTGGCCCCGATGTATGACCCCCAATAACCCTTACCCTGTACCCCTTATACTAACGTTGATGATGTAGATGCAAAGAGGACTCGCTCGTGCCCGCTTCCTCAGTCCCAATGGTCAGTGCCGACCGTTCGACGCCGAAGCAGATGGATACTGCCGTGCAGAGGGAGGCGCTATGTTTGTACTAAAGAGACTGAGTGATGCTGTTGCTGAGAACGACCGTATCCTCGGCGTCATCAAGGCCACCGGAATCAACCAGTCTGGCAATGCTGATTCAATCACTCATCCCCATGCCGAAACTCAGAAACAGTTATTCCGATCAGTCTTGTCCCAGTCTGGCATCCTCCCTCAGACTATCACCGCAATCGAAGCCCATGGAACTGGCACACAGGTAAATGAACTCTCCTACATTCATGGATATGCCGCATGCTAACCAATTTTACAAGGCCGGCGATCCCATCGAGTTCGATAGTGTCACCAGTGTATTTGGAAAGGGTCGCTCTTCAACAAACCCATTGATCCTCTCTTCGATCAAAGGTAACATTGGCCATGCTGAAGCCGCATCCGGCGCTGCAGGTCTCGCGAAACTGCTCATGATGATACACAACGGCCAAGCACCCCCACAGGTCGGGCTCAAGGTTCTCAACCCTAAGATTGCTGCCATGAAAGATGATAGCACGATCATCCCTGATCGACTGATTGAGTGGCCAAGGGTGGGAGACATGCCACGACGAGCTCTTGTGAACAACTTCGGTGCAGCCGGTTCCAATGCGTGCCTCGTTCTCGAAGAGTATGTTGCCAAGAAGGATGAGCCCAGAGAGGTACGGGATAACAGCGCATATGTGTTCGCCCTTACAGCCAAGGATGATGCGGCTCTCGAACGCTACCGCCAGTCACTGCTGAAAGACAGAGATCTAAGAAACGTGCCCCTTCGCGATTTGGCATACACCAGCACGGCACGACGAACACTACTCAAGTCTCGGCTAGTAATCACAGCTACCACAAGCGAGGAGCTCTTCCAATCTCTAGAAGAAACCCATGCCTCATCTGTCGAGCAATCTGCGGGTGGCGACTCGCGCCCTCAAGTAGTTTTCGTTTTCTCTGGACAAGGATCTCAGTACCTCGGCATGGGTAGAGAGCTTTTCGAGACAGCACCAAGTTTCCGCAAGGATATCCTGCAATGCGAAAGCATACTTGCAGAAGCCGGACACGCTTCCATACTACCACTCATCCAGCCTTCGGCTTCCTCGACGCAGTCATTGGACGAATTCGGCATGCTAGCAACGCACTGTGCTGTATTCGCTGTGGAGTATGCCCTTGCACGTCTCTATAGCTCATGGGGGATCCGTCCAGATGCCGTATTCGGCCACAGTCTGGGAGAATACGCAGCATTCGTGCATGCAGGCGTGTTGAGCCTCAGGGACGCTCTCCTTATCATTGCGCACAGAGCCAACCTGATAGAGGGGAAGTGCAAAGTAGGATCAACGAGCATGCTCTCAATCAATGCTAGCGCAGCATTTGTTCAGGACTTCCTGTCGAAGATGGACCCTGCTCCTACAAGCCTAACAATTGCTTGCGATAACAGCTCTCAACAGTCGGTGCTCTCTGGGCCGTCAGACGAAATTGGCAACCTTGGCGCAGTACTGAAGAGCGCTGGAATCAAGAATAAGAAACTTGATGTGCCCTTTGGTTTCCATTCGCCTGCGATGGAAGCCATCAGACTGTCACTTAATGAGTTTGTCTCTAAGGTCAAGCTGCAAGAACCGACCGTTCCATTAGGCTTGGGCCTTTACGGCAGGATGTACCGCGCTGGTGATATCGACCATGAGTATTTCTCTTCACAGGCAATCAATCCCGTCCGGTTCCGGGAGACCGCCGAGGAGTTCTCGAAATCTCAGGTTAAGGGCCAGACAGTATGTCTCGAGATAGGCCCACACCCTGTCATACTCCCAGTGTTGAGATCGATACTTAGCCCGTCTTCGACCAAGTACCTCAACTCGCTCCACCGAGACACCGAAAACTGGAAATCAGTGTGCCAGTCTGTTGCGCACTTTGTGCGTTGCGGTTTCGAGATCGACTTCAGCAAACTGTTTGAGGGACAGGAAGCTCAGCTTGTTGACATGACCCTATACCCTTTCAGCCAGGAAGAGTTCGTGGTCCCATATACCGCCTCAAGCTTTCAGCGAGGTCTCCACGCAAGATTGGAAAGCATCGCTCAGGACTCTCAAAACGGATCACTGCTCTCAATCAAGGGTGGAGTTCAGCCTGCCTACGAAGCTAATCCAAGGGTTGAAGAGTTTATACACGGTCACCGCGTAGCCGGCTTGCCCCTCTGTCCTGCATCCGTGTATATCGAGCTGGCACTCCAGGCTTCTCGAAACTCCCAACACTTCAACGGCAGTGCAGAGAACGGCACCAAGATCACTGTGGAGAACATAGTATTCTCATCGCCTATTGTGCGCCACGAATACATTCCTTCCGACATACCAATTCGAGTCGCGCTTAATCAACCCACTGGACGGTGCGATGACGCCTTATTCAAAGTCAGCTCTGAAGTTGACGGGGCCAATCAGAGAAACTGCGAGGGCTTGTTGAAGTTCAGCAATGAAGATGCAGTAGATGATGCTAAGCATCTCGAAATGATGAGCTCGAGGGGATTCCGACAATACGGCCAGCTGATCAAGCGGAAGATGCTATACGAAACCATCTTCTCTCGGGTAGTCACGTACTCGGAACTGTACCAAACCATCGACCACCTTGAGATCAGCGATAACGGCCAATCGGCTTGGGGATCTTTCCGTCTCCGTCAGCCTGCGATCCTCGAAAACAGCGTATCTCAGCCTGTTTTCGTTGATACTCTCCTACACGCAGCTGGTTTCCTCGCAAATTGCTCTGTCAGCAACTCTGATGTATGCATCTGTATCGGCATCGATAGTGTCCACATCAACACGGATGTAACAGACTATTCTGAGTCCTTCAGGCTATACACTGAAATCTGCAATAATGGTAGGAATGTTGTCGGTACCACTTTTGCCTATGATGGCAACGGAAAACTCGTTGGCTCGGTGCGAGGTATCGCATTCCGCCGGATCGAAAAGGACAAGTTCATAAAGTCCTTGCGAGCAACAATCCCGATCAAACAGTCTTCACAACATGCTACAAATGGCGTGAAGATCTTGAATGGAGCTGTGACTCCGGAGGAACCCGAAGACGAGGGATGTTTTGCTAGTCCAGGGCAGAAGTCGACGACTGCCAGTGACTGTGGTGAAAACGTCGCCCCAGCTAATACTGGAAGCACAGCACCTACTGTTGATCAGGTTTATGGTGCAGTTGCAGAGGTAGCTGGCCTTTCCAAAAGCAAGGTTAATGGAAAGTCCAACCTGCAACACCTGGGCTTGGATTCCTTCATGACTTTCGAGTTGCTTGACCTTATCAAAGTGCGGTTCGGAATAGAGATTCCACACAACGAGTTTGAATCCTGCCAAACTCCTGACGATATTGTACGCCTCGTCGAGCCACAGACATCGCAGCCACAGGAACAACCTGCCAGCCAAGAAGTCAAGGTGGCATCGAAGTGCCTAGCGCTGATCCAGAGAGGGTCGGATGAAGCTGCTCCCATCTATCTCATCCACGATGGAAGCGGTGTGTGCAACATGTATAGCGCGATCAGTGGCCTCGGTCGCAACATTTACGGTATCTCCTGTGACCCCGAGAACCGATTTCAAAGCGTAGGAGACATGGCCGCGGGATACGCGACCCTAATAAACACAGCAAAGCCCTTCCTTCTCGGAGGTAAGTAACATATCAAAAATCCACCTTTGGATTCAAGAATCGAGGCGACTGACATGTAGCTATCAGGATGGTCTTTTGGAGGAGTAGTAGCTCATGAAGTGGCACGAATCCTCCACGGACAGCACGCACCAGTACTAGGCGTGGTCATGGTGGACTCGCCTTGTCCCACCACACACAAGGGTATTCCCATGCCCATACTGGAACGTGTTTCCGAAGGGAAACCCGAGTGGCTAAGGCGCAACTTCGAAGCGCACAGCAGCTTGCTCGGAACACATCAGCCGGCGCCGGTGACTGCAGAGTTCCCAATGGTGCTACTTCGGAGCACGGAAGCTGAAGATCTCGGCAACGAATGGTGTCCGTTCCTTAGCGACGGTCCCGAGAGACGCGAATTGGCTAGCCAATGGAAGGAGCTGGTAGGGCCTCAGATTCGCGTCCTTGATATCCCCGGAAGCCATTTCCAGGCTTTCAACAAACAAATCGTAAGTGATCCTCTAGTGCCAGATTCATCTCATATACTGATAATTTGAAAGGTTGGAGACACGTCAAGAGGTATTTCCGACGCTATTGATATCATTCAAAGAGGCGCATAGGCTTGATGGCAACGGAGAGGCAGTTCACGGATGAAGACATGGCGAGTTTCGGTGCCCGTGAGAGGTTGGGCACAAACACATGGATGATTTTCTTTTGGGCTTTTTTGAGTTAGATAGATTTGGTATGCTTCATTGCATCAAAGCAGCTCCTGGCTGCCAGTAATTTCTCTGGGGTTTTGTAGTTAGATCGTTGGAAATAGAATCTTCGAATGTTCAATGATGAGAACGCGTCGTGAGTTGAGATGTGATTCTGGAGTGGGGTTAAGGTCACCTTGAACCGACTAGGCGAGGTGAGTTATGCTTATCGCTACCTGCATTAAATCCTTGCATAAATACATGTACAAACTCTGGAATGATCTCATGCCATCATTGGACCAGGCCGACTCAACCACATCACCAAATTCGTCAATGATGTCCCTCACCTCATCATCTGAACTTCGTCTTTCTCACGCCCGTGAGAGTTCTACAAGTACAAGATCATCACCAGCACAATTTCGTACCCTCTAAGATCCTCTGAATTTCTGTGTCGGCCTGAAGACACGCTGAATTCATTCTCACTTCACCGAACCCGCACTGTGAGTCTGCTCCATAAGGCTGCATAAGCGAGACCTGGAGAAGCGCCGGGCACTTCCGCGATTCCACGTTTTGCTCCACAGAGACACAGGGATTGTTCAGCCAATCGCAATGGAGTCATCGTCAATTGCGCGATCTCCTCACTCCCGGGCGAGAGGAAGCATGGAATTCAACTCGATCAAGCCTCCATCAAGCCACTTTGCGATAAAAGTTCCATCCAGACCGGGGTGACGCGTGGGTATGGACACACACGGAATGTATTGAACATGCCAAGTTTTCTTGGCCATCACGCAAGGGCTTTCTCCCGCGGGGGAGATCTAGACTCGATAGTCCTTGAGGGTTCTTGAGACACACAAACATCTCGGACTCCGGAGGGTGATGCTTGCGACTGGCCCTTCAATGTTTGAGAGGTAGACTGTCTCTTCTCATCAGCGAAGGAGTTGCATTGATGTCGAGATCTATCCTCCAATGAGATACGGAAGTTTCCCCGGATGAAACGTTGATAAGACGTTCCAAAGCGAAAACCCTGGCTGTCTGTAATGAAGGACTGATCACAAATACCACGTTGCGACGGTGTTACGGTAGGAGAAACTTCTGTCGACTCCGGTCGTTGTGACATTACTCGTTATGGTCGACCGAGACTCGAGAGCCAAGAAAGTTAGAAAGGACGTCGCATAGTACCGTACTAATTATAGCTTTCTACAGTTTACCTGGCTCAACAACAAGTTGGGATTACCTATCTCCTTGACTGCCTTAAGGCTACAAATTGGTCACTGGCTCCACCTCTACCAAAACGAAACCTGAGTTGGACCTCGACCATCAGCCAATTCATTAAGAGTCCAAAGTAACTGTGAGTTGTCACTTGTACTCGTTACTTTTGTGATTGGCCAGTGACCGGTTTGTAGCCTTAAGGTAGTCAAGGAGATGAGACGATCAGCGCGTTCATTGCGCTGAACCATTGATAGCGACACACGAAAGAGTGTCAACTCACTTCGATGGCACATTTGCTTGTGATACAGACGTCGGAAACGCTCTCATATCTGGTTCGTCCAAGTATGTTCATACTAACTCGTTATGAAGTATATCATACAAATAGAGCTCCTCTTGTTACTCCCGGGTCCATCATGACTGACTCGGGTTAACTCATATCGTGCTCGTAAGGAGACCGAGTACTGAAGTACTCGACATTGGAATATAAGGTGCAAAACGTTGCTGCAGATTGGTCCGAAATGGCTTCAATGCGCATTGAAAGCCATTGAGCAATGTGAGAAGCAATGATATACAGAGAGCCTTCGCCACAAGAGTACGCAGATGCCTTTGTGTGTTAAAGACTAGCAGTACTACACGGGGCTTTGTGCCATCTCATATTCCATCGCATGAGGGCCATCTCCAGTCGATAACTTCGTCGTCGAGTTCGACTTTCGTCCGTGCATATCTGCCTTACTCAATGGAGCGGCCTCGACATGCTCATTCGATGGGTCCGAGTTGTTGTCTGTGGCATACGCAGACCTAGACCAGCTTGAACCACTCTTCAAGCTGAAGAGGCTCCTAGTGACTTGAACGGTCTTCTCCCAGTAGTGTCTCCTGATCAGGAACTGAAGCGTTGGGAGACAGGCAGCGACAATACCGATACCACTCTCGACAACACCCCAGTATAGATACTGGGTTACTACGACTATAGTGCTTGTCAGCTCACCGCATGTTTCACCGCATAGTTCGACATGAAATACGTACGTAACCCGTCTTCGTCGGTGTTGAAACCCTGTGCAACAAGACGCGCCAGGTTGATCAGTCGTAGCAGAGAAGCTACAATACTCCTGAAACAAGCGAATTAGCATGGTATGGTTGATGAGGAATGAAAAAAAAAACTTACACAGATCCGAGAAGGAAGACACCGACTATGGCAATCTTTCTACTCAATGGCAAATTCAGTTGCCAGATCTGAATTAACCGGTTAGCCCAAGTCGCTGATTACCACAAGCAGACTCTTACCAGTGGGATGGGCGTAGTGATGATGATGAGATCCAGGATGAACCCAGTGATACACACGGACAGAGACAAGTGCATCGTGTCGACGCAGTTCTCCACGATCCCGATTGTCGTGCCCCAGAGGGCAGAAAAGTTGGTCCTGCATTGAAAGAGCGACGCAAAAAAGAAAGCTACGGACGACGAGATAACGATGACGATTAGACCGTTGATGAGATAGCTAGTCGGCGTATCCTTGTTTACGACGAAGATCCGGCGATAGAAGAACAAGAAGCTTGTCTTGATGCATCCAAACGCCAGCGGAAGCATAAGATCAAACGCCCATTGAATCTGCACACCAAAGATTAGACACCCCCTTGCTTTAGGACAAACACATCATCCCTTACCTTGTAGATCAACGCGATCTGCGGCGTTGTGAGGTAGAGCGGGTTGCCCTCGAAGTCGGGTGGAATTTCCGTGGGGTACCCGATCGAGTGGTGAGCGACGCCATACGTGATAGAAATCGCGATCGCAGTGACTAAGATCTAATGCGCCGGTATCAGCAAGATGCGACATCAATCGAAACCGCAGGTTCATATTACTGTGGCTGGAAGCATAAGCCAGTCATCGGCCTTCATCGCTTCCCTCTGCTTCTTCCGAGCCCCAAAGCGCATCGACACGGCGATGATATCCAAGGCAGACAATAGGATCGCAGCCGCGATGACATAGCCCGGTTCCGTGATATAATACCGCATCTTTACACGTAAAGGAAGCGAATCGGGAGCGGTATGTAGGACCTTGGTTGTTGACAATGATACCGTTTGGCGCGTTTAGGCAGAGAGATATCTGTGGACGGTCATTCGAGGGATGGGGTGGTCATCTGATATTGAGAAGGACCTTCCGGGTAAGTTTCTAGAACTCTTGACATCTGACGCATGCTGTATATACCTCGGGTCACGCATGGCGGTTTCCCCTATTTGATGCACCACGCGAGCGAGCGGAGGGGCTTACCACTGCCTGTCTGTCTGAGGCGATACCACCCCATCCCGTCCACCAACGGGCCGCGAGTGGCTGTGTTACCAGACATCATGCGGGCTGGAAACAGAGCGAGTAGTAAGCACCGGCACGTCGTAATTACTAGGTAGGATTCTCGCGTTCAGCATGGTCTTGGCCATCGATAAGGGAATGTCTCTTCCCTTCGGTCTACGAGATAGAACCACAAGTCAAGGCAATTCTTCGTCACGGATCAAGATCAAAAGTCGTCACAAGCAACAGAAAAATAAGCATTGTCTCTCGGAGAGAATGCTGGTTGCCTACGGTCGATCATCAGAGACAGACACGCCTGGAAACTGGAACGAGGCGTACCACTTAAGCCAGACAAGGGATGGTCAACGGTATTTTTGCCGCCCATCTCAGCGTGGCGTTACTTAGTGAATCACGGCGGATCGATCGACATGGGCAAAAGTCTCTTGCTGCAGTGTAACATTGGGAAGGGGAGAGGTTCAAGGTAAAATCAGCTTCCCTTCGTTGCTCTAAGAGTGTAGCTAACTTGTGCTGTAGTACGAGCATCTTGGCGTAATCCCTCATCACTCCATCATTTCGATACAGATATGGGAGCGGGGGAAGAGACCAATGATTTGCCGACTTCCTAGGAAGCACTCGATTGTTCCTTAATCTCCGTCGCGATTAATACCAGGTATGTGGGATACATGAGGATGATAAGATTCTCGATCACCCATGTAGGCCATTGTCGGCCGCCTTCCCCCTGCAAGTCCATCATTCCACTCGACCCTTGATGGCCAGGCTGTCATAGCCCTTCCCTTGATGTGATGTCCCGTGGCCACGGGCGGCCCATCAGAACATGACCTCGACGACACCGACGCCTTGTGGTACAGGGACATCGCTATCTGCGGCAGCTTCCCAGTTCGATGATTGAACTTCTATGATAAGGAGTTAGATGAAGCACGGGTACACATTCGTGGGCAAGGTGAATTACCTGATTCGACAGGGAGAGCTCCGACGGCAACGAATGCGAGAGCCGCTAGTAGGAATGTACGGACAAACATCTTGACTACTGTAGGCGAGGCGTAATCGAGGTGAGACTGGTGACAGTATTTTGAGTATTCTTAGCTCAAGGTGAGATGATGGAAAAAGTCTCGTCTAGCCCGAGTCACAAAGCTGGAGATCCGGCACTCTATATATCCCCAAGATAAGGTCAGGCACCTACCGTACACCCCACGAGACGGGAGGCGATTCGGAAATCCAACCGCAGATCTGGCTCTGCTGGCTGTAGGACATCCCAGGACCAATGAGTCTCATCACCTGCAGAAACGGCACATCGGTCATCCAATCCGGTCTCAGTTGCCAGCGAAAACCGTCGATCGGCCATGCTGGCTCCCATCGTAACGACAACCGGTCCATCATTGGTCGGACTCGAAGCAGGCTACAGTTGAGTCAGACCGACCGACGTGTTAAAGCAGTAACATCGCGAGACAAAGTCTCGCGCTCAGTTGGTCACTTGATGGGAGAGTTCAGTGTTCCAGCAGCATTGAACCTCCAAGACCTTTCTTTTTATCGACTTTGCTCTGTTGTCCTCCCCAATCAGTCGTGGTTGTTGTCGATAGATTGGTTCCCGCGCCAAGCAGCCTGCCGATTCGACCTTCTTAGATAGGGAGGTCTCGACGAGAAGTGTCTCAGTGTGGCATTGGCAAGGGCGATTATCGTCCATCTGTTACGGCATCGAATCAGTCACTATCATCGCGTTTCAACGTACCACTGGGAACGGGAAGCATTTGGTTCTTCTTCTCGATCAACAGCCAGACACATTTTACGGCGTATTCGTGCTAAGAAGTCCTGGGCACAACATCTGTTAGGGCTGTCGGGCAACCCTCCGCCGATCACACAAGCCTCCGGCACTGAAGCTTGGCAATGGGATGAGAACCAGAATATGAATAGTTCAGAATCCGAACGATGTCTCTGATGTCATGCATGCAAAACCAACTCATCTTTCCCTTCTCATTCATAATGGATGCCTAACACTGATGACTGCAGGTCTCAAGAAGAGTTCCCTTCATCTTCAGATCGATTTTTCCCTTTCTATTTATGCAATGTCAGCTTACAAGTTTCTGTAAAAGACATCGAGTATTTGGGAGAAAATCATGAATGATACCGCAGCGACACTGCTACGCATGTGGATGCCGTCCCAAAAGAAGTGACCAGTCTCGTTACCTCATTCTTATCCGGCTTGTTTCCGCTGTTTCACCTTCTTGATTTGCATTAAATTATGCATCTTTCGCCTCATTCTCATCCGATTCCTGTGATCGAGAAGAAAAGACGAACTTGAGATCTTGTACATCGGATATTAATAGCGCCTCGATACCACTTCCTGAGCCTCGACAACGGCGATGGCGCTATTCTCATGGTATAGGCGCCGTTTGGTACCCCTTGTGGGTAGCTCTCATCCCGAGACGGGAGTCTCTACGGATATGCCGGAGGCGTCCGCGACGCCGTTCCTTTCGCTCGAACATGCTTCTTATGATGGCGATAGCGACAAGTCATTACCGATAAAAGAGAAAGAGGATGTATATGACTTCGCGGGGCCTTCATTCAGGAGCAAACAGTCGAAGCTGGGTATACTAGGCAAAGTTTACTTCGTCTTGGTTCATCTTGTGGTCGTCTATCTCATCCTGGTCCTGAGGTTCTGGAATAAGTCCGATGATAGTGTTGGTAGAGAGAGTTTGATGAGTGGTGAAAGTTGGTGTGAGTATTCCTCTAGGATCTATATGAGATATGATCGGCTAAGAAGAAAACAGCACCGGTCCGTGAGTTCGTCGAGTACTCGCTTCAGTCAGAACATGCTACAGAGCATGACAAGCACTCAAAGTACTCCGGGACTCCAAGTCATGATCAAGACGATGCATGGGATGACCTGATAAGACGTATGTTGAGACCGATCTCAATCTCCTATCGACTTTGATGAATAACCTACGGTAACAGCTATGTTCTTCAACGCCAGCATGGAAGAACTCGAGCGTGCCGGAGAGCGGCTCGAGAACCTGGCAGTTGTGGAAGGAGGCGGGTATGCAGCCACCATCGGCGCATACCATGAGCTTCACTGCCTCGTATGTTCTCTCATCCTCATATGGAAGTTGCAATATTAAGAGCCTCTAGCGACAACTCAGATTCTACGTCTTCAAAGATAGATACTACCCAAACCTCACCGCAGGACAAGAAGCCTATCTTCACGGCCATCTAGGTACGCATCTACTCACTCACACTTGCCAGGACCTCGATTATGCGATATCCACGAGAACTGACAGCTCGCACCAGACCACTGTATCGAAACCCTACGTCTAACAATCATGTGCTACGGGAACCCCAGTCTCGTCTCCTTCGCCTGGGGCGGCGAGAGCAGACGGAAGCCCCTCACGCAGTCAAACTCGCGCTCCGTGTGCGCGAAATGGGAATCTATCGACGCCTGGGCTCGCTCTCGGACACCGGAGCACTATGCCTTGGCGGAGAAGCAAAATTATGTCGCGGGCGAGGGGCAGTAATGAGACCAGGCGGGTAGACTGTGGCGTGAGATGGGCGATTACTCGCAGACCGTTGAAACGCCAAGGAGTGTGGCGATCCTTGATGATTTTGAGGCCCCCGATTTATGCGCAGGACTAACATAGACGCCAAGATGCCAAGTTGTGTGAGTAGGTAAATTTGGAAAGCCGAAGATCGATGCAACTGGACTTCGCGATATACTTTCGCCTCTTGGCTGTTCCTTGATAGGAGTTTGGGCCTGAGTAAGATCTACTCCGTAGATATCCCTAGGTAGGGTACGAAGTGAATAGATTCTTTTCATGAGCTTGGCATGCTTCGCACCTTTTCCTCGCAAGGATGAAGTCCTGGAGCCGAGCATGCAGGCCAGCAGGTTGAAATGGAACCGGTAATCCCACTTCGCAAAAGCAAATATCAAATCGAGTTCCCTTTCGCCACGATTAACTCTTGGAGTAGTCAAGGTCCCGTGCATGTTGAGCCGCCTCGTCCTAATTTGCTGCTGACATGCATTTATCACCGTCGATCAACTACTCGAAAGAAGTCGAAGTGTTTTGTGGATTTGTATCGCGTGTCTGACTTAGAGTGCAACATTAGCCATGACCTGCCACAATGGTCTCAGACAGTGAATATCCCGTACGAAATACGGGACGCATGTGCTGATAATGTGCTGTCTGATCATTCGATGTCTTGGTACCTTTACCCGTGACATCCTCTTGAGATTCTATATTGTTGTAACTGCTTCGATGTTACAATGGACCAAGTTCCTGAAGAGGGGTTCATCTTGGACCTCTTTATGTAAGTCGATGAAAGGGGCGGTGAATTGTTCGAATAGTCAAACCCGACCAGTGACTGAATTGTTAATACTCGTAGGTAGGAGTAAGATGTACCGGCTTCGTGGTAGGTCTTACAGCAAGCAAGCTCGTAATACCACCTATCGAAGGCACCCAATGTAACCTGGACTTTTCTGTTTCACCACCGCCTATGGAGAACGCTCATCTGATCGTACCGGCTTTATTGGTTGGTTCTGCGTCTATGTGTACGCATTTTGCACGGGAAGCACCTTTATATGCTGTGAACTTCGAGACACACTTACCTCACACAATCACAGACGAATTCTAGCTGAAGTCGAAAACGACCAGAACATCCACTGCGTCAGAAGAATACCAAAAATTTACCTCAGATAACCGCCCCGCGCCACATCCCGAGCCACTGCGCAGGTTTACCTCACAAAAGATCGAGGACTCAAACCCCTCATCCCCACCCAATAACGTCGACATGAGCATCCGCATAGCGATTATCGGCGGCGGTCTCGCCGGGACAACCCTAGCCAACGCGCTCAGCCAGATCCAACATGTCGAGCCCAAAGTGTTCGAAGCAGAAGCCAGTTTCTCAGAGCGTGGTGCCGCTGTCGCACTGAGCACGAATGCGCTGCAGGCGCTCGACCAGATCTTCGTGCGAGGAGCCAAGGATGAAAGGATCTACCTGCGAGGAGGCAAGGATGAAATGATGAAGAAAGCTGGCGCGGTTCCGCTGAACTCGACTCGTAGTCTTGTAGTATGTTATGATAACATTTATCATCTTCATTGTCGTCATTATCAAGGCAGAGGCTCACAGTAACAGGGATCAGGACCACACGCCGGAGAGCTCATCTACGACTCACCCGGCACCGAGTCCGAGTCGGAGATCGTCGTTCATCGCGCCTCCTTGCTCCGCGAACTCCTCGCACCACTAGATAAAGACATCCTGCACGTCAACAAACGACTGACATGCATCACCCCCATTGCAGGACCTATTTTCGGAACTCCTCGCTACGAAGTCGTCTTCGAGGACGGATCAAAAGAAGAATTCGACGCCGTCATCGGCGCCGACGGCATCTTCAGCGCCGTACGCTCATACGTCCTTCAAGACGAGGCGCCCAAACACGCCGCTACGCCAGCTGGTTTCTGGGATTGCAGAAGCGTCGTGTCGATGGAGAAGGCGAAAGCCGTGCTAGGCGAGGATCTCTTCGCGGTAGATCGCCAGTGCGGATGGGTTGGTGAGGATGCGTTTCTGATGCATGATGTTATGGAGAATAGGACGCAGGTGCATTGTGTGATATCGGCTGTTGAGCGCGCGCCTACCAAGAATAGAAAGCGTCCACTGAATAGGGAGATATTGACGGAGACGCTTCGCAACTGGCTTGATGGGCCGATTGCGAAGGGCATTATCGAAGTAAGTCTCTTTCTTCCAGACACATAGATTTATGCTAAGAATGTATAGCTTGCCCTTGAACAGGACGACCTACACGGTTACTCCCAGTGGGAGCACAAATCAACCCCTTTCTACTCAAGAGGAAATGTGTGTATCATGGGCGACGCGGCCCACGCAATGACGCCATGGCAAGGATCCGGAACAGCCATGGCGTTTGAAGACGCCATGATCCTACAACAAGTCCTTCGTTTCATTCAATCACCAGACCAGGTTGCAAACGCATTCAAGGCGTATGACTTGGTGAGACGACCACGATGCCAAAGGGTCATTGACTCGAGTCGGGAGACGGGCATGATCCTCTGCGGACAGAATGCAGAAGCTGGTCTTGACCCGGAGAAATTGGGCGGATTGCTTGCTACGAAGTGGGATTTTATTGCCGGCTTGGATATGGAGGCGCATAAGGAGGATGCGTTGGAGAAATTGGATGAGTGTGTGGATGCTGGTAAGGCGTGATGGCGATTGGATTCACACATTGGCGACAATACGGAATGGAAATGGGTAGGTTGATATATGAAGCGTATTTCGTACGCAGAAAAACCAATAACAAGCAAACAAGCCCGCTTGGCTCACCGGTAGAGCGCCTCACTAGTAATGAGGAGGCAACTGGTTCGACTCCAGTAGTGGGCAATTTCTGATTCTTTTTTTTGGCGCGCGCGCCAGCTTATACCGTGAACGACGCCTAGAAAGAAACCAGCCATTTTTTGTGCAGCACGACATTGGTTTAATCTGTACGAATATTTGGATCGTATGTTTTTTGGGAGGTAGGAAAACCTCAATGATCTCGAATTTTTAAGGTTTTAAATGCTGGGCCAGACGCAATCGACACGTCTGGCGCGCCCCACTCGCATCGTGATCACCATCTCCGTCACAACATCACCTCTTTTTATCTTCTATCGAAACTGTTTCTGTCTCACGGCCAATGTTGACCGTCTAAACTACTGCGGCCTTCTGTTTCATTTTCTTCGGTGCCGTATTTCAGACCGTGCAACTAATCGTTATGGAAAATAAATATGCCCACATCAGATGGCAGCGCAATGCGCCAACAAGTATGCATCGGCTGCCGGCTTGAATAAGCTCTTGATCAATTCCACGCCTTACGCGAACCGTCTCAACTCATATAACCTGTCGTCGAGCTAAACAGAAATGTATAAGATCGACTGGATTGGCTGGGAGATGAAGTTAACATCTCTGCTAGGATGCTTCGTCTCATAGATCTGTGGTTATTGCAGGATGCTGCTGCTGGGTGGTTGAATGGGAACAGCCAGCAAGATTCTATGACAACGGCCCAGATGCCTATGAGCCGCCCAAAAGCACTTACAATTGACCTTGGTTTTCCGGTAACCACGGCTCATCCGAATTGCCATGTCTACAATCCAACTTCCAGGCAAGACCAGACTCATCATCGGCAGCTTCTACCCGTATGTCCACCATATGAACCGCCCATGCCTCTTCAGCGGCGGCACAGCCTATACGCCCTCATGGTCGACTACCTGGAGTCGACATAAGCCTAAGGTTTCACAGGTGTCTTCCAGTTCTGACCAACCTGTTATGATGTGAATGAGCATGACCTGGCGCCGCAAGTAGCGAATGATGGTGTTATATACAGAAGTCCGATGGGACGGCTGATCAACGAGCCGATCAGACAGTTCAACAGTCGACCAGCAAATAGCAGTCCAATGGAGCTACTCGACAACAGCTCAACGAGACTCTTATTTGAAGCTACCAAGTCAGAGGTGGCTAGAATCACGCACGCATGCTACAACGACTTAGAGTGTTTTTAAACTACCCCTGAACATGTGCTACGTTGCGAGTATTCGGCCCATAACTTCCCATGAGTGAGCTACACCATAGGTTTGATGACTATCGTACTTCGGTCTAGGACTAGAGTCATGTATCAGTCGGAGGGTGAGCAAGACCCATACATAGTCCTAATTCATGATCTACCATGATCACATGTGTTATATTAATGCCACGAGACGATTCGTAAGAAACATGAGAATGTCATGTCAGACACATACAATTCAGGGTGTTTTATATATATACATGATCTTAACCCGTCTGTCACGTCGAGATCTACCTTATTCAGACCGCAGAGAGGTGAATCAGAATGACACACTCCGGCACATCTGATGTTGCCTGATCAGGAACCGATGAAGAGACAAAGGAATCTACACCAGGCAGACAGTGTTACCGTCCGTAGCAGACAAAGACATCCCAGGCAAAACCCGCCTGCCCCTACATCCTGCATGCAAGGTAGAACTTAAGATCCAGTCCGTCTTTGCATCCTGCAAACATGCTTCAACTTCACATCACCTCATCAAGACGACCGTCAAGTTTAAACCCCTTTATTCACCACCCACTACCTAAATCGAACCAAGAAGAAATCGCAAACCCCAAACCCCGTACCCCCAAAACACCTAACCCCAAGAAAACATCCAACACCCCAAAACACCTAACCCTCAATCAACCTCTCCTCCCCCCTAGGCCAATTCAGCGCCTGCTTCCACCTTTCAGCCGCCTCCGCCCTCGACCGACTATTCACCATAACAAGTCTATCCAGCGCCGCATTAATCGTATCGATATGCACACGTACGGGTATCGACGTGATATCCGCCAATAACTCCGGCTTAGCGACGCGTTCGCGCAAATCACTCAATTTCGACTCCATCTCGTCGAGATTATTCAGCGCGGTCGTGAGTTGCGCCGTCGCGGCATGGCGCTGGGATTCGACCTGGCGAAGAAGCGAGAGCTGACCCTTGAGACTGTGCAGACGGCGCGAATTCGCGCCGACGAGCGTCCAGAGGTCCCAGAAGACTTGCTCGCGCTCCTCGTTGACCATGACCTTGCCGCGGAGGGCGTGCTCCTGCAAGCTGTGGACGTGGTTCTCGGCGCGGTAGAGATGGCTGAGTGTGGCCTCGGCTTTGATGATGAGTTTTTCGATCTCGCCTGATACGAGGGTGATGTGGTCGACGTATTTCTCGAGGATGACGCTTTCGCGGTAGACGGTGGGTTGGAAAGGGGCCAGCATGAGGGAGAACCAGCCCTGGTTGTTGGAGGAGATGGTGTCGAGGTTGCGGGATGTCCAGCGGTTGATGCTGATGAGCGTGTCGACGACGCTTTCGACTTGCGTGTTGAAAGACTGTAAGTCGCGGGATGCGCGACGGACGGAGTCGATGTAGCCGTCGAACTCGTAGACGAGTTCGTCGCGCACGGGGAGTTCGCTGTACTTGACCATTGTGCGCAGGTCACGCACGGAGGCTTCCGTTTGCTTGATTTCCAGGGGCAGTGACACCTTGTTTGCCGAGTCCTCCGCCACGTTTTCGATCAGCGATTGCACGCTCATGAGTTCGTTGAACTCGAGCGGTTTATGCACTGGTCCTTTCGAGTTCGAGTTCGACATGTCGACAACGGGTTTCTCCATGCAGAACGGGAGCTCGAGGTATGAGGCACCCGGGAGCTTGCAAACAGGCGCAAACGCGACCGAGGCAACTTGCACGATGCGGTTCTTGCCCATCGTGAGAATAACGATGACGACGTAGATGGCGAGGAGGACGGCGACGAGTCCTTTGACGATGTTGAATGCCATGCCTATGACAGATAGGGCCCATGCTAAGCAGTCGAAGATGGCCTCGGGCGCCGAGCTCATGAATCTGTCAGTGAGACTTGGCTTTTGCGCACCGATATTGAATCCACCACACGGTTCATCTCGCGTCGGAATCGTTGGCGTAGATTGCCTTGAACGGCCTCTGGAAGATTGAAACGATCCCTCGCGATACATTCGCCTCCGAACCTGGGGATCCCTTACGACCTGACGCGTAGCAAACCGATCCCTGCTCATTCCCATCTTGGGCGTACTGAAAGATGACGATGCGCTCTCGTTGTCGACGGACAAGCGCGATCTAGGCCCGAGTGAGGGCTGAAAGGGGACGCGCAAGATGACCTGGGCATCATCACTCTCGAAGTCGCCTATACTATCTTGCGAGCCCATTGCCTGTGAGAATGATGGCATCCGGGACTGTTCACCGGACATTGGCTGGGTATCTTCATCAAAAGCCTCCCGGAAAGTTGCGTCGAAGCTCTCATTCTCGCCTTCTTCGACCATGCGCCAGGAGCTCTCGGTGGGTATGTGCGGCTGCGCGTTGCGCGCCGTGTTGTGCGCCATGTTGTGCAAGTGGCGAAACGCGCTCCAGATTTATGGTTGAACCAATGACTTCATAAGACAACGGTCAAAACGATGGAGTAATCGACAAAACGAACGGTGGGTTTGGCTGTATGTTTGTTGAATGCAGCAGGTAACAAGAAGAACGGGATGCGAATTGGAACAGGATATGTGGTGGTGCAGGTTCAGGTGATCGTGATCACATGCAGTGCCGTTCGAGGTGCAAGATGAACTACCTAATATAATGTCTAGGTAAGCAACGATCGTACCCAATCTCCAGAAGGTAGGAGTCTGGAGAGATGGATGTTTACAGGCAACACCGCGGGAGAACACTTGTAGTAGCGCGGGTTGACAAGTGTGAGTGGAACCCACCAGGTGACGTTGTTGTGGGTCTATCCACTAGGGATTCGACGGGAGTGACTCGACGCTAGGCGGCAACGACGACCGACCCTCTATCGCTCCTGCCCAGCACGCGCCTCAATCATACCTCCCTATCTCCAGTCATGCTTGGTGAGACTCAGCTGTGCTCGAGGGTTGATTAGTGCCCCTGGTGGCGTAGATGCCTGGCTATCGAGCCACGTCTCACAGTTGTGATAACACAAAGTATTGTCCCTACATTGTCAGTCAGTCAGTCTCAGGTTGAGACTCTCAACTCCTGTCATTACGTAGGTAGCTTCGGATGAGAGTCGATATGGCCTTACCCAGGGAGGTTTAGGTGACCCGTTGTTCCGGGTAGGGCTGTTGGACCCACATCCATTGACTTGGACCCCGCATAACCACCTTTAGCTCATATCTCGGTTATGCGAATCATGTTCCTGCGATCCTGCTGGTCCTCGAGGTCAGGGTCGTTGTTGTCTGTTAAGAGATGTCTTATTCGTTATTATCAAGAGTCGAAATAAGAAAGTTGAATCGGAATCAATATGTTTGTCTCTCCCCATTCAAAAGGATCTTCAACAACGATGTTTCCATCCTGAGGCCATGCCAACATACACGTGCATGCGCGCTAGGTAGCATGGGGTTTCTGTGCGCTGTCCGGACTCCGAAGTAAGCAGCGATCCCAGGATGCAGTCTACCGGTGACGATTCAACGCCTGGTTGTTATTGTACTCCTAGGTAGCAATCTCGTTCGACAATACGACTTGGCGTAAGTGCCGAGGAGTTTCGATGCTATTTTCGACGATATAAAGGAATACTCCTTATGCAGGAACATACGACCGGTAAACACAGCTTTGAGAAGCAACGAGAACATCACTGACTTGATAGTCTCAATTCATCGTGAGTTGCTTCTGTCCTTGACAAATCATGGCCAAAAGGTGTCAGCGCTCTTGTCATGGTCTGGCCCGCCTTGATAGGAGAGCGTTGGGCACGGAATACGACTGTCCAAGCCTTGTGAGTCCATCTCGAATCGAATAAGCACACAGAAAAGGTGTTGTGGCCATCGAGACGTCTGATCTACCTATCCATAGGTAGCACTTGTAGCTCTCCCGCAGTCCTACAACGGCCACTTAACCGTCTAGCCTAGAAACGGCTCACAACCTTAGCGGGAGGGGCCCGGCTCTGCGATTCAAGACCGGACGACAATCGTTACCCGGTACACAAGGCACGCCGTAAAAACAGGTACCAGTACAGTTGCAACGGAATTGCAACTCGAGGCTCTCTTGGTACTCATACGGGTACCCAACGTAGCAAGAATGTCAGACAGTACCATGCAGGTGCAAGTCCGCGTGGACTACTCGTAGTAAACCGAGGCTACGTGGACCGTTATGGACCATCGCACTAGACACCAACGGGAAAGTCTGCATAGGATCATCGAATCGACAGCGAGCATATTAGAATGCACCTGAACCTGGAGAGGATGGTCCGGGACAGAGTCAGGGTGAGTCCAGGACGAAGCCGAGTCGCGTAAAGGAATCGAAGTCGCCAACGTAAAGGAGTTTCATATTGGACTGAGATTGAGATCCAGTGTTGTTAGTCAACGGGCTACTGAAAAACATAGTATGTAGAAAGACAGAAGATGGTGAAAAGGAAGGACACCAGATCGACGGATCGTATGAGGGCTCGGAGATCTAAAGCCGAGTATCCAGGCTAGCCTGTATGGGCTAGCCTATATCTATGTAAACCGAGAGGCCTTCTTTGTTATGTGCATAGGTATTCGTCGCTTGCACATATTGGCCAAACAAGTTCACGCAGACGCGAAGACCCGAGTTTCAATTGAAACATGGCCATGCACAAGCATGTAGGAATCTCCAGCATTTCCTCCACGTTCTCCATTCCCACGAGCCTAAAAATCTCGGGAGCTTAGCAGCCATGCTGCTCAAAAGGGTGGTGGCCATATGTCATCGTACGCCGGGCCGACTGCTTCGGATACGGCATTCTCAAACTCCGTCCGCATTTTTACGACTACAACAACAGCGGAGTTGCTCTTCTCATGCGACAGAGAAAAGTCCCTCCACCACCACCTCTCCCGATCACAGGCAGCTCGGCATAGAACAGGAGCTGTTCACCACCTCAGTCTACAGTCCCGGCTCGCCCATCCTCCTGCCCAATGGCGCTATAATATTCAATCGGCTTGTCCAGTTTTTGCGCCAGCAGTACACCCGCTATGACTTCCAGGAAGTCATCACGCCAACCATCTTCAAGAAGGCCCTGTGGAAGAAGTCAGGCCACCTGGAGAACTACAGCGATGACATGTTCACGGTGACCAGCACGTCGCCATCGCGCCGCGACGTGGACGAGACAACGAACGAGGAGGACGAATACGGCCTCAAACCCATGAACTGTCCCGGCCACTGCCTGATCTTCGCATCGCAACGACGCACCTACCGAGACCTCCCGATCCGATTCGCCGATTTCTCCCCGCTCCACCGAAACGAGATCTCCGGCGCGCTGACCGGTTTGACGCGAGTACGGCGATTCCACCAGGACGACGGACACATTTTCTGCCGGCCGTCACAGATCGAAGAGGAGATTCGCAAATCTCTGGATTTCGTGCGCGTCGTGTACGCGGCCTTCGGTCTCGGCCCCTACAGATTAACTCTGTCGACGCGACCGGAGGATAAATACATCGGCACGATCGAAGAGTGGGATTCCGCCGAAGGCGCATTGAAGCGGGCTCTCGACTCCTCTGGACAGGAGTGGTCGATCAACAAGGGCGACGGCGCCTTCTACGGTCCCAAGATCGACATCATCGTGCGCGATTCCGACGGAAAAGAACACCAGACCGCCACGATCCAGCTCGATTTCCAACTCCCGAAGCGATTTGAACTAGGATACACCGCGCCCGCACCCGAGTTCGAGCGCCTCGGAAAGACCACGACGGACGCCGATGCGCTCGCCGAGAGCGGCCGCGTTACACCCGTGCTCATTCACCGTGCCGTCCTGGGCTCCGTGGAACGGTTGATGGCGCTCCTGATCGAGCACTATAACCGGAAATGGCCTTTCTGGCTGAACCCCAGACAGGTGATGATTATTACAGTCAACGATACCGCGCCGGTCGTAGAGCACGCCAAGAAGATCCAGGATATTCTGAAGGGGAGACAAGGGTCCCCGGATAAGCCGGTGACCGAAGCGACCGGTTTCGTCGTGGACATCAACGACCGGCCGATGAGTCTCCGAGCCAAGGTGCGCAACGCGCATGCGCAGGGCTACAGCGTCATCGTCACGATCGGGCCGCAACAGCTAGGTAGCGGTACGATTACTTGTGACCTATCACGTATTCAAGACGGGTCTGAATGGAAGCAGAAACAAATAGCGCCAGCGGAGTTACTTAGAATTCTCAAGACGAAAGCTGATTCTTTCACATAGTAATAATAAATTAAAGACAAAACACTACATACATACTTCATTTGGTTTTTCTGAAATCAATTTAGCCCTCCACCTTGCTTGCTTAGCATTCCCAAGACGAAAGCTGATTCTTTCACAAAGTAATAAATGAATACATAAACCCAAAAACTCCTCTCGATATCTCTGAATCAATTTAACCCATCCTCTCTCTCCATGATGCGCACATCGTTGCATAAAAACGCTCCTAATGTACTTCTGTTAGGAACTTTAGCTACACTTAGGTAGACTTATGATCAGGAGTCGTTATTTTCAAGCCTGATGCTGTGTATTGGATGGGCCCGCCACGTTTGCAGGCTCCGGGGAAGGCGAGGCGAGACGAGTCGGACGTCGTGCAGAGGATGAGGCCTACTCGTTTCTAGACCGCAAGGGAGGCGTGATGGGACGATTCGGTCTTAGTGGATATATTTGATGTTCTCGTCTAGGGTTCATTTCCAGAAAAAAGCTACCCTCCACGTAGCCCGCGACAAAAATCGTGCCTCGTAGAATTTCTGGTGAAGCTTCTTGTTGTCCAGAGGATGAGCTCTCCCCGTTGCTAGGCTCCCTGGGGGCCAAGCGAGAAGGAGTCGCTCTTGGTGAAGTCATTGGTGGAGCTTCTCGTTGTCTATAGGATGGGTTCTGCCTGTTGCTAAACTCCCTTGGAGGCGAGCGAGAACGAGTCCTTCTTCGTGAAGTATTTGGTGAAACTTGTCGTGTAGGAGATGAGCCCCGTACGGCGCTAGGCCGAAGGGGCGGCAAGACCAAACGAGTTGTTCTTTCTGAAGGCATTGGTGAAGCTTGTTGTTGTGGAGGGGATAAGCCCCGTACGGCGCTAGGCCGAAGGGGCGGCAAGACCAAACGAGTTGTTCTTTCTGAAGGCATTGGTGAATCTTGTCGTCGTGTAGACGACGAGCCTTGCTCGTTTCTAGGTTCCATGGGGGGCATGATGAGCTTCTGAAGTACAATAGCGTTTTCAGGTACGATGAGCCTTTAAGGTAGGATGATCTTAGGAATCATGACCCTCGCAGGTGATGACTTTGTCACGGAAGGATGGAGGAAGGCTTGAGGGGATGGTTGAGGCGGGACTCGAAACCTTCTAGTCTTCATCATCGTTCGTTTCATGCTCTTTATTGCTCCTCCTATATATAGGTAAGTAAAGTGTTAGATATTCCATGTAAGGTGGGATGTCACAGAGTCGGCAGATAGCCCGGGCCGTGATAGTTCGCAAGGGCATAATGCAGTGCAGTTTGCATAAGGCAACTTTGGAAAACATACTGTTGATCTCTTTCTTCGAGTCGTTTCAGAATCGCAAGAGGCCTTAAATAACGTTAGCAGACGCGTATGAGTGAGCTGTGATGACATTAAGTCCAGACGCACTCTTTCATGTGATCAGGTACATGTTCGCCCCGAGCTTCGGCGGCCTCGATCAGGCGCCGGCGCTCCTCCAGCTGGATCCGCATGTAGTTAACAGTGCGCTTAAGTACCACGCCTTCCGAGCGCCCTTGACCCTCGAGGCCTGGTACCAGGTTACATAGACGATCAAATCCAGCGCGTATCGCCTCGCGCCGCTTTTGTTCTGCATCGACGGGTCAGTAAAATGACGGTCGCGTGCGCTTCAGTCAGCGGAGGTCATGAGTCGCAAGCTACCTGAAGCAATATGGTTTTGCTTTTTCTCTTCCTCTGTAAGTCGAGGCTTCTCGTCAGGGCCGAGGCCCTGCGTGCTATCCCCGTCTTGTGGGGAGGTCGATCTGCAGTCTGCCATGTGCAATGCGTGCGTGCTTGCTGGCTTACTACGGTTTGAACGGATACAGTTGAATTCAGCGTTCTTCGTCACCGGAGACTCGTAATGAAGGGAAAGTAATCGTATGCCATATGAATGAGGCAAAGGAATAAGGTCGGAGGTTGCGGTAGCGCGGTGGCCAAGGCGGTGGGTTACAGAGGATGAGATTGAGAAGGGAAGGAGGAGTAGGGATTAATAGGGCCGGTCCTAATACCTAGTACTCGACGTCGTACTCGTAAACGACAAAGGGAATGAATTCAGCTGGTTTGCGCGGCATTACATGGCTCGTCAGCACATTATATCCTGGGCTGCGGAACTCAACTCTGTCGCGACGGAGAGAGCAGACGACAACTATCCCATGTCATGCGATTAATGAGTCTGTGTAGGCGTGAGTTGTCGCACGCGCGTGAAGTTGAAGGCGTAGTGGTGTCGTTGGTGATGCATGTGATTATAGAAGCTCCACCGGGAAGCCGAAAGGAAGTCACTGCGACTGGGCTAGTGAGGTCGTTTGAGGTCGTTTTGACCAAACAGCGCGAGAGCCTCAACGAAACGCCCCACTTATCAGCCCCGGTTTTGATGAATTGCCCCGTTTCCGGAGGAACATTCTCTAAGTGCAACCCACTTAATATGCACCTACTACGAGTACAATCACTAAAAAAAAGTAAAGTGCACTTTTTATACCTACACCCAAGTACGTCAACGTTGAACGTATTTGCGAGGTCAGCGGCTTAAAATTTAGTTGAGGAAAAGTTTAATTGATTGATTGATGCATTCCTTACTGTATTTTGTTTTTGTTGCATGAAAATACGTCGCGGTTCTTGTTCGAGGGCAGAACATAAGGGGGAACAGAAATGCACTTCACTTTTTTCACCCCACTGTAGGTATGTACAAGGCTAGCCTGATATGGTAAGGTCTCACAAGCTTAAACGGTGGTTACGGCATTGTCATCCACTAATCCGTATCGACTCCCGTAACTCCACCGTACCTGGACCGTCTGGACAACACCACACAGAAGGTCCCACTTATGCTGGCCGGGGCCCCACTGTGCAACCCCCTATCTTATCGCCTACCCCAAGCCGCCAGGAGCATTACGACCTGGGACATATTAACAGGGGCAGCTTCACTTACAAGTACAGAGTACGCATAGCAAGCAACGACAAACCCAATTCACACCCCAAATCCTAGAAACTTGTACAAGACAGTCCAGAAACACATCAATTGAGGATGGAGAAGTCGCAGCCCCTCTCCTCCGGCGACGTCCCGTCCGACCCGCCCCCGGCCTACACAGCATCCACACAAGACGAAGGCCTCCCCATCCGCAAACCGCCACAACAGGGCCGGCGGCCCCCTCCCGCCGCCCTCGAGCTCCCCATCCTCCAATACATGCGTACACACCGCGTCATCCTCGCCTCCGCCTCCCCCCGCCGTCGCGCCCTCCTCGGCCAACTCGGCCTCCCCAACATCGAAGTCATCCCCTCGACCAAGCCCGAGGACCTCTCGAAAGAAGACCTGGACGCCTTCGAATACGTCGCGGCCACGGCCCGCCAGAAGGCCCTGGACGTCTACCAGACCGTCGTCAGCCAGGTCTCGGAAGCGCAGGAAGCCGCCGAGAACAGCCAGGACAAGGCCGCGCGGAAGAACCTGCCCAAGGACCCGGACCTAGTAATTGCGGCCGACACGGTCATCGTTACGCGGGACGGTGTTGTCCTTGAGAAGCCGTCGTCGGAACAGGCGCATATGCGTATGCTGCGGAGACTCCGTGATACGCGGTCTCATCGTGTGTTGACGGCCATTTGCTGCATTGCGCCGAAGGCGGATGCTACGTTCCCTGGGTACGCGATGGCGTCTCATACGGAGGAGACGAGGGTGACGTTTGTCGATGAGAAGGAGCTTGCGGACGACGTCATTGATGCGTATGTGAAGACGCGCGAGGGCGCGGATAAGGCCGGTGGGTATGCCATTCAGGGCATGGGCGGTATGATGCTCGTGGAGAAGATCGATGGGTCTGTGGATAATGTTGTGGGATTGCCTGTTCGGCAGTGTCTTGCGCTGTGTGAGAAGGTGCTGTTCCATCAAGAGGACGATGAGGATGAGAGTGAGGGCGAGTAAATATGCCCCAGTCTCGCGGTTTATATGAGCGGAAAGGGGTCATGATTTTTGTCGCACATGGGAGTGTATATTGGGTGAGTTACTTATATCGAGGGGTTCTTAATGATTATATAGACTAGGCATAGGTAGCCTTTAGGAATACGTGAATACAGGGTTTTTACGTCCAGTTAGCTCATTGGGAGGGGATGATTAGAAAGATTCCCTCGCGCTGAGTCTGGAAGCCATACTAGGCCAGGACGGATGAAAATATATACTTCTACTTGTCTAGCTGCTCGGCAGATGGCTTCCGGTCTTGGAGAAAAGCAGGTTGCAATCGTAGCTATACTCAGGGGCTTCGGAGTACCAGTCCAAACAGTAACGGAGAAGAAAACATATCACAAATGAACATCAAGAATTGGAAAATTGATCAAACAACTTTATATTTAGCAAATTGGTAACTAGATCTCCTCAACTATCTCAAAAAACAAATGTACTATTTCACCAGGCACTCGCCAAATCAGGGGTATGCCCACTTAGACAGCCCGCACCTCCTCAACACCCGAGATCCTGCGCCGGCGGAAATTGCCCGGCTGCTTCTGGACCCTGGTGCAGGACCAGACAGTCACAATTATGAGGAACGTGAAAATCAGCGCGAAAGCGATCGCACCAGCGAGCATCGTGCCTTGGCTGGAGCGATCCTCGCTCTCGTGGGACACCGGGACCGGGGTTGTGAGGAGCGGGTTACCTGGCGCGATCACTAGGGCGGTTCCTGGCAGGATTGTCAGCGTGGGTTTGGGAGGGATGGGGAAGTTGTAGGGGAGGGTGGTGTTGCGGTGGCAGGGGATGGTGGTGTTGGACTTGGGCATCATGATGATGGGAGCTGCCTGGGTCAGAGCCTCGAAGAGGGAGAAGAGGAAGAGGTTGGTGAAAGACATTTTTTTTGTGTGTTGGGGAAGTAGTTGTTGGTTTTGGGGGTTGAGAATGTTGATCTAGTGTTGATGATTGTTGAGAAGATGTTGAGGAGTGGTGAGTGATGAGGATTTCTTTTGGTCGAAGCTGGGGAGCGGGACGGAGTACTTATAGACGTTGATGCCAGCGTCGCCGTGAGTGTGTTCAAAGGAAATCATTATGATGGTATGCATGGCTTTGTGACGACAAGGCGCTTGTTGAAGTTCGAAGACCTTTGTTCGTCAAAATGGTGGCCTCTTTGATGTTCACGGACATGACAAGACAATGCCCCTGTTCACTTTTGTTAGGTCTCCTATTATGAAAGCTGTTGAACAAAACTCATGAATCGAGAGAAAGAGCTCTGAGCGAGAAGTAAAACATTGATGATACTCTCGCCGACTTCGTCTTTGATTGGACTCATGAACGATATACCCTGAACATGATGAACAGGAGAGTTATCCATTGTCTCCCGCTTCCGTATCAAGTGCCCATGTTTCCCCTTAACATAATTCGGCGGAGTGTATGAGAAGAGCGAGATTCGTGACCTTGGGTTAAGTTACTGGATGCTCTCAGCCTTTCGTAGTCTACTGCGAGAGTAGGCTGGCCCATCGCGGGAAAGAATACGGAGACACGGTCAATACCTTGTATCCTATCACCGAGTACTGTCTGATTGGCCACTTTCTGGATACCCTCTCTAGATGACTATCAAGAGTCAAACCGTAGCTCAGATGAGTCGGCGTTCTTGGGGTCATCGATGCCCCTTTTAGAGGTTCTGAGCATGCACCATGACGGCCGAAGTTCTGTACGCCTATCTCTTGGCCATTCAGTGATTTGCATCGAGTGACAAGCATCTCAAACCAAATAAGAAAAAAAGGTCAAAAATAAGTATTCGGGGGATCGGGGATAGGGTACTTTGGACGTACAGCACATGTGGTCTAGTCGGCCGGACGTGACGACGGAACCCCTATTTTGACACCGCACTTGGACCGAGATGTTGTAAACAGAAAATCTTCATTGAACCCGTACTGATAGCGACGGCGATTAAAAGACTCCCCCTATACCCCCCTTAGTATACAACTTCGGTTCTCATACAACGTTCTCCTCATAATATCTTGGTCCTCCAGTATTACCCCTAGTAGTTCATATTGACCATGATTGTCTTCGGCTCGGTGAACGTCCGCAGCGCATGAATAGCATTCTCCCGTCCCGTGCCGCTTTCCTTAGTACCGCCGAACGGCGCCGACTGGAAGCACAAGCTGACGCAGTTGACTCCCACCATACCGCTGTCGAACTCGGAAGCGAAACGCATCGCCCTGTTGATGTCCTGTGTGAATACGCCGGCCATTAATCCATAGCTGGTATCGTTGGCCTTTGCGATGATCTCCTCTTCCGTCTTGAACTTGTTTACGATGGCGACGGGACCGAAGATTTCCTGCTTGCATATCTCGGCATCTTCAGGTACATTTGCGAATACCGTCGGCTGGACATAATACCCCTGAAAACGAGAAGTCAGTATCATGAGAAGCCGCCATAAGTGTTAATACTGACCGTATCGCCTATCCTCGCACCTCCGGTTACCAGTGTCCCCTGACTTCGTCCTCTCTCCAAGAAGCCGGTCACTCTTTCGAACTGCGCCTTGTCTACTATGGGGCCCATCATCGTCTCAGTTTTGTCCGGGTCGCCGATAGCTTCACCCCTTTCCTCCATGGCCTTTTTGTATCCCTCCAAGAATTTTTCGTAGATTCCCTCCTGGACGTACACCCTTGATGCAGCGAAACATGCCTGGCCTGTGTTCACACAGATAGCATTGGCGCACCATGTGATGGCATTCTCCAGATTCGCGTCGTCGAAGATAACGGCAGGACTCTTGCCACCAAGCTCGAGAGTAACACGCTTTAGGTTACTCCTGGCAGCCATCTCCTGGATCTTCCGGCCCGTCGTCGTAGATCCGGTGAAACTGACTTTACGTATCCTCATGTGACTTGCTAGGAGAGCTCCAGTCGAACCATCACCCGGAAGAATCTAATCGCAAATCAAAAGTCAGTGACTAGGAAGCTCCCATGTTTGACAGTTGTAGGATACTTGAGCAGGGAATGTACGGAAGCCCCTGATTAGGCAATACCGCATAGCCCCGTACTGACGAATGTGAAAGTACTGACCTGAAATACACCTGGCGGGAAGCCTGCCTTCCTGATGAGTTCGCCTAGTCCCAATGCAACGAATGGCGTCTTCTCCGATGGCTTGATGATCATGCAGTTCCCCGTAGCTAGCGCAGGGGCCGCTTTCATAGCCAGAGAGCCAAGAGGCGTATTCCACTGTTCAAGTTCCCCGTCAGCACGCTGATGATCAGCAGGGTTAGGGGCCCGGGAACGTATAAGAGAAACGATTAAAACCGTTTGAGATGCAGTTCCCATCCTGCGCTCAAGGTTCCATTCGTAACACCAAAAGGTATTGTATGTTGACTTATTTGAGGACTCACCGGAATAATACCCGCTGCGACACCCAACGGCTCATTTCGGATGATCTTCAAGAACCCATCGTCCTGGGGAAAGGATTCGCCAGCAAACTTATCGCACCAGCCGGCAAAGTATCGAAAGACTTCAGCGGCCAAAGTGATCTCGAACGAACCAAAGGAGCTGATCGGGACACCCAGGGTCACTCGTGTTAACTCGGCAAGCTGGGAACCGTGTTCCTCAATCAAGTTCGCGAGTTTCAGCAGTACATCTCTCTTTACTGTGGCACGGGTCTTCTTCCATGAGGGGAAGGCCGCTTCTGCTGCAGCCACTGCGGCATCGACGTCCTGTTCGCCGGAGAGCGCCACATCATTGGCTACGAGTGAGCCATCTTTCGGATTGAAGACTTCCAGTGTTTTCCGGCTCACCGGTTCGACGTACTGGAGAATTGTCAGTATATATTGAGCCGCCTCAACCGTAAACGGCTCACCTCGTTGTTTATAAACGGTTTCTTCGGCAGATTTGACTTGCTCCATGGAAAGGACCGCTTGGGGGCGTCGCTGGCTGAGAACTCCTGTTGACACATGATTGATCGCCGATCGCCTTGTGATTTCTCAGTACGGGAATATCGGTACGAGGAAAAGTTCGTGATACAATCCGTGACAGCGATGTTATTGTGAGGCATTAGTACGATCCGAATGAGGTCTAGTGTCAGCTTGAGTACAGTAATATGAAGCCCACGCCGACGACAAGTAAGCCCAGTTCCGCAATGTTTGTGTTTCTACAGAATAAAATCTTCGCTTTATCCTCGTTTCTTTTTCTTGCCTTGTTTCTCTCTCCATCTTCTCTCCTTTATTCATAGAAGGTAGCATGAGGAACACGTTATATACCCGTCGCTCCAGCACTCTGTTGTCCAGGTTCTCCCACATCTTGAATGTGAGAGGTTCTCCCTGTTCATGCTTTCAGCCGCCGGACGGACATTTTCCAATGCTACCATTCGTTGTTCTGGGAGCTGTGCATATGAAACGGTAATACAAGCTGCACGGCCTTTCCAGTAAAATCCCCTGATGGGTAGGATCTCGGGGATTCGTCACGGTAGATCGCAGATGGGAAGCACGGATCGCGCATAGACCTCGTGGCAGTATTTGTCACTGTGATTTCCAGAAGAAGTGAGCGGAACACATCGCAGGTGTACGTATGTACGGGTTGGAAGTCTGCCGAACCGCGTAATCGTCACCTGCGATCTCTTACAAGTCAGTTTTGCTTGGAGCAACATATCAGATAATTCTGTCCCATTCTTTGGATATGGGTCTCTGGCACGATGACACACAAATGTCTCGGGCATCACCATGGGGGCTGGGGTAGCACGCTGCACAGCTCGATGGGCCAACCCAGGTTGTCACTGTGTGACTGTTGGTGCTTATGGGTCCTTGTCCATGACGGTGGGGACGGGATTTGTGAGCAGAAGGAAGTGAGTGTACTCGTACTCGTACGGCACCAAGGTAGAGGATATCGTAGAACCAGACACCTCTCTTTCTTCTGGGATACTATTACTCCGTACATGTCTCCAGGCGGCGTGGATTGCCCTTGAAGGAATGGTCCCGCGATAAACGTAAGAATTAATCGATCAAGAGGTTCATAAACAAGACACAAGTGATCTCGCTTGGGTAGTATTCAGCTTCAAACATGGGCCATCCACTTCCTATGGCACTTGCCTATTACCTATTCCATGTTAGACTGCGCTCCTACGGATTACAAAACCAACGCTTGACGTGTAAGAGGCTAGAGAGCCTCATGAAGCCCGCTGATGAGGCCGACCTATGCCCAGGAGTTTCATCCCGGGAGAGTCCGGATCCTTACCGGTGCCAATGCATGTGTAGGGCACTTTCGTCTACGGATTAGCGGTGTAGGGTCACATCGATGACCGCATGTGCCAGGATAGGTCCGAAGTACTCGTACAAGACGGGCGAGGACTGGACTGGCGAGGGACTGGCATGTCTTGGACTCGAGTGGGGGCATCCTCGGACCAAGACCTCACGTCCCCCTCGAGACAATGCGTCTTTTACGGCACCTACAGCACCCACTCGCTCGTGAGGGATCCTGGCGAATCCTAAGTCAAGTGATGACTTCTAAAGTAGTCGTAGTTCGGGAATTTCGGTCTCAGGACGACGAGACGCTGTCGGAGAAGTAGGCTAGGAGATAAGTACAGATTAAAAAAAAAACTGTGCTGGTCAGATGTTTTGGAGTTGTTGTAAGTGTATAAGTAATCCAGAGACGGTCTGGGTGTGGAGGACGAAGTATATTCTGGAGCTATGTGTAATAATTTACGTCTGGAGCCCGATGGAGTAGCAGTTGCGACCTTCCTTTGCTGCATATCTGTGCATCTGCGCACCAGACTGATCCCCGATTCGAGAACCTCCCCTCTAGGGTAATTGCACGCCCAGCAGGCACCTAGCTATGCGGAGTATAGACTTAACAGAGGATTACATATCGCGTATTATCGATGTATCCAACCCGACTCAACCTGGAGTAACCAAAACTCAATCTCGCATCGATCGGACTCGTGGTTTTTACCCGGAGTATAACTTCTCCTCGGATATCCGTCGCATCGTCGCGTTGACGACATACGGATTACGCACGGAACAATGCCAGAGCATTTCCACATGGACGGAGTACGGTGTAGCTCCTTGTCTTGCGTACGCCACTAGCCACCCACGGCTTGGCCTGTACAACGAATTGCAGCACAACCAATTTCTCATCAAGCTGCGGCCAGCGTATGGCTCGCATTCCAGTCGTCTCTAGCTCACCCGTGGGCCGTGGGCCGTGATCCCCGTCATGTCCTTTCTGCTTCACGAGCTTTGACTTGTCTACAAGTACGATACGGAGGAAACCCTCGACTGACGGCACGAACTCCCGTGCCTCAAATAGCTCAGCATGACGGTCTCCATAGTTGCATCATCCCACCCACCATGTGCCAATGCCTCCCCAAGGCGCTTCAAGTTCCAGTGACTACCTACCTATCGTCAGTTACGCTTTTATGGCTCGATCCCCGACCAAACATGTTAACGCCCTTATCGCCGCTGCTTCAAGTGGGGTGGCTGCCGGTCGGTAGTGGCCGAGCCGGTCGCTCACCAGTCACCACACGAGTTAGTCTCGCCACCGCCTCGTCTCTGGACTGCGTATGAGCGTATAAGTCCGCATCGTCCGGCATTTTTTTCCATTCAGCCTAGCGTTGAAGGTTAAAGGCCGACCGAGTACGTAGTCTGGTGTCTTGGGTCACCGTGTTTCGCGCCTCTCGCAGTCCGAAGACTCGTCCAAGAAGCGGCCCCCGTGCCACGCAGCCGAGCCGTCCTCGATCGTCGCTCTCATGCGGTTTCCCAACCTCGCAGAAAGCAAGTGCGGGAGACGACATATTCAGTCATTCCCGTGGTGCCCTACTGGAGATAAGGCCAACCCGATATCCGATGACTACAACCACGCAGTACACGTACATTTTGTAGTCACCAGTGCCTCACTTGGCTACTTCGTACTAAGAGAGTGGTAACTTGATTCACCCCCAACCCCTATGTTACCCTCAACAGGACCTTTACAACGCATACCTAGGTATCTCATAGGTGTCTAGGTACAACAACACGATACCTGGGTGCGCTGTTATCGCTCTTCCGGCCCGGAACACATGAGTCGTACGTCTATTTAGTATCAGCAAAGGAAATACACCATTGGTACGCCCGCCCAACAAATATCCATATATCTTACACTTCGCATAAGATTGTTGCCCTGATGGCCAACTCTCAACATTCCGTCCGCTTTCCGCTATCGCCGGCGTGTTAAAAGCGAGGTCTTGCATCACAATCCAGTACCTACCTAGGTATTTCTGCTATCCATCAATCTAGGTACCTACCTAGTCAATCGAGCATGACTATCCACCCGCTAGCATGGCTAGACATGCTAGTATGGCGATCAATCTAATCGAAGACCTAGGCGTCGACTTCAGACACACCCTGATATCATCGTCCCACAAGACAAGCCATGCTCGTCCACTACGGCATAGGTACACTGAGCATCACGTCTATGTATGGCACTTCAACGGACTGTGTCTCTGATATGTGGCAATTCACTTGATCCCACCCAAAAAAGACTCGTGTTGGTTTTCCATAAAAAGACACACTACTCGTGAAGGTGCCTCGAGCAACAGACGAACAGCAATTAAAGGATAGGAGCTCTTGGCATGAGGTCTGGATGGAACAAGTTCCACAAGGCGTGCGGAAGATCACCGAATTAAACGTCGAGAACGAGAAGAACTCCTCACTGGAGGCAAAATAAGCTTTGACCCAAGCCTTCACAAAAGCGAGCCGGAGGTTGCCTGTCAGCACCAGCGTCTTCGTGCGTCGCCATAAGCCACAGGCTCCAGTATCCACGTGGTTTACAAATCCTATCGTCTCAACGCCTAGGAAGTACTGGATATCTACCAACAAGTCTCTAGCGAGTCAGAGCGCCGGTATGCAACGGCCTTGTGGAAGTCTGCTGAGCCTACCCAGCCTACCGGTGACCTAGTCGTAACCTACGGATTACTACCTAGTGTAGTGCGTGAACTACGGATTAGGACCTACCAATACAACGGGACGCACTACACTTCACTACGAAGTAGTTACTTGCCTAGGCAACGTAGGAAACCCGCCAGGCCAGATGACTGGAAATCTCATCGTGCGGTCTGCCTACTACTATCTACGAGTACTTCACCCAGGCCGTGCCTATCGCGGAATCTGGTATTCCGCAGACACGAATATGACGTGTAAGAATGAAGGTCAGGACGGAATACCTGTCACAATGAGATCCATCCAGTCGTCTCGTCCCGATTTGAGTGGATATAATCCGTAAAATATCTCACGATACGGATCACAGGGACTCAACAAAACCTCAAAAGATTCCTTGCTGAGTCGCCCAATATGGGTATTCTTATACCAAGAGGCAGCAACTTTTTCTATGCAGGGTGCTCTGACGACGAACACCACCTACCGTTTCCCTTGCACCGATGTAACGGAATTGTATGGGTTGTTCTCCAGAAAAGAGAAGACTTCTTCTAGTGCAGGTAGTAAAGTGGGTAACAAAGGTCACTTGACTTCGAATTCTCTCGGTATAAGAATCATGTTAGCCGTTGCTACACATGATCCTCAACCCAGGGTACAGCTCGTGTACTCTCCTGACGTGCAGACAACACGGACGTCTACTCCGAAACAAAACTCGTCCCAAGTACAGCATAGGTACTGCGTGTCTCTCGAGGTGAGAATCGTCTCTTCCTCGTTCTGGTTAACGAGACTTGAGACATATCTGCCGCTCCGGACGCTATTCTTATACAGACCTGGAGTACATAGGTAGGAGTTACATACGGTAGGCCGACTGGAGGGCGATGTGGTGTAACCTAGCTAACTGTGCCTAATGCAAGTCGAGATGTAACGGTCGGCTTCAACATGCACGTCAGACTCCAGACTTCAACTTTTCACATTCGGCCATCAACCTTCCCCGGACCCATTTGGTTTCTCGATCGGTAGTTCGATCGGCACCGACCATTCAACGCTCTTTTCAGCGTGGGGTGAACTACCTAAACCACCGACCTCTATACTCTCATGAGTCACGAATCTCTATAATCGGCGTCGTAACGAGGTCTCGTGCACTGCGCATTATTAATCCGTCCAGCGTCTACGTTGACCTACCCATTCCTATGCGTATTCTTAGCTCTGAATCGACGTGATGGCCGTGTGGGGAACACGACCGGTTGGAGAAGCTGGGGTCCACCATCCTGGGGCCGGAGTTGGCCCACCGGCTCGGGTCTAGCGAGTCAGTTGGGACGCATAAAGTGCAGTCCGGCGGTTTACTAACAGGCAAGATTTGTGGAATTCACGCATGCCATTGGCTGATCCTGATAGTGCGGTCTTGTTTCTCAGCCTCTATATTATCCGTAGTGTACCGTAGGTACGGGGAGCTCACATGGCATCGGGGCAGATTGCTCGCTGTTATTGCCGTATAAAAGGTACCGGTACCATGCCTCGATTTATCAGCCACGACGGAATACATCCTTTGCTGAGATTCTCCAAACTTAGCATAACGCACTAGAATCAAGGGCTCTTTACGAATAGACACGATCTAATAGGTTCAGGCGCTGACCGACTCTGGCGAGGTTGAGGTTGAGGTACTTCCGGCCCCCTTCTGCAAGCGGACTAGACGCTGCACTAGATACATATTTTTCGCGCCGAGCACATGCAGGTAAGCGACATAAAGAGTGCTCGATGCGAACAAACGGCACTAAAATCTAGGGAAGCTAGGAACAAGTCCGCTTCTTCTTTCTCCTCCTCCTCCCCAGAATCTTCTCCAGTTTTTTTCTAGAGAGAAAAAAAACCTCGCCGTCTATACGGGGCCTATTAGTCACATTTACACGACGAATTCATGCAGTTCCCAATAGGCCGCCGTTGTGTGGCCCATCCTGCCATCCAATAGGTCCCCGTCGCTGAATCAAATGCTTCATGGCAACAAATATAGCTCTCCTTGCTGTCTCTATTCGTGCACGAAGATCAATCAGCTGTCATGCCGTGTCTTGCCAATTCACGATGTAGCATCTCTCATACCCATTCTAGGCATCCTCAAAGCACTACTGCCCGAGGTAGGTGTCCGTGTCCCGCAGGCTGTGAAAACGACGCTATCCCCGCCATTGGGGATGGATGCGAACCGTCTGGCCCACAGGACATTTTGCCCCTGGTTGGCCCCGGACTAGGCCCTACTAGGATAGACGATCGCGCGAGCAATCATGAACCTGTGTCAGTCCTCTCACTTCTCCAGATCGGGGCCTGACGATCCTGGCCATTGGGCCCACGGCCGTGGTTCACCGTCGGTTTTTAGGATGGGGGTAACGTGGAGGCGGGCCCGTTCTCTTCACGTCTGTTGGCACACCCCATGTACGCCCTTGGGGAAGCTTGGAACGCCGGACAGCGACCCCATATTACGACGCCATCCTTGCTTTTAAGAACATTCTGCTCCACTACCCATAATTAGCCATCGTCCCCAGGTCTCGTGCTTCTTCAACTATCTATCCCGGATCCCGTTCGCCCAAGACGCCTTCATGGCTGTTTCCCACTTCCTCACAGTGTTTACCTTCGAGCCATCGAAGACTTGTTGCACGGCACTCGCTCGCAGATCATGACAGTCTCTACAGCCAGAGGATCTGTGAATGGATCAGAGATGGATGTCTCGGACCAGGGAAATGTCTCTCACTCTGCCAGTGCTTCAAGACGAAGCAACCAGCAGCATGTCCGACATCGGGCTTCTGTCGCCTGCTTTTCCTGTAGAGATCGCCGTATACGATGTGTAGTTCCCAAGGGGGCCTCGGCATGTATACAATGCAAGCGGTCTGGGACTAACTGTGTGATCAAAATGGATGATGAGCGTCGTCGGTGAGTGATTGTCGTGTTCATCGTTTCTAATCTTCTCGATGATGGTCTCTGGAAGGCAGCGTTATTGATATCAACCCACATAGACCTGTATCGAAGGCATACGTATCGTCGTTGTCAGCTCGAATTAGTCTGCTGGAAAGCATGCTACGGGACCACGGCGTGGTTGTTCCAACAGCCTCACATCCACCCATGACCAAACACGACGCTCAATTGGCGGCCACTAATGAGGAGCTCCAAGGCTCAAGTGCTGAGTCTCGTGGAGCATGGTCCCAATCAGATGCTAATTCACCAATCCGCCACGTACTATCGCCGCCGGATTCTCACCACGACTTCACCATGCAGGAGAGCCCTATGGACAGTGGTCTCGTTGGCCACGATACGTTAAACATGGATTCAGAAACCTCCCAGAAGGATCATCCTCATTCTCACACGCCGGATCATACGAAACAGGGGGATGCCGTACACCAGCCTTTCTTCACAGTTGGCGGACTACCGCACGATCGACTTTTAAGCCGACTTCGATTCTTTGATCCGGTGGTAAACCGCCAAGCACACGTTACTTCCAACGGACACGACTCGACAAGAGAGCCCGCTGAGCAAGTTCGCCGTGCTGAACGTATCATCAGATCACTTACACCGAAGACGCACGACTACCTCATGCAAAACTTCTGGAGATTCCACAATAGCGCGCTGCAACTCGTTGACAGGACCGCCTTCGAAGCAGACAGGGGATCCGAGAATCCCAAATTCTACTCCTATTTCCTTCATGTTATAATCCTAGCCGTAGGCTGGCGATTCGCCGACCAGGACCGTTGTGACATCGCCAGAATGAATCTTGGAAGTGGGAAAAGCACCCTACACCAAGAGGCTAGAAACATGCTCGAAGCTGAGCTAGAGCGATCTATGGGCATCACCAGCGTACAGTCGCTTCTGCTTCTGGGAGATCTAGAGTGTGGAGTTGGCAAGGACAATGTTGGTTGGATGTATGCTAGTTAGTGCTCACAGCCCCGGATTTGAACGAATTTTTGGGAGTGTACTGATTTTTAAATAGGCATGGCCAACCGTCTGGCATTCGATATTGGCCTTCACGTTGACTGCAGCAAACTCGGGCTACCAAAGCATGAGATTAGCATACAGCAAAGAGTCATGAAGGCTTGCATCCTCCACGACAAGTACTGGTCACTGTATCTTGGGCGGCCAACGAGCATCAAGACTCAAGATATCAGTTGGGATTGGACTAAACCGAGCTTCGCCATCAACCGATCGTTTGAACACAACCAGGGTGTGCCGATGGATTCGCAAGTGGTGGAGCAAGAAATTTACGAGCACCTGTTTGAGCTCGTGAGTTTAGCCAGTTTCATCATCGAGGGTCAGGATGAAACCAGACTCAGACGAGCTGCGAGTCAAGCCGTCTCATTTGGCACTGACAAAGCAGGAAACGACACTCCCTCCAATTCATTCCAAGTCGATCAGGAGCTTCAGAACTGGTACAAGCGTCTTCCAAGTCATCTGACCTGGAAACTCGAGAATATCAGAACCGCTCCCAGCAGTTACTTTCTCCTCCACGAGCAGTACCATGCTATCCTGATTCTACTGCTCCGCTCGCAAGAAAGCCATGCCACCGACATGTTGATTCAAAAGGCCTCATCAAGCCTCGACGCTATGAACGCGTCAGAGACTGAGTACGAGTTTGCCGGTCACCAAGTCATGAACTCGCACGACAGCACGCCCGTCGCCGCCGATTCGACACGCAACATTTGCACACGGGCAGCCGTTCAGCTCGCTCAGGTGATTTCTCAGTACAAGAAGCGATACGACATGGAGAAGATCTGCTGGGTCAATCTGCAGCCGGCAGGAACAGCGTCGATGGCCATTCTCGCAGCATTATTGCATACCAAGGACGAGACGGAACGACGAACGTACCTGTCTTGCCTCAAAGTGCTGGTTGACGCTATTCACAGTATGAGCCGCCTCTACCAGCCAGCTGCGAAGATGGGACACTTGGTGCATTCGCTTCTATCGCAGCTCCGATTGGATGCACGCGAGTTACGCCAGGACCGCAGTGTCTCGTTCGCCCCTGAAGTTACTGGCGGTAAAGAGGGGACGACCGCACACCAGTTCCAAGAACCGACAGCTCTGCCGGTGCGTCAGGAGCAGCACTACGACAGAGAGCAGACCCCGAGGAATAAGCGCCGCCACACGACACAGATCTCGTTTGGCAGCGAGTTCGCCGGACACCTGCCCCCTTTCCACGTACCGCACAGCCCATCCTACCCACATCAACAGACGGCGTTCCCTCAAACCTCAAATACCTCCATGCCTAGCACATATGCAACTGCCTCAGAGCCATCTGAGGCGATCTTCAACCTCGATTCGATCTGGAACACGTCAATGAGCACAGAGAGCTCATACACCAGTCGGGCGAGCTCCGACACTTATCTCCGCGTAGCTCCGTCTGCTAAGGGCTGGGCTTTGCAGAGCTTACACGCAGCAAGCCAGCTCGTGCAGACGAATAGTCCAGCTTTTGACTCCAACATGCCAGACTGGATGGCCAGCTCCGCGAATTTCGGTGGTGGTGGTGCCGCCGCGACTGCTCCTGCATATCATGCATCCGGACTAGATGGCCAGACCACGCCGACGCAGTACACGTCGGGAGGCAATTCCAACAGTTTTCGGGACCCTTGGGGCTGCAAGCGTGAAGATGCAGGCGGCCTTTCGTGGATGAACAGCGCAAACGGCTCCGTGCATGCCGTGCCTGATCCCGCGGGCGCGATGCCGCCGCGCAAAAATGAACTTGATTTCCTTGTGCTGTAACATAATTTTCTCGTCCATACCCTGTTTTGTTCTGTTTCGTGCGTTTGATTATATATATTTCATCTTGAGAACCTTCTTAGGCGCAGCTTGGCGTTATCATTCGAGGGGAAAGAAGGAAAGGGGCAGAGGTGGTTGGGGAAGAAGGGGTTTTAAGATTCCAGGAAAACGAGGAGGGGGGAGCCCAAAAAAGGGGGAAGCATATACCTATCATGCGCGCGCACGTGTATTATTGTTTTTCTCTGTTTTCTGACTTAAGCCCCCCCTGAGGACAAAAATCAGGCAAAGACGACGTTTTCATGAGAGACGAGAAACGCAGGTAGATACCTACACACATACACACTTACACACACACATATATATACATATACGAGGTCAGCGAATAGTTACGAATGTACAATGCTTTATGCCATTCTCAACCGAATTTCTCCAAATATCTCCTCAAAGTGGCTTGCAGCTGAATCCTTTTCCTTTCCTTGGCGATGCGGAGGTATAACCTCCGAGCACGTCTCCTCACCATGTGCCTCGTCTCCGGCAGTTCACCTTTCTCCGCATGCAAAGCTCTCCCGTCCTCACATGGCGTGTTCCACGCATTCCGATTGGATTGCCGTCTTTCCATACTTAAATGTACCAGTACGAATTATTTACGAAGTACTTCCCCTCAGACACAAAACGGCTCCCCCTCAACACAATCCACCCCCTCCTCCACACACCTCCTCACCGCATCCTCCGCCCCCTCCTCCCCATCCAACATATCCAACCAACAACTCCTCAACCCCTCCTGCTCCAGCAACAACGCCGTCAGCACCGCACACGACGCCCGACTCGACGTCCCGCTCGCCACAGGCGTCTTCCCCAACATCACGCCCCCGGCCGGCTCCATCGTCAATAATCCGGGCCTCAAACACACAGCCGCGAAATCGTCAGGTCGCTTCTTGCTCTCTTCGTAGAGGACTTGGTCTGCGGCGACTTTGGCGAGGTAGTACCGTTCCAGTTGTTTGAGGACGCCGGCTTGCGCGTCGGCCCAGATTTGTGGATTCCACCACGGTGCGCCCGCGAGACGGGATGTGATGAAGGAGATGAGGATGAATTTTTTGATGCTGGGCGTTGAGACGGCGGCGCGGATGAAGTGGATTGCTGCGTCGCGGTCGATGGCGTAGGTCTGTTGCATGTTAGTGAGAGTTCATGAAGTTTTGGTTTTTGTCATGGCTCTGTTGTCCGTGAGGGCCTACCCGGTAGCTACCGGGTAGGTCCCGGGTAGGTAAGGGGTCGGGAGTATCGGACGGCCTATAGCATGCGGAACGGGTTTGTTTCGTGCGATAGGTCGTGCGATAGGTTGTTGGACGTATGCTATCGCACGAATAACAGGTATCGTACGGAAAGCTGTCGGACGACAAGCTGTCGCACGCCATTCCTTCGCACGTCCATGCGATAGCTTCCCGTGCGACAGCCTTCCACGCGATAGCTCTGCGTGCGATACCTATCATACGTGCGATAGCATACGTCCAGCGACCTATCGCACGCAAAGCTATCGCACGACATCCTATCGTATCAAAAGCTGTCGCATGGATGCTATCGCATGGCAAGCTGTCGCACACCATCCTATCGCACGCATGCTAGGTATCGCACGGCCTATAGCACGTCCGTAAGTCGTGCGATATGTTTCTGGACATATGCTCTCGCACGCAAGATATGTATCGCACGACAACCTATCGCATGGAAAGCTGTCGCACGCCCTATCGCACGCAGGCACAGCTCAGACCTAGCTACCGGGTAGGCAAGGGGTCGGCAGCATCGTACGGCCTGTAGCACGCCAAACAGCCTTATATCGTGCGATAGGTCGTGCGCCAAGTTGCTAGACGTATGCTCTCGCACGCAATATAGGTATCGTACCGAAAGCTGTCGCATGGCAAGCTATCGCATGGAAAGTTGTCGCACGCATCCTATCGCACGCACGCAAGCTCGGACCAACCTACCCGGTAGCCCAGGTAAGCAGTCTCACGTCCTTCACCCCTATCCCTCCCTCCCCCTTTTTTCCCCTCCCCCCTAAAAGAAATCAAACAAGAACAAACCAAAAGAGAGAAAAAGAAAAACCTACCCTCTCAGGCGCCCCCTTCCCAGCAGCCCCAGCACTCCAAACCACATAGTCGGGCCCAACCTCATCAATCACCTGCTTCGCCTGCTCCTGACTCTTCACATCGTCCAGACTGCGCACGAGAACATTCAACTTCCCACGAGACTCGCCGTCCGCAAGGGCCTGGACCTCTGGGATTTGAGCGGATGAGCGGATGATGCTGGTTACTGTCCAGGACCGCTGGAGCAGGAGGGGCGTTAGGAGACGGGCGATTTTGCCGTTTCCGCCTAGGAGGAGGACGTGGTGGGACATTTTGTTCTGGTTTTCGGATTCCAAATTATGGTTTCTCGAAGTGAAGTAAGTGTCAATGTACGTGATATGAGTGAGTGATGAGGTGTTGAAGTGAAGTGAATGAGAGGAGGGTGATATATAGCGGAGTTTCGCAGTTAAGCGGTGGATCCTCTAGTACGGACTACGTCATAGGAGATTTCTATCGAAATGCCTCGGATGTTGATTACGTTCCCCTTGACATATCATCCCATTCTACACCCATTCTACAGTCCTTACCAATAATTCATCCTCACTTCCTCATGAGTCTTCAATTCCATAAGCGCACACATCACGGCAATAAGAACTTCACGACATAAATTCCGTTAAAGTCCGGCTGACAGCAGACTCAAGTCGCCATCGAAAATACCATCGTATTAACCATGCATAAAACATTACTTCATTACAAATACTTCTCTCCACCACTGCATCCAACTTAGATGGCATAGCCACCAGAAGCAACCTGTCTAGGCTCACCCGCAGCCTCGAAAGTGCCATTCGGCAACAGACGCAACATCTGCGCCGTGCTCAGACCAGGCGCAGTCCAAGAAACATTGTGTCCGAGCGACGCCATGAACGCAACAGTCGAGTTGTCGTACGTGTACTCGAAGGAGACCTCGTTAGGGCTCAGCTGGTCGTGCAGACGGGACTGAGCCAGGGCCTCGGGGGTCGACATGTTGCGGTCGAGGACGTAGTGCGCGTTCTGGATGTTGGCCGTGATGATGCGGCTACCGCCCGCGGAGCCGAGCGCGACGTAGAGGAATCCGCCGGGTCTCTCGACGATGATGGGGGCGATGGAGGAGACGGGGCGCTTGCCGGGACGGATGAAGTTCGAGGGCGAGGGGATGAAGCCGAAGGCGTTGTTGGAGTTGGGGATGGAGAAGTCGTTCATCTCGTTGTTCATGATGACGCCGGTCTCGGGGACCATGATGTGCGATCCGAAGGCGATGTTGATGGTGGTCGTGACACTGATGGCGAGACCACTCTTGTCGGCGGTCACGAGGTGGCTGGTTCCAGGGGTGGGCAGACTCTCGTAGCCCTCGGGGTTGTACTCGGACACGTCCAGGGTGTGGAAGTCGGAAATGCGGCTTCGGATCTCGGCAGCAGTGTCATTGCTAATCATCGAGTCCTGGTAGTCATCCATTCCATCGACGAAAAGGGGGTCTCCGAGGTCCGCACGCTGACCGTAAGCGAACCGGATGGCCTCGTCAAGACGGTGAGTGGTGAGATTGACCGCCTCAGGGTCATCGAATCCGTCATAACCGTTGCAGATGTTCAGTGCACTCAAAGCAACGATACCACTCGAGGGGGAAGTGGTGGAAGTGAGCTTGTAGCCACGGTAGGTGATCTGGGCAGTCTTGCGGATGGCTACGGTGTAGTTCTTCAAGTCCTCCATGGTCATCGTTCCGTTCTTAGCCGCCAAGGCCCTGATAGTGGCCTCCGCGATGTCACCGGTGTAGAAGGCATCGGGGCCACCGTTCGCAACAGCCTCAAGGGTGTCGGCATATCTCTTGCGAGTCATGGTGTCGCCAAGTCCAAGAAGAGTGCCATTAGGGGCGAAATCTGGGGCCCAGGCCGGGTCAACTCCGAGGAAGCTGGTGCCGTAGGTAGCGATGTTTCTGGCCAAATCCGCCGTCACTGTGAAGCCGTTGCGAGCAACGTTGACGGCCGGCATCACGAGCGTCTTCCAGGGGAGAGTACCGTACTTCTGGTGAAGGTACTCCAAGCCCCTGAGCTCACCGGGAACACCACTATGGACAATTGTCAGTTCTGGAATCGAAGTACGGAAGAATCAGAAAAAGCGTCTCCTTACCTGGCCAATCCACTGTACAAGCTGGCACGAGTGTCGTTGTTGAACATGTCCTGGAAAGCGGCGGCGGGCGCGGTCTCACGGAAATCGATGAACTCGTACTCGCCGTCGCTACCACGTACAAGCATGAAGCCACCACCAGCAAGACCACTGTGGTACATGGCAATGACACCGATACAGAGCTGAGAAGCCACAAGCGCATCAGCAGCATTGCCTCCTTGCTTGAGCATGTCGATACCGATGTTGGAGCAGACGGAGCTTTCCGAGGCGACGGCGCCGAGCTTCGGCTCTTCGGCGATGGGCGTGGCCAGAGCCGCCTGGGCAAGGAAGCCCAGCTTCAAGGCCGTCTTGGTCAACTGAGTAAAGGACGGCATGATGGCAACCACTCGACCCGATGAAGATCCAATGAAGAAAGGCTGTGTGATGAGGAATGGATGAGCCAGATGATATCGGTGGCTTCGTCGTCCTATATGTATGTGGCCGTTGAAGCTGGTACGGGCTTACATTACTCCTCTTTTGCTACTATCCGGGTCGTCATCTCATTCATCCCCTCTCCGAATCGCGCCCAGCCACTAAGCTGCGTGAAAGACTATGCAGAAAGGGTAACGTCGAGTTGATCATCATAAAGCTATAGCGCATATTTGCTATAGGTAGTACTACTCTTACTCATGGCATGAACACCAAGGGGACAGCTAGTTGGTGAAAAAAGTGAAGCTGGGCGGGGCGACAATGATGTCGACGAGCTACCTATCCGATCTAGTGGGACACGAGTAAGGGTCCTTTCGTTGGGCTTTCCCTGTTCCTCGACTACGCCTTAGGCCAGGCACGAAATTTGCAATCCGGAAGCTATGAGGCCTTTGGGGCAGTGATGACGGTCTAGGAGAGTCGACTGCGACTGCTGGAGCTGCGAGGCATGTCTAGTTTAGTCCAGGACGGGCAGTGTCGAGTGCCTGGATGTAACCAACAGGATCCTCTCTGTGCAGATCCCATTCTATCGTGCTAGGTATGCAGTCCTAGTAATCAGCTCTCATCATGGCCCATGGGCATCTGGTTCTTCTCCAACTGCCGAATCCTAGGCTTTTGGGGGTGCTACTGATAAGAAGTCGATGCAACCGTCCATCCTTGCGCAATCAGGCTCGGGATGCGAAGTACATACTATCATTGTTCTTATCGCGTCCTTCTCCGCGGATGAGATACCTACTTGTAAGGTATGCATGAGAAGTCGGCGTGATATTGATCCGACTGTTGGTATTGAGTCGACATCAGACTTCATGATGTTATGAAATTCTTCACGTTGGCTTTTACAGTGCGTATTTTTCATCTTAGTCTTCTCACAATCAATTCTCTTGAACACGTTGTTTGACTCGTCGTAGTGAATGAGGTGAGAACTCCGTTGGTGAGTGAGTATAGGTAGCTGGTAAGAATCGGTCGCCGAGCGCAGTCCGACTCCGATGTATACTACTCCGGGACCCCCCTGCTCTCCACTCCCCGCGTTCCAGAGGCGCATCTATACGCTAATGCACGCTAGATTACCTAGATCAGCTAGTCGCGCACTAATTGATCACCTACATACTATCTGGTCTAACCTCATCCGGGCTTGTCCTGACCCGGCACCATCACCCTGGGCGTCGGCATTTTGATGCCAACCGTCGCATAAGGATCACAAAACACCTTTGAACATAATCCATATCTTTCAATTGCATGGCATATTTGAAGTAGATATCTATCTGTTTCGACTTAAAACAACCAATTCGTAGGAGTCACGAAGGCATAACAAAGATCTGGAAAGACTTGATTCGGATCACTGCATTCCGAAGATGGCAACGGCCTAGAACGAGAGCTCGCCTCGAGCTTCAACGTTAGCACGACACTACGACCACCGTAGCTCAGGAAACATGTGAAAAGATTCGCTAGGCCCTAAATTAGGTAGGTAGCTGGCAGGTACAATCACAATCCCTAGGTAGGTAGATTCTAGATTCTGCACTCAGACGAATCATCGTCGTGATATTAGGTATCGGCTCTTCTTACAGCTGAGAAAGCTCCCGGCAACGTTGTATCTACTCTGGAGCTATTCTAACCGAGCGAAAACTCGCGATGTTGTCCCAGAAAGGTTTCTTAAGAGTATAGACATTGACAGCTAGTCAATAGGTCTCTAGCTCTATATCAACCGTTTTCATGACGTTTGAGCTACACCTATAGACAGCTATTCGAACTCCTTGAAACATGGAATCGTATCTATCTCTGATCTAAGTTGAGTTCTGACACGGGAAGGATTTCCATCCCGTCTCACGCAAGCAGTATATTTCGTAGCAGTAATCGGAAAAATCTCGTCATTCAGAGAACGACGTCGTGACACCCAAGCGGTCAAAAAACCGAACCCACCTAGCTCGCCACCACGAAATTTTCACACGGCCGAGGCCCCATTACATGTTGAGTAATCGAAAAATGTGTTTTTTTCAGTCCAAGCTCCGGATTTTACGACTATTCTCCGGCCAAGTACTTATGCCGTAGTGCGCGAATCTCGACGAGCCCATTTGATCGCCGACCATCCAGGTACATACATACCTAGCTGTAGGTAGGTAAACCTCAGCTGAAGGGCGGTTGCCTCATCGCCAAGACCTAGCTGCTCCGGTTTTCAGGGCTTGGCGGGCTTTGCACGGATCTATGATGCCGATTTTCGTGGGATAATTAAGTCGATGAGAGGTGTTGCGAAGAAAATTTTCTTGGATTCATTTCAGGGGTTCTCTGTTGACTGGATGGAAGTTATCCCAAGGTCCTCAGTATCGGAGTCGAATCGACAGCATCTGTCACGAAGGTTCCTGTGCCGTCATGGTATTAGTTCGTATTGATCATAACAGAATCGACGGACGTTGAAATTCAGGTGACTTAAGAACGTTGGCGGATATCATGATTCATGCTCGTCACATATGATATAATGGAAGTCAGAGCGTCTTCAAGCTTCATGTTTGCCGTAAACAGTGAGTCCGTTATGTCGATGAAGGGAAACAAATACGGGATAATATACATCTGCTAATACAGCGTCATTTTGAGCTCTTTACTCTTCGCCCCTTAGATCGTTGTACCACCGCCAATATCAAATGGTGGAATAAGGGGCTCCGAGATGAACGGTATAACATGGGATAAGAACGCAGAATAAGAACTTAAAACCAAATAGTCTGTTTCCGATGTGACCCTCTTCGAGTTATTGTAAGGTCCTCAGTCGAGATCATCGATACTTTCACGGAAGGATGCAGACGGGCCGCATGATGTCCTACCCGCATCATCTAATCATGGAATATCTGGCGACCAGATTACCCGAATGTAGATCTTGCTCCCTTCATCCGAACCAGATTCGATCTGAGCCAAGACGAGAAAAAGAAAATTCCGAATCTCTGGGTCGCTTGCCCTACCGGGTGCCTCGGAAGCATATGTAAGTCATTGCTTATGCCGTCATCGCACACACATCGATGTTTCCCACGTGGCTGCATACAAAACGTCATCGGCCTCCTTGCATGTTATAGACCTCTGCATAGATCAACAGTAAGATCCTGAACAAAAGTCAAGACCAGATACTGGTAAATACCTAGGGAAACACAGATGAAAATACTGTATCCTGCTGTTGTATACAATCAAGTGACGAAACCCCTCCTATTCTCAAGCCCAACAGGCCCGGGCTCGAAAAAACGCTCCAGAGCCAAAGCGGTCTCATCCGCTCAACCGCCTGACGAACAGTGACGATCTCCCGTGCAAGGGAAAACTTTCCCGGTCCGTCAATTCCCCTTTCAATGTGACTCTATCGTGAGTCGTAAACATCTAAACTAGATAGACTTGCCTTCCCCAATATGTAGCAGCGGCCTAGAGTAGGCTTTTCCCGCAAACTAACGGATAATGAGCTCCTGAAAATCTCATTCGTCCGGTATGAGGAGTGTTGTGATAGTTGAAGAATATCGCTCACTTTTGTCAACGCGAATCAGATGAGATTTTTGACCGAGAATGGGAGATTCAGGATTTGATCGTTGCGTATCCTGAACATCAACCAGGACTCTAGAACGGGCTATTCCATGAAGGGACACCTTGAGGATCCAGTGATCAAGTCATTGATTCGATGAGTGACAATAAATCGTCCATTTTTTAGTCGATCGCCCCGACGACGAAAGTCCGTGTTGATATTGACCTGTTGATATTGACTGTCGTCTGGCCAACAACAAGACCGCACCGCAGACCCAGACCCATTCGTCTCAGAGCTCCTCGTAAGTGAGAGCGTTTCCAAGATCTCACGATACAATGCTTAGCTGTTGCCGACTGACATCTAGCCCATCCTACGGATTAGGTACCTATATCCGAGAGAAAACAATAGGAAGGGATACCATGACTTCGCAGTCACAGTGTGCACTCACGTCGTTGGCGCAGTCGGCGATCACAACGATCTTGAACGGCGCCGTTAAGTGTCCGTTCTCGGCGACCTTTTCGATAAAATTGCCACAGTTGCGCGATTATATCGACGCGGCCGCGTCGCCTAGTAGCAAGTTAGCTTCTCACAGATATGGCGATGGCATAGTGGCTATGGCATAGCCTCAGCTCATAACCGTCCGTCGACCTCTTGACCGCCGCCGGTGCTTGAAGCTTCGGCACGTTGGATTCCGAACGCTATGAATTGTAGTCGCGCATTCGACTGGGCTGGGCCATATGCCGTGCTCTCCTCTCCCTCAAGCTTATGAAGCTATCGTGAGGTCAGCCTAACCAGTCGACTGGCAAGCACGAAACTACCGTATCTTGTGCCGCAGGCGTATTTCAATTTACAGGATTTCTCTGTATCAGCTGTTCCCGTGTCAAAAGAGCTCGCGGTGGAATGGCATCCGGCCGATCTCCGAGTCGCAGGTTGAATGCAACAAGTCCAAGGGGTTTCAATCTCGGAATTTTTTCCTTTCAGGAAGCCATTTCTCAAGTTTGGATTTCCTCTTGCCGCATCTCATCGATCTAAAGTCACGTCTCGCGGAGTTCTTATCATCGTTGCCGTGTAATCCATATGGTCTCGTTTTAAGCTGGTCGTGGCGGCCCCTCATTGGCCTTGGTCAACTGCGCGTACATAGCAGAAATAGCAGTCATGCCTTACCCTTACTTATACCGAGAGTGGGTATCGATTGAGGCAATCGCGGTGGCAGGTGTAGACGTAGGTGCAGACGTAGGCGCACCCTTTCTCCTTTCTATGAGGTAGGTAGACGCCAGTATTCAATACTACATGTCGACTCCTACCCCTATCTGCGGCGCACCGCGATAGCTCTCAAGGGATTCCTCATCTTTTGGGATATCTTCACTCCTCCTAAATGTAGGTTTTCCTAGACGAGAGTTCCCTTCTCTCAGACAAAATATGCACCGGGGGGTTATGTGTGTGTTGCACTCGCATGAGAAAGCGAAAGGCGGTTGGTATGAAATGCTGTCTCACATTCTGTCTGCCTCAACGATGTATCATTGCTCATAGTCCTGGGATAGTATGACATGCGGCTGGGGACCTGCTAACCTTCGGAAAAGGCGCTACATGTGTGCGACATGCATAGGGAGAAACCCCTGAGCTGCGCTGCCGCCGTCTCGCGCGGAAGACCGTCAGCGACACGATCCCCGCGTGCCGTCCTAGTTTCGGTGCAATATCATGGCTTTAAGCCCAGAAGGCGCTCCTAAATGTGGCTCCAAGGTTGGGCTTTGATCATGTTTCACCCAAAGTCGAATATGTCGAATTCAGAAACTAGTCGAATCGATCAATCGTTTCGTCGTGAGCTCATCCAGAATCTCTTCATACACTGGGCACACACCTCACATGAAAGGCAACGCAAGTGCGTAAAGCGAATGCCGTGCATATGAGAGATATCTGCTATCAGCTACCTGGGAAGACGAGAGAATCTCGAGGCTACAAAGAGACAGGCTATAGGTCACCCATTCACGCGTGCGTGCCACCTGCCTCGTACCCCGGGCCTCTCCTGCCGTATTCGTACGATAGTTCGCTGTGTAGGTGGCACCAGATGTCGTGTGATGAGCCCATCAGTAACTCAAAATCATGACATTCTGGTATTCGAGAGTGACTCGAAACCGACCATCCACATAACACACCCGCAATTACCACCTGCTTCAACAATGCAATTGATTGTAACTGAGGTCCGCGTGGAAAATACTTGAACAAATCTCAATGACTGAGATCTCTGCTAATCTCGGGACGCAGAGATTAGTCTTCACCCTAGAGACAGATATTAATTATAGAACCAGATCTTAACATACCATGGGGAGATGTCAATAATTTTCTGTTTTTCTGAGCCACTCATGACTATTCAAGATGTCTTTCAAGCGCACGAAGACCGCCACTGTGAGAACTGCGACATCTCATCTAGCTATGAGATGAGATACCGTCGCAGCCACAAAAAAGATCAGAGGCATGAAATTTGAATACTCCGTATACAATTATATATCAAAGCAGCGAAACAGAAAAGAGTAAAAGAAGAAACGATAGGAAAAAAAGAAATAAAAAAGTGAAAAAAGAACTCCGAATCGGGGAATCGAACCCCGGGCTTGACGGCGCTGATTATCCAGAAGACATCATGAGAGCGTCAAATGTTAGCCACTACACCAATTCGGATTAGTGAACCTGCGTGTAAATACGGATTATATCAATGACTCTGGACTCGCGGAGAATCCCTACGAGCAACTGCCCGAGATTTCTAAATATACCCATCGTCAACGTAACACGAATATTTCGTACAGCCTCGATGCAAATTACGGCATCATCGGAATGTACCGAATCAGAGCGCATTTTCGCGTTGTGCAAACATCTCAGCTCCATTTCCACTGCGGCTTGCGGCTGAGGATCTGAGATGAGCAAGTGAAACCGTTTTTGCGCCACGCGATCTCTCATGTGCACGGCACACGTGTCAGACCAGAACCTCGCCGAATTCCAAGGTGCATGCTCTCTTTTTAACTTTGCTCCTGCCCGTGTGTGTGCGTCGCAGTGACATAACCTGCAGGGTCATGCCGGGCCGGTTCGTGGCTGTGGGCGATCACGGGTACCTAGATGTCCGTGGTTAAATCCGGACACCGTGACATTCGTGCATAGATCTCCGGCTTTTGTAACTCATCACCTCCAACGGTGATGCGTAGGATACCTGCTTATCCTAGAAAACACACCTCTTTTGACAGGTATCTGATGCAACACATTGGGAGTTGTTCTTGTCCTCGTCGGGGTTTGAATGTTACAGAAAACGTAGCGATAAGGCCAAGAGTGCTCAACACGCACACTTCGGCGCTTATGACGTTCTCTTGGCACGTGTCTGGCCCGCGATAGCCTCCGCCGGACGACTCGGGCGGTACTTCTAGAAGGTGCGAATACGAAGTACCGATACCACTTTTCTGATTGTTGTGGCTTGCCGTGGCTGGTGTTACTGCTGTTTCCGGCGCTCTGAACCAATAGGCGTGGCAGGTTTCAGGCTACTTTTCCCTAGCGCACGAGGTGAGCACGGTCCCGGCCAGCTGTGCAGCTGTTACCCGTGCCCCCGGACTTTACTAAAATTCAGGGGACTAGGTGCATGTACCTGCTACCTATGGCGCACGTATCGTACATTCCAGCCGGGTGGTAGTGAGCGGTTAGGTGTGACCACGTTCCCGTACCTGGGGCCAGGCGAGCCCAGGCATCGTCAACTGCACCGACGTGGCTATCCAGTCCTATCCAGTCCTATTGATTGCGTGGCGCACTACCTACGATAATGTAACTTCTTGTAGTAATGGGATGAATAATCGATGTGTAAACAAAAAGGAGCCAACCCAGAGATATCGGAGTTGGCATCCAAAAGAGTTATCGTTGACTCTTTTCGCCAAGTGCTTGAGTCGAGGATTATTTACCAACCTATTGCGTGGCCAACCGGTGATAACTCGAGCGCTTGAGCCGCAAAGGAGCAAAGAGGCATACGCGTACGAACAGACCAACATGTGAAGAAAGATTCGAGACAATGAAGGGTTGTCCTTGCTTTTTGAGTCTCAGGCGAGCTTATGATTCAATGACGCGCGTTTCAGCTGCCAAGATTGATTCATGCACGTGCGGCAGTCGGAACAGATCTGACGGACCGTCGTTAATGATGGTGCGCAGCATCTTGTTTTTCACAGAATGAAAGCAAGACGGATGCCTAAGGTTGTTGTTCACAGCCTGCGATGTACGTACGAACACACGATCATCGCACAATCATCTGATCTTCTGCTTATGCACGAGGTTGCGATGAAATACCTACCTGGGTAAGTGATCCGAACGTACGGACGTTGGATGCACCCGACACGCAACCAGTTGGGCTCAGACGCCACACTCTCACCTTCAATCCCATCTCTTCCATCCAGTTTGCCCCTGCCAATTTGTCAGCTGGTTGAAACGCCAACTGGCAAGGTCGGCGTTAGGCGTTATTTGTTGGCACATCAAAGTTACCCAGTTGAGTTTAAAGCCGTTGATTAATCACCTGTAGTTAATTGACTAGCGCCGAATCTGGCCAATCGCAACTCCTGGCGCGTCCCAAACGAGCTTCACATTGTCGCCTAGCGTTTCGAGGTGCGTACCATTTACCTCCGAAATACGAAGTCCGGAATACGTACGGATTACCCATGTGAACAAACACAGCATGCACGCCTCCTAACAGTCAGAAGTTGTTCGTGAGCATTGGCTATTCGCTCTATTCGACCGGATACAAATAGACTCAAAGTCATACAAGATGTTTTGCTTGAAAATTTCCGACTTTCGCGCGCTTTCTTCTTGTGCGGGTAGGGCAGACTGCCAGGCTATGATTGCGATCTGCCGCTTCATAAATTGTAGCTTCTAGCGCTTGGTCGGTCATGATGCCTATTCCGTACAAGTCGCCAATGCTACCGACTGCGACAACTGCCGCGCATTCCGTCTGCGTCAGCACTCTATTACATACTCGTAAGTCGGCGTGAAACGTGTAGGCTCTCGGAGGTCCATTCAGGTAGGTTTCGGGCATGTGTAAAGTACACGGCCGTACCTGCCACAAAACCGAAGCTACATACATACGTCGCAGGCATACGTAACTTCCCTTTCATTGTTATACCGATGCGGCTTAGTTCAGTTCGCCAAGCGACAATGGACGCTCAGCCACAGGCGCTTCAGCTTCACGTGCAGTCCAAATAGTAGTACGGTCCTTCTCCTTTAATCACTCTTTCTTCTCAGAACCTCCTCCCTTCCCTTCCGTTTTACTTGCCATTTTGGTCTGTTCACGGCAGAATTTCTCGTCTGCTGCCCGAGACAGGATTGCCATCGTCATCACTGCACCTGCACATTCTAATAGATTTATATCTACCCGTTGTGACGGCCCCTTTTGGCTCCACTTCGGGCTGTTTACCTACCGACTGGCCGGACTCTCCCTCCCGACTACCTCGTAGCTCGTAGCTTGACTCTACTACGTAGTGGTTGGTTGGCGTCATCTCCTTTCGCACCACTACCTGTATGACCTGACCTACTCATCATCATAACCATCATAGGGATCCGAACGACTATAACTCTTTCGCAATCTACGGAATACAGCACGATAATCATCACAACTCACACTCTTCATTACTTCCTATCCTCTTTCGCGCTCTCATTTTACACTTAAATCATCGATTTGAGTAGTTGCATGATCTTCAATCATCACACCACGATCATGAGAAGCGTCACCAACATCGCGACGGCGTCGCTGCTCGCGTCTGTCGCATCGGCTCAGGTGGTGCAGTGGGACATTGAGAAGCGCGCGCATCCGATACCCAAGGTGTACAGACGTGATGCTGGCTCCGTCGAGGAGACCATCACAAATGACCAGGCGCGTGGCGGCTATTTTGCCTCCTGCTCTGTAGGCACTCCTCCTCAAGCCCTCACTCTCCAGTTGGATACCGGATCCAGTGATATCTGGGTGCCTGCGAACACGGCCCCAGTATGCGAAGATGTTTCAAGGGAAAATGAGGGTTGCACGCTTGGTTCCTGTGGGTTTTCTTTTCCGTCACCTTACACCAAGTGTCTGTGGCTAACATATTCTCTAACCCCCATATAGTCGACAGCGATAAGTCAAGTACAGGTGTCCTAGTCAATCAGGACTTCAGCATTAACTACGTCGATGGAAGCCATTCCCGAGGCGACTATATCGCCGAGACGTTCGGAATAGGCAACGTATCGTTACAGAATATGACGATGGGTCTTGGTCTCGACACGGATATTCCATACGGGCTGGTTGGCCTTGGCTATGCAGGTAACGAGGCATCAGTTTCGCAAACCGCCCAAATATATGAGAATCTGCCGATTGTCATGCGTGAGGAGGGTCACATTGCTACCAATGCCTTCAGTCTTTGGTGTAATGACTTGGGCGCCAGCAAAGGAAACGTCCTGTTCGGCGGCATCGACACCGACAAGTACCACGGCGATCTTATTCGCGTCGACGTCCAGAAGGATCCCCGATCTCAAAGATTTACTTCGTTCATTGTGGAAATGACATCGCTGGAAGTTCATTCATCTTCGGGCAACGATTCGCTTTCGTCGCAAATGTTTCCCATCCCCGTTGTCCTCGATTCCGGAACTACGCTCACCTATCTTCCCCAAGATCTGGCTGAAGAAATCTGGAAAGAGGTCGGTGCTTCGTTTGAACCTATTGAGCCGGTGGGCGAACCCGCGCCTCTCGTTCCTTGCAGTTTAGCCGACAAGGAGGGCTATTTCGCATTCGGGTTTGGTGGAAAGGGCGGCCCCGTCATCCAGGTTGCCTTGAACGAGCTGGTTTTCCCAATTTTCACCGGCCATGCTTTTGCGTTCGAGTCCGGCCCCTTCAAGGGTGAGGATCAGTGCCAATTTGGCATTCTGAACACCACCAGCAGCCCTTTCTTGCTTGGAGATACCTTCCTCCGATCAGCTTACGTCGTTTATGACCTCGAGAACAACGAAATTGCCCTTGCGCCCACGGACTTTAACGCGACGACTTCGAACATTGTACCATTCCCCAGCCGTGGAGCTAAGATCCCCTCGTCGACACCGGCACCCAACCAGGGTACAGTCGATTCTGATGGATCCAGCGCTGGACCGAACTTCAATGCCCTTGGCGGCTTTACGTTGAACGCGGGCTCACGTCCCCTTCCTATTGATTACACGTCGCTGGCTGTTATGGGAGGCAGCTTCTTCTTGATGATGTTGGGAGGTGGCATGTTTGTACTGTTTTAAATGAATGATTTTTCCCTTTTACTTTGAGCCTTAGGCGTACGGACGGAGGAATGGCGGGAATTACTACCCTGGTAGACGATTATGGCTACTTACTGAAGTGAAGAGATCATACATATCAATGAACACGGTCAGCTTTAAGGAAAAGGAGCTGTATCTTGGCATACGAGTATATACCAGTACTGCTATTCCGAAGTGACGCATGAGTAGATGCCCTCGGACTTTTTTTAGAAGAAATAACTCCCAATGAATACTGACGAATTGAACATCACCACTTATTTTTTTGGATTATTTCTTCCACTATTAATTGCCTGTGAAGATGAAGCGATTCGGACTTTACGTGCAAATAGATGATATTCCGTTTAATACGGAACATGTGCAACGGCGCTTGGGCGGATCGCACCCTGAGATTCTGATTCGCTGAATTCCCCCAACCCAGATGAACCCACTAAAAAACTTCCCGGGCGTGGTGGGCGTAGACATTCTGAACTTCGTAAATCCGTCTCCATCCTCCTCGCCAGGCAAATTCCCTCTTGCCATTGGTTGCGCTCTGTGCCTTTGCCTTCGTTTCTTGTTGTTCGTTATCAGTTCGTCTTTTCACAATGAGCACAATGAGGGCGCAACGGGCAATTGCTGTCCTCAACGACAGTCGCATTCTCGGTTCTCGAAGCGGCATCGCACGACTCAACATCGCCTCGAAGGCTTTCGCTGCCAAAGCTCCTTCGCAGTTCATTGTCGCCCCCGTACGCGTCGATGGAAGAAGATACTTCAGCCTGACGAGACCCAGATTTGCTGCTGTTGTCAATGCCGCGTAAGAGCTCTGTTCCTAGCTATTGAGGAGCTTCTGTTAACCATTATTTCTTCTCGGTTAGGACCAAGAAAGCTGTGCCCTCGGCGCCAGAGCTGACCCCTGAGGAAGTCCTCGCCAAGATGAACCCCGAAGAGAAGAAGCGCCTTTCCAAAGTCCGAAACATCGGTATCGCTGTATGTCTCGACTATCACGCCCCCTCAGCTCTTATACTACCCCGCTAGACGCATTGCGAGAGGAGACGTCACATACTGATCGAATTACCCGTCTACAGGCACACATTGACAGTGGTAAGACGACATGTACCGAGCGTGTTCTCTTCTACACCGGTCGAATTAAGGCTATTCACGAAGTCCGTGGTCGCGACGGTACCGGTGCCAAGATGGACTCCATGGATCTCGAGCGTGAGAAGGGTATTACCATCCAGTCTGCTGCGACCTTCTGTGACTGGAAGAAGACCGAGGATGGAAAGGAGGAGACCTACCACATTAACTTGATTGATACCCCTGGTCACATTGACTTCACCATTGAGGTTGAGCGTGCTCTGCGTGTCCTGGACGGTGCCGTCATGATTCTGTGTGCCGTCAGTGGTGTTCAGTCGCAAACCGTTACCGTCGACAGACAGATGAAGCGCTACAACATTCCCCGTATCAGTTTCGTCAACAAGATGGACCGCATGGGTGCCAACCCCTGGAAGGCTGTTGAGCAGATCAACTCCAAGCTTAAGATCCCCGCGGCCGCCATCCAGGTCCCCATTGGTGTTGAGGATCAGTTCAAGGGTGTTGTCGATCTTATCCACATGCGCTCCATTTACAGTGAAGGCCCCTCTGGAACCATTGTCCGAGTAGAGGAGTCCATTCCCGACGAGGTGAAGGAATTGGCCGAGGAGAAGCGCCAGGTTCTTATCGAAAAGCTTGCCGATGTCGATGACGAGATTGCCGAGATCTTCCTCGATGAAGGAACCCCTACCCCCGAGCAGATCATGGCCGCTATTCGCCGATCCACCATTGCCCTCAAGTTCACTCCCGTCATGATGGGTTCTGCCTTGGCCGACAAGTCTATCCAGCCCATGCTCGACGCTGTTTGCGACTTCCTTCCCCAGCCTAACGACGTCAAGAACGTAGCCCTCGACAGAAGTAAGGGTGAACAGGAGGTCCAGCTCGTTCCCTACAATGCGCTGCCCTTTGTTGGTCTGGCCTTCAAGCTGGAAGAGAACAACTACGGACAACTTACCTACATCCGAGTGTACCAGGGTACTCTGAAGAAGGGTTCTTACCTGTTCAACTCGCGAAACGACAAGAAGGTCCGCATTCCCCGTATTGTGCGCATGCACTCCAACGAAATGGAGGATGTCAATGAAATCGGTGCTGGTGAGATTTGCGCCGTGTTCGGTGTTGACTGCGCTTCCGGTGACACTTTCACTGACGGAAACCTGCCCTACTCCATGTCTTCCATGTTCGTGCCTGATGCCGTCATGTCTTTGTCCATCAAGCCTAAGCGCAGCACGGACGCCGACAACTTCAGTAAGGCCATGAACCGTTTCCAGCGTGAAGACCCTACCTTCAGATTGATGGTCGACGAGGAGAGTGAGGAGACCATTATCTCCGGTATGGGTGAATTGCACCTTGAAATCTACGTCGAGCGTCTGCGCCGTGAGTACAAGGTCGAGTGTACCACTGGTCAACCCCGTGTTGCCTACCGTGAGACTATCGGCCAGAAGGCTGAATTCGATTACCTCTTGAAGAGACAGAGTGGTGGTCCTGGTGATTACGCCCGTGTTGCTGGTTGGATTGAGCCCAACGACCAGCCTGACTCGAACACCTTCGAGAACCAGGTTGTTGGTGGTGTCATTCCCGACAAGTTCATCTCTGCCTGTGGCAAGGGTTTCGAAATCTCTTGTGAGAAGGGTCCTCTATTGGGCCACAAGGTCATTGGTACCAAGATGGTCGTCAACGACGGTGCCACCCACGTTACCGATTCTTCTGATTTCGCTTTCAGCTTGGCTGCTCAGATGGCTTTCAAGAAGGTCTTCCACGAGGCCGGTGGTCAGGTCCTCGAGCCTTTGATGAAGACCACTATCATGGCTCCCAACGAGTTCCAGGGTTCTATTCTCATGCTTATGAACAAGCGTAGCGCTACCATTATCGACACTGAGATCGGCAGTGAGGACTTCACCCTCCTGTGCGATGTCTCCTTGAACTCTATGTTCGGCTTTGCTACTCAGCTGCGTGCTGCCTCCCAGGGTAAGGGTGAGTTCAGCATGGAGTTCAGCCACTACGCTCCTGCTCCTCCTCATCTACAGTAAGTCTTGTCCCCAACATACATTCTACTTCAGCAGAGAGGTAGTATTCGTGAATTGATTTGCTAATCCGTTGCTTACAGAAAGGAATTGGTCGCCAAGCACCAGAAGGAGATTGAGGCTGCCCGTGCTGCTAAATAAGCTTAACCGAGTAATGCATCATCTTCTAGACGCCGAACTCCCGAAGGGTGTGAGACCTAGCGAGATCCATGAATCTGCTATCCCACATCCCATATCCGTGATCAAGTGAATCACAGATACAGGCAGGACTCGGGACGATCACGAGTCAGGCCAGTCCCCCATTGAGGGACCTAAATGTAACACCACCATAATGAACACTCTCATATCCGACACGATAGATGAAAAAGAAAAGACATGAAAGACCCTGGGAAGGCCTATGACATGGGAAGGGCAATAGGTCCAGTGAAAACGTGTGTATATAGAAGTGTATATTGGCCTGCGAATTCATGCATGAGAGACTGCAAGCGGTTCTCACTTCGTGGGATGTCATGAGAAATATATCCGAGAATCACCACTCTTTGCTTCACTTTGCCCGTAATCTCTGTCCCTAGGAATGTCATATTTTCAACACGTGTGCATTCATAAGATCTAGTGAATCATTTCTGCTCAATCTGGTCGCCCCTTTATTTTGCGTTATAATATGTAGATAGAGTACCTGGTATGTATACACGAGGGAGGACATCCAAAGCCCGTGGATACCCTCACCACCCGTCATCTAATCATTCAGAAAGCCTACCCCTTTTCTAGTATTTTAACATTCCTTTTCCTTTTTAATGAACCTCATATCGCATATCTTTTTCTCGTTTCCTTTTTTGCTTCTTTTGTAGTAAACACGATTTATCAAAAATCGCTTACATTCTTCTCAAAATGTCGTTGACAACCTCCTCAGTAGTAGCCTTACCGCCCAAGTCAGGGCTGAGCAGCTCACCAGCCTCCAGATTCGCATCAACAGCATCGTAGATCTTAGCAGCAGCCTTCTCCTCGCCAAGGAACTCCAGCATAAGCGCCGTGCTGCGCAGCGTCGCAATGGGGTTCGCAATGCCCTTGCCCTGGATATCAGGGGCAGAGCCGTGGCAGGGCTCACCAATGGCGAAGCCCTCACCAACATTGGCGCTGGGGACGAGACCGAGGGATCCAACGAGCGCGGCGGCGCCGTCGGAGAGGATGTCGCCGTACAAGTTCGGCGCGACGATGACGTCGTAGGAGCCGGGCTGGCGGAACAGCTTGTACACCATGCTGTCGACGATCTGCTCCTCGACCTTGACGCCGGCGAACTCGGGCTTCGCGAGGATCTCCTTCGCGCAGGTGCGGAAGAGGCCGTCCGTCTGCGAGAGCACGTTCGACTTGTGCGTGATGGTGACCAGGGGCGAGCCGTGGATGCTTGCGGAGCCCGCGGCGCGCAGCTTCTGGCGGCGCAGGGCAATCTCACCCGCCATGGCGGCGATGCGGTGCGAGGCGCGCGCAGTGATGCGCTTAACGGCCTCGGCGTAGACGCCGCCGCGCTTGTCGTCGACGAGGGTGCGCTCCTCCTTCACGTAGAGGTCCTCCGTGTTCTCGCGCACGATGACCATGTCGATGGGGTTCGCGGCCGAGGCGACGGTCTTGACGGGACGCACGTTGGCGTAGAGGTCGAGCTTCTTGCGCAGCGCGACGATGGGCGACGAGTAGCCGCGCACGGCGGTCGTGGGCGACGAGACGGCGCCGAAAAGGGCGCCATCACACTCGTTCTTGAGCACGTCGACGGTCTGCTCGGGCAGGGCCGCGCCCGTCTTCTGGAAGGTCTCGAAGCCGGCTTCGAGGTCCGTGAACTCGAACTTGAGGCCGAGGGAGCTCGGGAGCGCTTCGAGGATGCGCCGGCCCGCGGGGATCACTTCGCGGCCGATGCCATCGCCGGGGATGAGGCCTGTGCGGGGGTGTTAAAAATCAGGGGTAAGCCAAGTCTGGGGATTGATTGGATTCTTTGGTTTTGGAATTGTAGATTTGTCATGTTTCATTTGTTTATTTCTTTCTCTCTTTTCCCTTTTCGTCTTTCTTGTTGTCTTCTTTTCTTTTTTCTTCTTCTTTTCCTTTTCTTGCTGACAGTAATAGTAAGTATTTACTGACCAATTCTGAGAACGCGAGTCGCGGCCATCTTGGAAACAAAAGTCGATTGGACTTTTCCTGGGGGAGTCGGGGCAGTAAGGGGTGTGTGGACCTTACTGTGACTCGGGCAGGGGGACGAGATGGGATCGATAGGATGGGATGGGATGGAATGGAGTGGTAAGATTGAAATTGAATATGAAGCAGGTAGTGTGATAGTGTAAATTGACGCTATTTTATCGGATCGCTGTCGCCGCGGTTACGGAGCAAGCTCTGCCCCGAGCTTTCTGCTGTTGAGCTTTGGTGGGGCCATTTGCCGAGGATCGGAGTCTGCTGTGATTGGCCGGGTCCCGTATTACCACTGTAAAGGTTTTATTGATTTATTGAGTGGCGGATGCTACCGAGCGGCATCTCACGCAGCATTACGGAATAATCACACAGTGAGGTACGGATGACAATATTCCGTACGTAACGGTACATGAGGCAGGCTCGGGTGCGAGGTACTTCCCTGGGTCGCGAATGTACCTGCATGCTATTCCGTAAAGTGCGTCGCGTGGAACATGAAGCGTTGCCGTGGTTATCTCGCGGGATTGTTTTCCGTATGCACCTAGCGTGAGTAATATTAGCAAAGGAACTGGATGCCCAATGCGTATCATCACGTTACCGTAGGAAGGAGGACGGAATCCGGTTGAGACAATTCTATCGTCTTGTGACAACGATAGCTAGATCTGTCACGTCGTCATAGCGTAAGTATCGATTGCTGGTCTGGCGGGTATACTATGGACTTCGTATAGAAACGCAGCTGGAGCGCATACAAATACAATACAAATCGCCAAGATGCCCGCACGTATTGCTCGCAGATGGATTGGACTCAGATAGGACTCGGGAGTCGGGACGAAATGGTGCTGGTACCTCCGGGGTAGGTACCCTTCTGCCTACGCCCTCCCTATGAGGCACACTAATGTACACTAACTGCACTACGCAGATACCTAGCGCAGGCAGTAGTGCGCCTGCTACCTCAGGTAGGCAGGTATTGAGTACTTCCAGTCCGATCCCTGGTAAGTTGTCTGGCCCTGCTCCGACGGCACTAATATCAGCTCACTGGCCAACCGTTAGTTATTGGCATCCCGTGGTCAGGCGAGTACGAATTCGTATGCGCGCATTCAATTTACACTGGCCGAGGCATCTGCCTAGTGTCCTTCTGTAAGACCTGGCCGTATCATAGGTTTCTAGCGCCCTTCGCAGCATTCCTTGTCATCACTAATTGGCATAATTTGGACGTGCGACGGCAAGTGAAACCAAAGGGATTGCCAATCGTGTCGCATCTTGTTGTTTTTTTCCTAGCTGGAAATCCTTTTGTATCTGCTTCTAGTCTCGAACCGGGATCTCACATATCGACCCACCAAGCTGTGCAGGCCCTTTAATCCTAGCCGGGTGGGTACATGCATAATGCAGTTAATGCATATTCTAGGCCCGGAGCACGGCCGTCTTGCTCCCCGCGAAGTACCGGGTACCGCTCATCCTCGTATGTTCGCCGAGTCGACTGCTGCGCAGCTCACGATATAACAAGTCCGCTATACCTCCACGTTCTGTTTCGGCAGTTTCGTATTAATGCATGTGTTCACGCCCAAAATATGCCTGCGCTACCTCTAGGTTGTGCATAAGCTGTGCCTTGTCGCACTTCGTGGTAACCAGAATTAGAATAAAGGGCTTACTTAGCAGCCCCTGAGAGGTTTATCATCTCTTTCCTCGAAGTACTTCCTCGCGGTCGACTGCGAGATGCCTCCAGCTACTTCGTACTTCAACTCTTAATCCAGACGCCTTCTACTCTGCATTACATTGCATTACATGACATTTCATTAATCTTTTCCTCCCGTTGTCGACGTGTTCTTTCTCATCGCAGTTTTAATCTAATATGCCCTATGTCTTCTCTTCACAATTACCGCGTCGCTCCCTGTAACTCACGGAATACATATCGTCACGCGTTAACCGCATAGTTCGCATATTGTACCGGCCCCTAAAACCGGTGGAGGTAAAATACCTCGTAGAGAAGGTACGAGTCCACGTAGCGAACACCAGCCAGTCCGCGGCTCCCTCTCGGCTCCCTCTCGACTTGCTCTGCAACAACTTCAAACGGATCACGGGGAGGCAGCCAGCAACTGGACGCGCATCGCCACCTTGCTTCGTCCGTGGAGGGAGACCATTGCAAACGACCAGAAAATACCTCGGCGCGACGAGCAGCTTCCGAATAACGTCCCACGTCCCCCGTACTGCCCTGCGCGGCTTTCCATCCACCACCATCACCACTGCTTGTTTGCAGTTTGGTGCAACTGGGAGATCTCGCACCAGCGACGAAGCGGCGAGCCCCGGGCTTTCACCACCCAAAGTGTAACACCATCACGGCCGATTGCTCTCGGCAGACGCTGTTTGTTGACTGCCCTCGAACACGTCAACAACACGAGAGCACATCGCAACCATGTCGGGCGTCAGGAACCTTCGCGCCATGTTCGAGCAGAACCTCAGCCAGTCAGAGAGGGACAGATCTCCTCCTGGGCCAGGCGGATTTGGTGAGCCTCTCTTTCTTTCTAATCTGTTCTTTTCGGTTTTGTTTTTGTTATTTTTTTTTTCTTTTTTCTTTTTCTTGCCCTTTCTGCGACCCCCCTGGACCTTCCATCCATACATCCACGTTCTGTGGTTCAACCTGCCCGCGCGACGCCGCCTAATCTCTCTCGTCACTCTCCCCTCATGTCGACAATGTCTCTCGCGTCTGTCTCTCATCTGAACCATGGCTTGTTTTCTTTTCTCTTCTTGTCATCTTTGTTGTCTTATCTTGTGTCTCACGCACATGAGAGTATGACTACTCCCATCCACTGTACTGGCATCCAAGGCTCTGCAGTGACTGTCTTCTCCTCTTTGTCCGGCTTTTCTATTGGAAGCCTTGGCGATAGACGGGCGTGACTGTATCCCATTCACTGTGCTGTCTGTATATTATACATCCGCCACACCCACTCTATAAGCTTCCACCAGGCAAGGGAGACACACCATCGGGGCTATTATTTGTCTAGACTCGAATGTTCTCTAGCTAACCAACAAACTCGGCACTACCAGCTACTCCCTCGCCTTCTGAATCACCCCGTCCTCCTCTTGCTAAAGTTACTACCTCCTTCATCGCTGTGGAGAGAGACGGCAAGCTAGGTCTGTGGAGGCAGAACAGCGGAGACTCTGTCTCAGCATCCAGTCGAAGACCCAGTGACGAGACGGACAGTACTACGCCTCAACCCCCTTCCGAGCGGTCGGACGCGCCCTCGAGCGGCGTGGCTACCAACATCATCTCCAAGATGAATGCTGCCAAAGAGCCGATACCCGAGTCCCCGAAGAAGGACAAGCCTTCTCCCAAAAAGGAACTCAAGGGTCCTCTACTGCAGTCCACTGCAAACTCAGACAAGGTCACGGGTGCGGAGGGATCCCAAGCTAAAATGCCCTCTAGCCCCACTGAGTCGACCTCAGGCCGGGCCGGGGATGCGCCTAATGGCAAGTCTTCGACCAAGTCTATGGCCACGGCATCGAATTCGAAGCCAGCATCTAAGACAGCAGCTTCTGCCTCGACAGCAAAAGCTGGTATCCGAACCACCAAAACACCCGTGACATCAAAGGCTCCCGCCACTACGAAAGCTGCTAGCACCAAGGTGCCCACGAAGGTTCCCAGCGCCAAGGAACCCACGAAGGCTGCTAAGGAACCTACCAAGCCTGCTGCGACTTCGCCCAAGAGAGTCGCCTCAAAGACGGCAGGAACTAAGCCTGGCTCGGCCGACCTGCCTCAGCCTGGCAGTAGCTTCGTGAAGCCAAAGCCAAAGTCGCCTACTCGACCGGCCAGATTGCCATCCTCCCTCACGACACACACTGCCTCGTCGGCTCAGAAGCTCGGCAGTGGTAGCGCCCCGCCTTCTAGACGATCGGCATCTCGCGCTTCTGTCGGCGCTCGACGCCTGTCCCCCAACGCGGGCACGCACAGAGCCCCCAGCCGAAGCAGTGTGGCGACTCTCAACACTGTCACGGCCAAGGCCGTCAAACACAAGCCCTCCAGCACCAGTGTATGCCGTTCTCGCCCCGGCGTGGGCCCGCCGCCTAAGCCAACAGCTGCGGACCAGTCTGCCGCCAAGAAGGATGGTCATGTGGATGAGGGATTTTTGGCTCGTATGACGCGACCTACGCAGAGCAGCGCCAAGCGATCTGCCGAGAAGATTCCTTTGAGTCCGCCTCGGAAGACGACTACGCAAGTGAAGAAGCCAGAGAGCAGAGATGGCGTAAAGTCGGTTGCCAAGACCCCCTTGTCTCCGACAAGATCTGCGAGATCATCCCGCGAGAGCGTCAAGTCCGTCTCTACAAAGGAGCAACCCAAGACCAAAGCTGGTGCTGCTACCGCCACTCGTGCCGAGACTCCTAAGCCGGTCATTAAGGGCACCGCCAAGTCACCTAAGAAGGCTGATGCTGCTCCTGTCGAGGAGAAGAAGACAGAGGTTGAGGCTGAGTCCAGTGCTAAGGATGTCGCTGCCGTCGCTAAACCCGCCGAAAGAGCCGAGACCCCTGTCGAGGCCACTGAGTCACAGGATGAGGTATCCGAGACTACTGAAGCCAAGGAGACCGAGGCTACTGAGGCTATCACTGAGGAGGTAGTTGAGGAAGTCAAGGAGACTGTTGAGTCTCAAACCGAGGAGAAGCCCGAGGAGTCCGCGATCGAAGCCGAGGTTGCCGGAGCCATTAATGAACTCATCGATGTTGCCTGCGAGAGCAGTGCCACCGAAGAAGCCCACCGAGAAGCGCCGGCTGCATCTCAGTAGGTACGATGCACCGAGTTCCATCGCCCGTTTCGCACAGGCTACCGTCGGAGAGTACGAGTTAAGAAAAGAATATCTATTTCATTACGATGCGCTTAACGCATCTCTTCTTTCCTGGACGAGAGAAATTTTTTGATACCCCGACCTCTCGTCATGGCTCTTCTTTGGAAGGTGTGGGAACGATGACCTTCTCTTCCTCTCTCTCACCTCCACTCTTCGGGATTAGGGGGGTTACTACTGGAGTTGTGAATATCTTTCGGAGTGGAGGGAGAGGGAGGAGAGTCGATATGACTGCACCGATTACTGTAGGGCGTTTGACAAGCGGTTGTAGGAGTAAAAGGGGCGGTGCAGGTGTTTTGGTTTGAAAAGATTCATGAAAGCTGAACCTGACTTTACTTTTTTACCCGAGAAGGAGCAAGCGAGAACAGAAATAAAAAGGACAATGTAAAGAGAAAGCGGTTTCTGGGTTTTCAAGTTTTTGAAGGGGAGGGCGAAGAAGAAAAAAACGACTGAACACTGCACATGCGAATTCCTATTACCTTAGGTACTACTACACGTGGCGTTTATGAAGAAAAAGTAAGCATGAAAACCATGAGATAGGAGACAGATAGGAAGAAAGAAATATTGCTTGTAGAAACTTAGCGAGAATGGATTTTATACCCTCATGCGGTTTTGATGTTCTATGGATGTGAATGTGAATGCGATAGGAGGTGAGCTCTGATGAGATCTACGGTCTACAGATGACTTACATATCCACGCAGTAAGGCTGCGGCAGCAACCACGTGGATGCGATGATCACTTATGTAGGTGATGTCGATATTCTGTACGAAACACTTTTCATGTACGAAATAGTAATCAGATGTGTGGAATACGAGTATGTATGTAAGTAAGTGATGGTAACCAGACCAAGAGATCCATAGGGCGGACGAAGTTGCGGTCGGTGTTAACACCGACATTGACACCGCCATCGTAAGGAAGGGTGAACCCCACATTATGTAGATCGGTCGATCGAGAGCTTTTACCGGATTGTGTCTGCGATGAGATGGGGTATGGAGGGGTTGCTTTGGTCGGGTGCTGGCTACTTGTAGGTAGGGATAAACGGGAGGTAGGTAGGAATGAAGTATCAGATATCATATGTATGTGCATGAGATTGAGATGTAAGGCGTGGGTAAGGTATGAGGATGAGATCTGTTCCAACCCTGCGTCTTGGGTCGTCGTTAAGGCTGCCCTGGTCTCTGTGCGGTCATATGGATGGATGAAGGGTCCCGGCCTCATATGAGAAAGAATAGACTTCTATGATGTTTATATGTGTTTTTTTATATTTATTCTTTTCACTTCTTTTGTTCTAAATTGTACAAGTTTAGGGAGATAGAAGACACCATTCCTACTATACAAACATTCTTCTGCCTTGAATACGCTTTTTTTGACTCCAGATGCAATGCATGTGTCCCAAGTGATGATGATGGCGGTGGATAAAAGAGACGGGCGAAGAATCCAGTTCGAGGAGTTCGTGAAGATATCCCATGCAGGCGATAAGTGAAGATGTAGGGGTTCTTTCGTGGGCGGCGGTATGTCGAGGTTCGGGTGTTTGGACTTGCGTCGAGCGGTCTTTTCCAGACGAGAGACGAAGAAAGGGGGGGAAGAGTCGAGAGACACACACTGCCCTCCCTTACGTCCCACTCCCACTCGTCTCTCCACATCCTCATCAGAAGGCTAGTTTTCCATCTCCATGACGACTCCCCGCTCACGGTCCAACGCGGCAGATCAGCAGACCGCCCACCTTACGCGCAATAGCTTCCCGGATCTCCAACACGCCCAAACTCGTTGCGACAATCATGCACTCGCCCAGATCCAGACCTCTCTGCTGGCTCGCATCGAAGCCGCGCGCCAGCTTGTCTAGCGCTCTCAGGTCGGCGGTGATGGGCCGCTTGGGGGTCGTGATGGGCTTCATGCAGCCCAGCACGGGCTTGTTGTCTTGGTCGTACTTGAGGCCGATCCAGAGGCGCTGCTTTGCGACGTTGGCCGTCGTCACCACCTCGGGCTCGAAGGAGCCGATGGTGGCCGGGTCCGGGGGCTTGGGGCCGCCGCGCGTCATCGACGAGATGAAGCCCGCCCGGTGCAGCGCCATGGCGACCTTGATGTTGTACTTGATGGCGGGCACGGAGGTCAGGCCGAGCTTGGCGCGGGACGCGTTTTGGAGGTGCGAGGCCATGTTGACGACGTTTGCGATACCCATTTTGAAAGGTGTTTTAAGTCCCGGGGGACGGACGGCGTGTGTTAGGCGGTAATTAGTTTGTCGTGGTGCCCCAATGGCACGATTGAGGAACGCTGGGCTGTTCGGGGGTTCGTTGGAGGTGGTGATCGGAGAGATTTGGCGGATCGCTGTGCTGGCGCAAGAGTTGGGCTCGGGCTCACGATAAGATATGATGCGACGGGCAGGTGAAGCCTCCACTTTACCAGAAGCCATTGGAAATTTGGCCGGAAGGGAAGAACTGGAACGCCGACTGCTGGATGTGACGGACGGGCCGGCTGCAGGTGGCAGCTGTCATCGCTGGCGGTAGTCCGCCGCTAGTGCAGAGACAGACTAGCGTCCACGACCCCCCGGCTAGCTGCAGTGGCACCTGGGCTGCAGCCAATCCTCCGCTCGAGCATCTCCAAGTCGGCCAAACCCCACCGTGATAATCACAGTACAACGTGGATATTGGACGGTTTAAGCGCCGACAACAGCCGGGATGCCCACCTTAGCAGGCAGGTAATAATCCGTAGTCGTCCGTTCCATTCTGTCAAGCACAAGCTGCAGTAGACGGTCCCAGTAGAAAGGTCGCCATCTCCCCACTAGGTCAGGTCATCCCGTCTTCTTTTTCATTTTCATCCCTTCCTCCCGACCCGAGCTGCGACCTGCTTTTCTTTCTCTTCTCGCTGTGATGTTTTTGGCGTGCTGTCTTGTTTCGTCTCTTCACTAGAATATTCATAATCCGTACTTGCTTGGGTTGAAAGAGCGCACTTACAGAAAAGATGGCGGCTCGCCCTGGTGAGGAGAACGTTGCCACGCTGTAAGTCCGCTTGTTCTCTTGAAGGTCGATCGTGACATGTGACTCACCCTTGGGTTCTTTTCTGTCCACAGATTTGCCGATATTCATTATTTCTACGGGCCGCCTGATGCGAACCCGCCTCATCATCGGTTTGACAAGGGATCATACGTTTACTTGTTCGAGAATGCGAACGACCGGCGCGCGCGCGTCGAGATCGCAAACCATCCAGGCACCGACGACCAAGATGCCTTTGAAGGATGTAAGCGCATCTCACTTTCCCGTCCCATTTTCACTTATAACCCCTCTTGGATGAGAGTCGTAGCATGCTGAACGGGAATATCAAACAGTCTTAGATAGAACGCACGTACACTACTCATATCTGCAGCAATGCCTCGTCACCATCACCGTCGAGGGCGTCTCAGGACCGCCCTTACACCCGAGCCAGTGGCATCTCCCTACATACGATCCGCATAACCAGAACAAATACCACTACAAGCTACACTCGATCGACATTTACTTCTGGACTCATAACGACGCTCTCCAGTTCGTCAACGGCATCCGAAGAGTACTGCCTGCCACCCAAATCGACGTAACTGATGAGCCAGGACCGCCCGCATCATATGCGCCGAGCCACTCCCCAGACATAAACCCCCTGGTCCAGAAACTAGAGAACGCAGCTCTCTCAGACTCAAGAATGCAACAGCCATCCATGCCGTCGTTCGCGCCGCCGCCGACCACGGCGATTAGCCACCAGACCGACTCACCTCATAGCTTCGTGCCTATGGCCTACAACCCAGCCGCACCCCCTGAGGCCGAGAGGTACCAACACCGAGAGAAGACCCCACCACCGGAGGATGACGGACATGACCCCTTGGCAGCAGCGATCGCCCGAGACCAAGCAGGACCTCTCTCCCCTAGCTACGGACAGACAAACTTCTCTGCTCCGCCCGGCATGCCGGGTCCTCCTCCTCCGGGGCCGCTTTCCCCGATGCACATGGGTCCCATGAGTCCGGGACAACCACCGTCGCAATTCGGCCACTTGAACCGTGCGACGACGGTGCCCGCGACCATGGCTCCGGGTGTTGCCGGACTAGCGAGTCCGTACGGCGCCACTTTCCCCGCTTCCCCGGGTTTCCCTCCCCCGGGTCACCACCAGGCTACGCCGCCTCCGCCTCCGCCGGCTGGACAGATGCCTGTGCTACCGCCCCCGCCTGTAGGAGGATACTCACAGTACAACTATGCGAACGCGCAGCAAGCAGGGGCTGCGGCGGGAGCGGATTACAGCATCCATCAGCAGCTGTACCGGCCGACGGAGGAGGAGCATGCAGTGAAGCGCGGGGGTTACAAGGCCAAGGTCGATGGGCAGAGTAAGTTGGGGCAGAACGCCGAACGTCTAGAGAGAGGCGTTACGGGGATGTTGAAGAAGTTTGAGAAGAAGTTTGGTTAAAAGAATTCTTTATGAGAAGCAGAATCTAGAGCGTTCGCATTTGGGGGGAGTTGATATACCTACTCGTAATGGATATTACATTTTCAACAAACATATATATGGAATTTGTAGACAATTGGATATGACTAAGTCGTGCGATTTGTATACTATTCAAGGATGCAAGTTGTTTACTCACCTCCGTTGTTTATTAGTACGAGATCATGTACTTATGACGATGAGTTTCTCGGGAGGATATCCTGAAGTGTTGTTAACGACCGACCGATCGACGGACTTGGATAGTCTCCCGTATATCCCTCTACGTCATGGAGAGTCAGGTCTCCGCCATGAAGCTCGTGAGCTGTTAATACCAATCGTACGTTTGTTTACCTAGGTTACGACTAGCCGAGGCATACCACCTTGTAATCAAACTGCCCTGCTCTTCAAAGCCCTCATTCCTCACGGAGGCCTCGTGAACTCAGTCCTAGGGAATACGAACGGCAGTTTACGAATTACGATTAGATGTAGATAATCACCGAGGGAGCGGTTATTCTTGGCTCAAGTCCAGATGGATGGATGGTGGGCATAAGAGAAAAAAAAAGGGAAAAACTCATGTCAGCTTTCCTTCTCCCTTTAGTCGTAGCCGCCACGTCAGCTGGGGGGGTTGAATTACTGACCCAGAATGCAACTACGATTTCTGTATAGCCGGGGCCAAGCCATGATGCACACGACAATCCCATCCTCTCTCACGCCAAGTTCATCATCACACATGCTACCCCCCGACTTCGCTGTCTCAGTCAGACCCAAGGGAGCGAGGGAGTTACACAGACGAACTGGTGGTATTTTTGCAACGTCTGACAGATTACCTGCTTGTACGATACAGGAGAAACCAGAGCCTTATGAGTTGTGGTGTTGCGATTGGCTGTATAGTCGAATGGGCGGATTACTGAGTTCTTCGTCCCGCTGCTGTGCCTAGCTTGGGGTGATGCCGTGCTACCCTCACGTCTGTGATGATATTTTATTCCATTTATTTTGCTCCATTCACTTACAAACCAGTTGACAGCGATTCCGGGCTCTCCATATTGCGAATTGATGAAGAATGCTACGCAATACTCGCCGTCCCTAGGTAGATATCTGTGGTAAAGCAACTGACTGACTCCTGAGCATCCAAAAGACCCCATACCAGGACCCCGCGAGTTCTTGTCTCAAAACGTCAAGTCTTCATCCGTCGGGGTTCTATAAAAATACTTTGACTTGAACCCCTTCGTCTCAATGATTGGACTGATTACGTTGGGATAGGCAGGGCAACAGCAAGGATGAACCCGGGTTGGATCTGTGTTAGAGTTCTCTGGATTGTCGTTTTGGCTGCTTTCGGTTTACCGTTGGTGGCTGTACTTGCAAAGGAAGACTAGGAAAGATAGCGCTTAATACGAGGCGGCAACGGAGGCCGGGAGAGCAATGTTGCTGTGCTGAGCTGCTCGTCACGTCCCGTGATTCTTGTTTGTTGGGTTTCGGGGTGCATGCGATGATGGCTGTGATGTCTGCGTGCTTTAGCTACACAACTAATACTCTTCAGTCGTTGTCAACTCGTTTGTTGAGGTTGATATTCCGCAATTGCTTGCGAGTAACCCATGAATAATTGAGGACTGCGAATGGATACATTCTGTAACAACGCTCATACCGGCGGCTCCATCTCTGAGCTCCCTCGAGAAATTCATTCTTTAGGGAAAGTCCCTTGCACTCGCAGCACTGCCCTTCACGGGCTAGCGCTCCTCAATTCCTGGGTGGGATGTTCCATCCGCATGCGTTGCCAACTTGCACTACGAGTATGTAGCACCATGTAGGTACTAAATCCAAGGCCGCTATACCGCTCGAGGGCTAGCGTGTGGGGAGTCGTGAACGTTTTCTGGCGGGCCCGTCAAAAACCAGCCCCAAAAGCGGACAAAAGCTTGAAGCAGGTCCTCTCCAAGGCTCTGCCTGCCTGCAGGTCTTTCTGGTCTTCTCAACCCTGCCATCGCCATAGCGGCAGTACTTGCGGATGACGACCAGGGATCTCTCTTGAGTCTTATGCAGCGTCGATGCTATGCTTACGGGCTACAGGCTGCTTTACAGGCTCCAGCAGGGAATTGTCTGCTTATTGCCTAGGCACACGCACTCACTCGCTGCGATAGGCAATCGGCAATCCGTAGCTCTCACTCGCTAGTCGCTCTCGCTCTCGTTCCTCTGATCTCTTCCTCTCTCTTTCTCTCTCTTGCCTTGCGCGAGTTTCTCTTCTGCCAGAAAACATCGTCGACTCATTCCTTTGCGTTCCATTCTTCTTTGACACTCCTGACAAGAGTTATCGCTTTGACCTGCCTCATTGACGCAAAGCCGGGAATAAGACGGCTCACAAAGTCCCAAGTCTGCCATCACCAGCACTGCTGACTGAGAGCCATTGACAGTCTCTTCCGATGGGACCCGTCACCGCATCACACACCAGATAGTCGATACGGTTGTGGTACGCATTACTTCGTACTTGCATTGCCGTCGTCTCAGAGTCCCTCCCTCTCTCTCTTTCGTTCCCTCTCTCCTCTCTTATCGCTTCCATCTCACCCACTCCGTCGACTGAACAACCTCGGCCGAACTTTTCGCCACTCAATCTCACGATACTTGCCGAGGACGTCTCTTCTTTAGCATCTGCGATCTATTCACTACCTAAAAATCATGTCATGATGAAATTGGGATATGGGTCACACTGCGTAAGATTCTAATCCTATAATCGCTGTAACGCCTCAGACGGTGCGCCAAGGATCCGAACGATCTGAGACATCTGAGAGATCGGAGCTGGGAATCTGCTTTCGGCTTTGCTTCAGGCATCCATATCGTATCGCATCGCTTTCGCTTTCACTCGCTTAGCCGTGGACATCCGTTCTCGAGTCACGAGAGCGCAATCTACTCCTACCTACATCTAGTCGCTCGCTTGGATTGTTGCCGGCTACCGTGCTCTCCACCATGCCGGCTCTGTTCCGCATACCCATTCCTCTCCGTGACGATGCCCGTCACGGCATTGAGGCTTCTCTTCATAACCTGGCCCCGTGGCCAGAGTCTCGCTTGTCGCAGCGGAGCTTACGCCATCGCCGCGACGGCGGGGGGGCTGGGAAAACCCCACTTATAGCTGTTCGTGCAAGCCCAACCCGTTGCCATGTATAGTTCTGACTCGTGTTCTATGATGACATCTAGATCGCCATAGTGTTGCTAGTCATCTCCTTCGTCTTGGGCTCCTTGATATTCACCAAGTTCCGACGCAATAAACGACACAAATACCAGCAGCCCGGCAACCTCGAGCCCTACAGCACCAGCAATGCAACAACCGCCGCAGGACCGAATACTCGCCGGGTCAGTCCGCCCGGTGCCGCCGCCAATGCCGCCGTCTCGGAAACCAATCGGAATAGCGCCCCGGCCACCATCGACCGAAACACCTCCATCCGCTCTATTATGACCTTACCCAAGTACACCAACACGGCCAATGAGAACGAGCAGGTACTAGGGCGTGGGGGTGAACGAGATGGTGTCGACATTATTGTTGAGTTGCCGTCGGTTGATGAGCAGGAAGCGCTGCGTGACGAGGAGATGGAAACCTTGTACCAGATCCGGCTGGCTAGGCGACAGCAGATTGCCGACAGGGAGGAAAGACGCCGCCTCATGCAGGAAGCAAGGGAGCGCGGCGATACGGAAGCATTGCGGGAGCTACGTGCACGCCGGCGTGCCGCGAACGACGATACGACCGTTGATGATCTCCGGGAGGCCCAGAGCCATCTCCATGCTCGCCGGACACGTGCTGTCTCTAGTGTCAGCTACCATGACATCGGCATTGCGCGACACGACGGTTCACGTGTCCGCGCGAACAGTTCCGAGAGCGAGCGGGTGGGATTGCTGTCGGACGCTGCGAGTATAGCATTGTCGGCACGGTCGCCATCCGCTATGTCGAACAACCGCGTTTTGGACAACGGAACACTTAATCCAGATACTCGTTCACCGTCTGCGCATTCGCAAGATCGCATGCGCAGCGTCAGCTCCGTGTTGACACTCGACGAGAACGGAGAGGTATTACCCCACTCCGGCTCCGCGACACCGCGGCTAGGTAGCTCGCTCACAGGCGCGGGCTCGAGCCCTGAGATCGTGACTGAAGCCGATTTGGGCGACGGCTACTTGCCCCCGCCTGATTACGAAGACGTGAGCTTAGAAGATGGGCGCTCTCACGCCGCCACACCCGTACCGTATAACGAGCCCCCTCCGTCCTACTCGCAACGACATGGCGAGAGTGAAAGTGGCGACCTCGCGAGTCCTGCTATTGAGAATGGAGATCCGTCGTCATCGTCGCATCTGTTCACAAGTAGCGTGGGCGGTATCCCGCGGCTCCCGAGCCTGCGCATCAGAGAACTGCCCCAGATTGTCATAGAGCCTTCGACAGCGCACCCGAGTGATTCCGAACGGTAGCATTCGTTGCGCTCCGGTAGTAAAACGACCGATTAGTGACGCAGAGCGAGATGCGACTGCGTATAGTCCTAACGGGCGAGGGTTTTCCTCTCTGTGGGCCTGATGTTTATATGTACCAATTGGCTCGGACGATGCACATGAGATTTTCAAAATATCCGGACAGAGGATAAGGAGGAGGGGGGAAATTATCAAAGGCGTTCTGCATTACGGAAATGAATGTCCCCGTTGTATAGAAGCGACATTTACCCCGGGTCGGGGGAATTTTTTGTTGAAAAAAAGGGGATCGGGGAATAAGGGGGCTGGTTTTGTTGTTATATTACTTTACCTGTGTTCATCTCAACCTTCGCGACGGATCTTGGAGGAATGAAGATGAGAAACGAGTGGATGAAGATGGGTGTCGTGAGAAGAGAAGATAAATGGGATGTTGTGTTGGTTTTATTTGATATCATAGCGACAACTCGGTTTGAAAGGGAGAGATGTCTGAGAATTCCTTAGCCCTATCTAAGGAATATATCTACCGATTACTACTTAGATACGAGGACGAATAAAGGGGTTGTGTTCGTGATTGTGAGTCTATTAATAGTGCTGCCTACGTACGGAATTGTACCGCGGAGGCCCACACGTCTTCAACGACGTCTTGGCCATCTTCTGGGATGGTTGTGATGTGTTTCGTTCGGGGATTTAGTTATTTCCGAGGTGAGGCGTGTCTTACATCTACCCACCCTGCTAACTACTCCGTACTCGACGTCACGGCTGATTGTAAGATTGGCTGTCTAGATTCGTTCGGATGGGTTTCAGTCTCCACGGTTTCAGTCCGAAGACGTTTTCGGTGGCTCGGTCGACCGGAATGCGGGAGGGCGAGGTTTGCGATCGTTTGAGATGACCTTTAGATGCTGTCGCATACCTGTCGCACCTTATCACACCTGTCGCATACCTACCTACCTATCCTCCGTGTGCGTTTCCATCAATTCGCCTCGCCATTCTTGCTATTCGCACGCTTCTGACTGGCAGACTGGTAAATCCATCTCATACCTACCTATCTCCTGTCTAGACTCCAAGCTACGTAGTATTCCGCAGGTAGGTATTCACCTACCCGGTAGCTGGCTACCTAGCCAACAAAACCACAATGCACGATCCACCCAGCTGAAGGTCCAGAATTTCGCGCACGCGATTGACGGGAAGTCTAGATCTCTGCACTAGTAGTGGGAGGATCCATACGTACATAGCGCCGTTTGCAGAAGTTCCGGCTAAGAAAAAAAATTACCAGCGAATAGGAAGATGACCAAGTGTGTGTAAGAAGAAGAGGAAAAAAAGAGAAGGAGCAAGAGCAAAAGGAAATGAGGAAGAAATTAATGAAGCTTGAAGCTCCCCACCTGCCGAGGTAAGATGAGGTAGGGATGTAGCTTGCTAAGGTGAGTGAGATATTAGGAAGGGTAAAAGTGAAGTACGAAGTACCTAGGTAAGTGGGCGGGAAGGGAGAAAGGAAACAAGATGGGAAGAAAAGAGACGAGAAGGGAAGCGGGCCAGAAAGCAGGTATGTATGTCCATTAAGGTAGACAATCCCCAATCACGCCGTCGCATCCCCTTCTCACAGCCCCACGATCAACCTTGCATGCGACAAGCACCTACCTAGGTATTTAAAAACTGCCCGGCGACACGTAGGAACCGTTGGCATAAATCAGGATCAAAAAACATGAAACACCTAAACCGCGACGTCACCGATTCACCGAGCGGATTTAAGCAAGGGAGCTATCATCGGTAAACTGAGGAGAAGAGGAGAGGATAATGATTTGGAAGCTACCTAGGACTGCGCGCCATGCGTTGTAACATCGCGTAGCCCGTACTTGATCGGCTACCTATCTTTGTCGCGTACCGCGATATGCGAGTGAGCAAATGGCTGTGAGTGCTATGGACACTGGTTGTATGTAAGGGACTGGTAAGCGACGGTAAGTCACTGGTCAAAGTCAACCAATTGAGAGACTACGGCGTAGGTAGATCGCAAACACGTGAATGCCGAGATGGCAGATCTCAGGGGCAGAATCTTAACAATCGCTTACAAGTTCCCGATCTCACTTCCCCAATCCCCATTCCCACCCATTTGTCAAAAACCCGTAATCCACCACCCGACAGGATATGAGTTCAAGGGATATGAGTTCGTTACATAACGGATCTCAAATCCATCAAGACGTCATGACAAAGATGCTTTGTCAAATTCGGGCCCTAATCTGTATCCGTCGCGAACATGGGTCCCGTACCGTCCTGTAGGCTGTAGCCCGCCCCCATCTTCTCTCTCAAATCAGTCAGTCATCAGTCAGAACCGGTATGGGTGTGCTGAATGGGGGCTAGGAAGTTTTTCTAGCTTCCCCCCGTACCCCCTTCCCTCCCCGCCCGCTCGCCCGGATATGGCAGGGTCTGCTGCACACTAGGGAACGCGCCGGCGCTGTGATGGTGTAAGCGATGTCAGCATTTATTAATCATTTTTTTTCTTTGGCTGCTTTGCTTGCTGCAGCAGTTATTGTTGCGGCGATTTGGTATAGCGAGCGGTAGGCAGGTAGATACAGCTAACAATTGTGAGAAGAAGGAGAGGACCTGCATGGTTCGGTCGTAGAAGTTTCATTTCCGGATGAGTATAAGAACAAGACATCTTCCCTTCTTGTCTCGGGATTTTTTTTCTTTCATCATCATCATCGACATCTCAATCTCATCTGATCGCATCTGATCTCAAAGACCAAGAAAGCTTCTTATAGATTTCCTTTTCGGATAAAACTTCCTCTTCTTTCACCATCATCACCATCACCATCACCGATACAATGGCTCCCAAGATCGCTATCGTCTACGTAAGTTTCCTTTTTGTCCCGTTCATCCTCAGCAATTGTGGAGAGCACCATCTCAGTTGAATTGAGATTGAGTGCTTACACTCCACTTGCACTGAGCCGAACTCATTCACATCCCGACATCCATCACATGCTAACATGGCGTTCACAATAGTACTCCATGTACGGCCACATCGCCAAGCTGGCTGAGGCTGAGAAGGCCGGTATCGAGCGTGCCGGCGGTACTGTCGACATGTTCCAGATCCCCGAGACCCTCTCTCCCGAGGTCCTCGCCAAGATGTACGCTCCGGGCCAGGCCGCCAACCCGCCCCTACTGCACGACCCCGCCGTCCTCGAGGAGTACGACGGCTTCCTCTTCGGTATCCCCACCCGTTTCGGTAACTTCCCTGCCCAGTGGAAGACCTTCTGGGACAAGACCGGCAAGCAGTGGGGCTCTGGTGGCTACTACGGCAAGATGGCCGGCATGTTCATCTCCACCGGCAGCCAGGGCGGTGGCCAGGAGACCACTGCCATCTCCGCCATGTCCACCCTCGCCCACCACGGCATCATCTACGTCCCCTTCGGTTTCGCCAAGGCCTTCGGCGCCATGACCGACTACTCTGAGGTCCACGGTGGCAGCCCCTGGGGTGCCGGCACCTTCGCCGGTGGCGACGGTTCTCGCCAGCCCTCTGCCAAGGAGATTGAGATCGCCACCATCCAGGGCGAGGAGTTCTACAAGACCGTCGCTAAGTTCTCCGGCTGACTGCATGGTCCCAAGTCGAGCAGCAGCAACAACAACAACAACGTAAACAATAACAACAAAAACAACAATGGACCTGTGAAGTCGTCGTCAGCGCAGCAACAGGCCGCTCAGAAACAGACAACGGCGACAACGACATCGACAGCGACGACGGATCGGAGAAAAGAACGGGGTGAGGGCCCTTGCGGGTTACCAAAGTGTGTGGTTCTCTAAAAGGGTAGCGTGCGAGAAATTGGTCTTATTTTTCCGGGGGATTTTCTTTCTTTTTGTTGTATACACCTTTTCTTCTTCTTGATATACCAGATTAATAAAGAGTAATGATCATGACCATTTCTGAGAGAACAGTTTCGTGAAATGTTATGGTTTCCCCCTCGATTGGGGTTAATGATGTGTTTTCAGTCGCAAGTCGGGTAGATCGATCTCTCGAATATGGGAGAAACGAAAATGACAAAATACCGATTCAAGACATTTGGGAGAAAGATAGGTTGAAGAATGACTTTTGCTTCTGTTATCATAACTGCAGATTGAGCACTTACATTTCTGGAACTTCGTACCTATCGAGATCGATGTTCGTAGGATAAGTGGTTGCTGTGGTGGCGCTGGTGCTGCTATAAGCTCACTCACGACGCGGTATGAATAAACGGAAGCAGATAGGTATTTCAATGGGATAAAATGGATAGGAAGATACCTAGTTCAGATTTTCCGCTATATAGACATCCAACTTTTCCAGGGCTTCGCGCAGCACCTCCGTCGTGCTAACATATCCGATGCGCACGTAGCCTTGGAAACGGGAACCGAAGCAGCGCGATCCAGGCACAACCAGGACGCCCGTCTTCGCGAGCAGATCTTTGCAAAAAGCCACGTCGTCAACGGGCTGCCCGTCACGACGCGAGAATCGCACGAAAGCCGTTGTGCCGGCGGTCGGCTCCGTCCACGAACATACGTCTGCATGTGCCCGCACAAAAGCACCGAGGAGTGCCAGGTTCGTCCGCGCAAGCGTCAGGTTCCTGGCATGCAACGCTGTCCGTACGGGCTGACTCAGAGCAAACTGCGCCACTTGGTCGTCGAGCTGCGACACGCTGATGGTCGTGTAGTCACGCGCAGAAGCGAGGCGAGTCATCAATTCCGTGTCGCGCGTCGCGGCCCAGCCTAGACGGATGCCGGCCAGAGCCCAGGCTTTTGACATGCTGGATGTGGCAATCACTTTGGGATAGGAGAGGGAGAGTGCTGAGGGAGGCCATTGTGAGGATGGAAGGGAGTGGAAGAGAGGGCTATAGACTTCGTCGGAGAGAATGATGATGTTGTGCTTGCGGGCTTGATCTACAATTGATTCTAGGACTGCAGTGGGGATTGTTGCACCGGTTGGGTTGTTGGGATTGTTAATTACAATCATCTGGGTTGGGAAGGGGTTAGTAAGTGTCGACGCCTCTTAGACATGAAGAAGGGTAACTCGTGATTTTATGGCGACAGAGTGACTTTGAGGGTAAGAGTGGGTGAACGGCATACAGGAACAAGGGATAAGTCATCTCGAGGCAAAACAAGGGGAGTGCTTCTTACCTTGGTGTTGGGCTTGATGAGCTTCTCGAGCTCGCGGACGTCCGGCACGTACTTGTCTTCGGCCCGCAGCTCCCAGAGTGACACCTCCGCCCCGAGTGTCTCAGGGATGGTGTACAGCTGCTGGTACGTCGGATGCACGCATACAACGTGATCACCAGGCCCAATCAGGGCATAGAAGACAAGGTGATTCGCGGCGATGGCACCCTGCGTCACGATCACGTTGTCTGGGGTCAACGCCTCGGCATCTCCGCGATCATCGGTGTACAGGGCCGCAATATTGCGCCGAAGCTCGTCGGAGCCCCGGATGGCGCCGTAGGTCATTCGCACAGAGAGGTCCAGGATTGCCGGGGCTGTGCCATCCTGAGCGCCGGGATGAAGCGCGCATAGTTCCGAGATCGAGATGGAGCTGGCGCATGTCTCAGCGATGTTGAGGGCTCCTGGCGTGGTCTCGTAGGTGTCCATCCATTGCTCTACTTCGAAGTCGGGGATCTTTGCCATGGCTGCTGGATTCCAAGTTGTATTCCGTACTGCACTCTTTGTCTCTTTTTTTCTCAGCTCAGACTATTGCGACTTGCACTTGAGGGCCGTCTCTCTTATACTTGAAAGAGCTGGTTTGCAGAGATGTAGAGATGTAGGTAGTCAGACTCGTTGGGGACTCTTCTAACCTCGTAGGTACCTAAGGTACTTGTCATCTAAAGGGCGTGGGGTGTTGCATGCGAGGCATGAGTCAAAGCAAGACCGGCACGGAGCGGAATACCTTCCATTTTAGCCATCCATCGCACCAAAGCAGAACTCAGGAGCTACCGGTACCCACTTCCAAGCGATTCCAAGGCATTCTTGGCTAGGTACCATCGTGGACGCCCTTGTGCGTCTTCTTTAACTTCATCACTCTTGGCTGTAGGCTGTTGTTAATGAAAGATTCAAGTACATACACAAGAAGTACTTCGTAGGTATCTGTGATGAGGATGGCGTCGCCAATATTCACGATGTGTTTCGGGACTCGGGATACTCATTACGTAAACCTACGACATACAGTGCATATAGTACCAATACCATCTTGCATACTGGGTGGATAGGGTAGGAACGGATCACAGGAGGAAGGTGACAGCCATTCTTCACCCTCTTGTCCCCTCATCATGGACCGTTCGATCCGATAAGGAGAGCTTCTCAATGTTCATCTCTACCTATGCTATCTACACTGGATCTGACTGATTTTATCTAGGTCTTTCTTGTTTCTGACTTCCGTCGAAGAAATGCATCTCAGCCTTCGAGGAAGTGATCGTTTGGCACAAGTACATGTTCACTGCCGTGAAGACTTGGTAAAGAACTGCCTGGTGTGGTGCTACAGATGAGCTGTCGACGAGATGGCTTACCAGTCATGGAATCCTCAAGACGCCCGTCGACTGGATCATGGTGACCAGGCCTGAAGTCGATCATGGAAGTCAGGTGCTCAATTGCATCAATGCTGTCTTGCTGGCGATGCTGTTGGGGCAAATGACGAGGTCAATGGCCAACGCCCTCCATTTGTCAAGCTGTAAATGAAGCCATAGTAGCCAGTTGGCTACCTACTCGTCAAAGACTCGGGCTTGAACTGCGGCAGGCTGCCGGCCAGCAGAAGACAACGTGCACCGCTGAGAACCGTCATCATGATCTGTCTTTTCTTTTCGCATTGGCTACCTTGGCTCCGGAGTCCGCCGCACACATACCTCCGTCCAATAGTAATATGTTGGCATACATGATCTCGGATGCTTATCCTATGGCAGGCGGTCACTGCCTCAGCTTCGTCTCGTGGTACACAGCATCTGCCAACCCCGCTGATATTATAACTCCCTTGACCCCGACGCTGGCTGCTATCTTTCCCATCTTCTTATTGACCTGACATTCTCTACCTACCTACACACCAAGTCGACAGACTGAAAAGTACTCTTGCCAGTTGAAACATAGTACTTTGTTCTGCATAAGGCAATGCGTTCAATCAACCCACCAGGGAGCTCCTGGCAAACGAAGGGCGTCACCCTTTGCCAGGTTCACCCCTTGCCCGAAGATAAGACCTCAACCGATGTCGACGTGATTGCCGTCCATGGCCTGGATACAGAGTCGCCGGGGACGTGGACGTATCGATTCAAGGACCCAATGCTGCCAAGTGTGAATTGGCTGATGGACAAGCCAATGTTGCCGAGCACAATCCCAAGAACACGAATCTTCACCTGTGACTGGCCGGCTGATCTTTTCGAATCGTCGAATCTTATGCCGAAGACCATCACCGAAATAGCTCGATGCTTACTCCTTGGGATTAAAAGTCGGCCCCCAGGAACTGACAATGACAGCCTCGGAAGCCACTCCCGTCCAATCGTCTTCATCGCGTCATGTCTCGGTGGCGTGATTTTGATGAAAGCACTTCTGATGGCGAGCGGGGAGTATCTTTCCGTAGCACGAGCTACGCGAGGCATCATCTTCCTCGCCACACCCTTTCGGGGTACATCATTCAGCAAAATAGCCAAATTTGCTGAACCGGCCCTTGGCTTGAAGGCCGGTGTGCAAGGACAATACGTCTCCACGCTGCTCGATTATGTGCAGCAGACTTTCGATTCTACAGAGCTTATTCGAGACTTTACTGTTTTCTGTAAAAAGAACGGCCTCGATCAGAATCTTCGCTGTTGTTATGAAAATGGTACCACGAGTCTCCTGCGCAAAGCAATCTGTTGTGTACCAAGATTCTTACTCCAACAGAAACCGGTATGTGTATAACCCATTACAGGCCTTCCTTCCTATCTTCAAGCTTGTACTCTGTTCAGTGGAGGCTAACTCATGTGACCCGGTCCACAGCTAGTTTCCATGTCTTCCGCAACGCTGGACATTATTCCTCATCCTATTCTACTTGACCGAAGTCATGTTCTCATGAACAAATTTTATGGACCTGAAGATCAGGGGTACAAGAGGGTTGCCGCAGCAATCGAAGATCTTGTTCTCGAAGCAGTCAGTGGACAACCGATTGAAATAGCAGACGCGTGGATACGCACCAATCGGTATTCTCAAACTAACCTCCAAATCAAACGATTATCGGACAAAGCGTTACCAATGGCCCAATGTTACATCAACCTGACTATTGTAAAAAAAGTTGACGAAGAAGACAGCCGTTCAAAGAGTGTATACCCTTCTCGGCACGGGCTATTTGGCATCCCGATGTTTGAGGAATCAGTGACAGAGGCCAGCATCACCTTACAAGGTCTATTCGAGCTCCGCAATACATGCGGCGACAATAAGAGACCTAGTCGCATCTTGATTCGTGGGCGCGCTGGAGTGGGCAAGACTACTTTGTGCAAGAAGATTGTTTACGAATTCACACACGGCACGTTGTGGCAGGAGCTGTTCGATCGCATACTCTGGGTGCCTTTGCGAAACCTGAAGCTAGAGGAAAGACGCCGGATTGCAGGGTACAATCTCAAGAACCTGTTCTATCATGAGTACTTCTCCCAACATCCCAAGGGTGAGAAACTCGCCGAAGCCTTACATATCGCTTTAACGAACAAAGAGCGCGCGAAGACCTTGTTTGTTCTGGATGGCCTCGACGAGGTGTCACTCGATTTGGGTCACGATATGAGTCTTTTTCTCGAGGAGCTCTTGAATCAGTCAAATGTCATTATCACTTCTCGTCCCAACGCTGTTCTTCCTTCAACTTTGCGGGCTCTTGATTTTGAGCTGGAAACTGTTGGATTCTCCCCGGATCAAGTCATAACCTACGTTGAGAACGTCACTGTCGACCCGACCACGCGCACAAAAGATGAGACACTGGTCAACCAAATCCGAGAGTTTCTCGACTCCCATAAGCTCATTGGAAGCCTTATGCGGATACCTATTCAACTGGAAGCATTTTGCTATACCTGGGGTGTTTCCCGTAAGAAACAAAAACCGGACACCATGACAGCGATATATATAGGCATTGAGGATAGCCTATGGAGAAAAGATGCTGGCAATCTGGGACATCCATGTCTTTGGAACATGCATCCAAACGAGGTCAAACGAATTGTACGAGGCGAGCTTTATCTGCTTGAAGCTCTTGCCTTCACGGGGATTCATAACGAGATCATAAGCTTTGAACCGAAGCATCGCGAGGCCGTATCTGAGCATTTCAATACCTCCGACAACGGACTCTGCCTCGACGACATGCTTGGGCGTGTATCCTTCGTCCGATCATCAAATACTTCACCAGCGAACAGCAATCATGATCTGGACTACCATTTTATGCACTTGACTTTTCAGGAGTATTTTGGGGCGATGTACTTTGTACGACAGTGGAAGGCCACCAAAAACCTCAAGCTCATACATTTCGATGAGTTCGGTGAAAGTCAAGTCGATGAGGTTGACCCCCGCACGTTCTTTGGTCAAAATAAGTACAACCCACGTTACAACATCTGTTGGCGATTTGCAATGGGATTGTTGAAGCCTAAGGAACATTCGAGTCTCTTTCGGCTGCTCGAGGAGGAGCCCCGTGATCTCCTGGGACCAGCACACCATTGGTTAGTCTTGGACCTTCTGGGTGAAGCCAGGACGTTGCCTGCCTCACAACATCCGTTAAAGCCGGAAAAGCTATCGGAATGGCTGGTCCTTGAATGTGAGCTGACTGCAAGTTCACATGCAGCAACCCACCCAGGATTTCCGGATGAAGCCTTACATATCGCCTTAAAGACCGAATATGCCCCATCTATCCTAAAGTGTGAAGGCATCAATTATTCGGAGGCAACTAGTTCGATTATTGCACAGCTATTGTCAACAGAGTTTCCACCTAGCGGAGACGAACTACAGAGAGGCTCTATTCAGTCGCTACATTCGAAAGCTTTTGAGGCGCTATCTCACCATATACACTTGCCAGAAACAATCGTAACAACTCTCGCAGAAGTACTGAGAAAAACGGATTCATCTGTCAATGAATCCACACGGACGTCTGTCATTGACTTGTTAGGAAAGCAGTTGAAGTTGCCAGAAACAGTCATGACAACTCTTGTTGAGCTGTTGAAAAGTACGGATCCATCTGTCAATGAATCCACACGGGCATCCGTTGTCCGCGTGCTGGAAGTACAGTCAAATTTGCCAGAAACAGTCATGACAACTCTTGTCGAGCTGTTGAAAAGTACGGATCCATCTGTCCAAGAAGTTCAAAATCGTGCTGCAGCTGTTTTAGCACATCATTCAAAGCTTTCACAGGAAACCATCATAAGCCTCATAGGTCTGTTGCAGTGTACGAATCTATTCGTTCAGAATGCTGCTTCTCCAGCTTTTATCGAACAGTTAGACTTGTCACAAACCACTGTAGCCATTCTTTCGAGACTGTCGGAAAATGCGAATTCATCTGTTCAAGATGCTGTCTTAAAGCTGTTGCTTAAACAGTCGATTCGGTCACAAAAGATCATCACCGCTCTCGAACAGCTGTTGAGTAGTATGGATTTGTTCGCACAAAAAGCTGCGGTGGCATTGATGTGTCCATGTATCAGCTTGTCAAGCTATTCGCTATTATTATACGACATGAAAAGACAACTGAACCTCCAAAAATCATGCCGCCGCCAAAGCTTAGCAGAGGCGGGCCCTCTGCTAGAAGTAGTGGGGCTAGACTTATCGGAGGCGACCATTACAAGACTTGCAGAACTCCTGAAAAGTCCGGATCTATCCGTGCGAAATGATGCAGCAACAACCTTGAACAAACAATTACGCTTGCCAGAATCAGTCGTCACAACTCTTGTACAGCTGTTGCAAGACCCGAGACAGGAGGTCAGATTAGCTGCCGCAGAATCGTTTGAGGAAAGATCCGATTTGTCGGTGCTAGCGATCGGAGCTCTCGCACAGCTGTTGCAAGACCCGAGCGATGATGTCCGATGTGCTGCTGCACGTGCGTTTCGTCGCCAACCAACCTTGCCGGAGCCAGTTGTCACAACTTTCGTAAAATTGTTGCAAGACTCGAGCGATGATGTCCGGTGTGCTGCTGCAGATACGCTTTATGGACGATCAGACTTGCCGGAGGCAGTCATCACGCTTAGTGCAAAGCTTTTGCAAGATCCGGAACGAAAGGTTCGAGCTGCTGCTGCAAATCTGTTAAGTAGAGCATCTAAGTTGACGGAGGCAGTCGCCATAACTGTTGTAAAGCTGTTTCAAGAAGATCGATCTGAGATTGATGCTGTAAGATGGATATTTTCAAACCAAGACAACTGGTCACCAGCACTAGTCACAGCTTTCATAGAGTTGTTGCAAAACAAATCTTACAGTCCAGATTTGCTGCAAGCCGCGCCAACGTGGATGGACAGCCGGATTCTCAGGTTCATAGGCTTCACCAGAAAGCTCGCGGATACAAGCACAAGATCTACTCTATACCTACCAAACATTGAAGCTCTATACGGCGTTTTCTTATGTTGGAGCTTCAAAGAACAGTTCGTTTTGTCTCTGAATAAGGAGCTGAGGCTTTGTACTATACAATCCTCAAGCGGACTGTGGCAAGCTACTGTGGAGAATTCAGACGAGTTCCTCGCCGCGATTGAGAGGGCGCGGAAGAAGTATAATCCTAACGGCCTCAAACTGTGGTAGTACCTAAGGATTTGGCCAGCCCTTGAAACCACATTGTCTCTCATCTCACTACTGGCTGAGGAACTCATTGACGACAGCAAAATCACCCATTAGAGGAACGGTGTCGGCCTTCAATTTCATTCAAGGCCTATCCGTGATGCTGTGGATTCATCATACGCAAAAGATGAAGGCGGGAGGGGGACGCATTGGCAACTAGACGACGTGATAGTTTTGATCAGGTTGCTAATATACTGAGCTTGCGACAATAACTAGAAACGCTTCCGGGTCGTCGACGTGTTATTACCTGGTTTACATAGTTACGTGCCTTAATTTCATGGCGCCCGCTTGAACATGCTGTACACGCCGTCGAAAGGGAGCTCGTGATGGCTTAAGGCGAAAGGCCGTTGGGAAGTCCCATAGCCGAGATGGAGTCACTCGCCAGTACAAGTGATGATGTGAGTACCTACCAATATGTCATTATCTCGGACTTGGAGGCGGAGTTTCTCACAGCAGTATCGTAGGTAGCGGAGGAGAATGAGGGGCATCACGAATTCACGGACCGTGATAAGTTCCCGGCCGCATTACGTAGTTTCACAAACCCATCTGATATCTGCCTTGCTCGCCAGCAGTCATTGGTTGATCTGACGCTGGGTTTGTCACTTGATCTTTGTTGAGAGAGGCTTAGGCACGCGTGCTAGGGAGATGCTAGCGAAGCTGCCATGATCCTACGACAAGGTATGAAAACAACTCGCTTTTCGTCGATCGGTTTGCGGTTCTGTGATCATACTGCGAAACGGCGAATCTCGTTTCTTCAAAGGGCATGAGAACGATATCTTCTCATTAATTTACTTTATTCACGATGGTATCCTGAGTACTAACAGAAACGCTCATCGACATTGACTTCGATTATACGGGAGAATTATGGGCGTGGTGGTGAAAGCCCGTACAATACGGCAATTTTGGTACGGATCACATACGGTTTCGCGGTGCAGCTAGATGCTAGGGTGTGCGCGTAGTGCGTACGTGTAACGCCGGACTAACTCTGTTGGGCTAATGTAGCAGCGTGACCCACATTAGATAGCGTGGAGATCCACTCTGTAACCCCTCCACACAGGTAACTGTCTCCGGATCTGTACTCATGCGACGGGTAACCGTCGTATGTACCGTTTTTGTTGAGATGTCTGATACTTCAAGATGCGAAGCTTTTCAAGGTCTAAGCTGATATTTCTATTTATGAATGACATGAATCCATCTCGTACAGACTAATATTAAACCAGTTTTGCGGTTGCAGAACAAGAGCAGATCTGCAAGGTGTACTTACCTGAACAGTTCCTCTTAGCGGAGTAGGTACGGATCAGGTATAGCGTGGTACCCACCCATGGGAATGTGTGTGGGGCCGCGTTGGATCCAAGTTTCGTCATGTGTTTCCTCCGCATTACGTAATGTAATCATGCCTCGGGAAGCTGCACTGGTCGATGGTGAACTGGCTATTTTCTCAAGTTTGGCAGACATTCGAACATTTCATCGTGCAACTCCATCATCGTACGGGATAAGGCACCACGGCGACACATTCCACCAGGATTAATCAACCGATTTATCTAGCTGCCATCCCTGAGTATCTTCACGTAGCCGCAGTGGCGGTTTCCCTACTCTGTGATGTGGTAGCCCTCTTGCTGCCGCTGCCGCTGCCAACCGTCCTCGGCCATTCCAGGTCCAACCAACGAAACTGATACGTACAGGAAGGCCGCCGTTTCAACAAATCATCTCTAGCTCGAGCCCTACGAGTCACGAGTAGACATGCTACCCCAGATCGTTCGGGGCGTCGCCTTGGGCGTCTCCCTATCATGTCTGGTCGCTGCACAGAACAACTACACGCAGCTCGACATGTTACGGGCGCAGATGGCTCTCTTGGGCGACAGGCCGGGTGACTGTCCTCCATGGTAAGGCAGCTTCCATGCCAGCATCTCTTGGCTTTGGTGTACTGATGTTTGCGCACGCGCGCGCGACAGCTTCAACTGTCTCCTGCCCGTCTACGAATGCGGCCAGTTCGCCAATTGCAACTCTTACAATGGGCAATGCGAGTGCCCGGCCGGTTTTGGAGGAGACGACTGCCTACAACCAAGTTAGAATCCCTCCGAACGCGCTTCTACCGTCTTGGCCATATATACTAATGGGTGAATAATAGCGTGTGGCTCGTTGGCACGAGGTCACGATCGACCTGTAAGATCTGGTGATACCTGCGAATGCGACCCTGGCTGGACAGGCATCAACTGCAATGTTTGTACCGAGGACAAGGTCTGCGACGCGTTGATGGAGACCGGAGAGAGTGGCGTTTGCTACCAGAATGGAGAGGTCGTCAAGAACAACTACCAGATGTGCGACGTCACTAACGAGAAGATCCTATCCATGCTCGAGGGCAAGATTCCTCAGGCTACTTTTACGTGCGACAAGGAGGATGGCTACTGTGACTTCCAATGTGAGCAATAGACCCCTGATATTATAAACTGGCTGTGCCGAATTGCTAACGTTTATGTGTCAGTCTGGGTCGATCAGGTTGAGTCGTTCTATTGCCATCTGGAGAACTGCGAATCAAGCGCCACCTTCACATCTGACCAGAACAGCACCTACTACAAGTGCCCCGACGTGAAATGTAGCTGTATCACCGATCGTTTTCTCTGTGGTCTGGAAGGATCTATCGATCTGACCGATTTCCTCCACGAGGCCGTCGAAGGTCCAGCTACGTTCGAATGCCTGCAGCAAGGTGGCGGCGTGAACGACTGCAAGTTCAAGGAGCCCCAGTTGGATTGGATGGTTCGAAGCATTTTTGGAGATGAGAGTATCAAACTGGACTGTCGATCCGGCGAATGCCTCTACCATACCGAAGTGCCTGGCTACCAGCGACCCGTTAAGACCATCAACACCCCCTTGATTGCTGGCGTCATTGCCGGCTGCTCTCTGTTTGTCGTCGCCATCATTCTGATAACGTGGTATCTGTCCCGTCGCCAGTACAGATACGGACCTATCCATTTGGACGACTCGGATGACGAATCCACGAAACTTATGACCGATCACAAACCGGCCACATTGTACTTTGAAAATGTCAGCTACGGCATCAATGGAAGGGCGATCCTCAGCGATATTCGAGGAATTGCTCATCCTGGTGAGATCACTGCCATTATGGGAGCCTCCGGCGCAGGCAAGACCAGTTTCTTGGACATTCTTGCTCGCAAAAACAAACGGGGCCAGTTTTCTGGAGATTTCTATGTCAATGGTGAAAAGGTCACTGACGCCAATTTCAAGAGCGTCGTGGGATTTGTCGATCAAGAGGACACCATGTTGCCTACTCTGACTGTTCATGAGACCATCTTGACGAGCGCTCTTCTCCGACTTCCTCGGCATATGGGCCGCGCTGCCAAAGAGCAAAGAGTATATGAGGTTGAGAAGCAGCTCGGCATTTACCATATCCGCGACTCCTTGATCGGATCTGAAGAGGGCAAGGGACGCGGTATTTCAGGAGGAGAAAAGCGTCGCGTCGGCATCGCCTGCGAACTCGTGACAAGTCCATCGATTCTCTTCCTCGACGAACCTACGAGCGGTCTTGACGCCTATAATGCCTACAACGTGATTGAGTGTCTCGTAACGCTGGCCAAGACATATAAGCGCACTGTCATCTTCACCATTCACCAACCACGCTCGAATATTGTCGCCCTATTTGATCGCCTTATTCTTTTAGCTCAGGGAAAGACCGTCTTTTCGGGACCTTTCTCACAATGCCAGGAATACTTCGACGAGATCGGTTACTCATGTCCGCCTGGATTCAACATCGCGGATTACCTAGTTGATCTGACTATGCATGCTAGCTCAGCGGGGCTTTTTGATGACGGAAGCCTTCTGAATGATACTGCGAGCAGTGTTGGCCCGAGCAGTACCCAGGCTGTCAAGTCCGTGGGAAGCGTTTCCGTTAACAGTGCCATCGATGAAACTTCGACCGTCGAGCCATCATCGAGTCGACCGAAGAACAAACGCAAAAATTCCGTGAGAGCTCGTCAAGAACGGGAGCTTTTCACGCGGCGCAAGCATACCGCTGACACCGCTACATCATCTGATCTGGAAGAAGAAACTGGAGCATTTAAACTACACAGGCAGCCTGCTGGCGTCGTCCTGCCTCAAGTTATCATCGAAGACTCTCACGACCTTCCGCCAGCGGCTGGAAGTAATTTAGATAGTCTCATTCAGTCGTTTTCTGAATCGGACATCGCGAGCAACATTCGGGACGAAATCAAACAGGCCGTGACGACTGCACATGCGGCCAATGGACAGAATGACGCCGTGTTTGGCAACGGCAATGGCAACAGCAACGGAAATGGCAATAGCAGCGCGATTGGTCGTGGTTATGCTCGAGTTGGTTATCTTCGGCAGTTCATCATCTTATCACAACGGACGTGGAGAAACCTCTACCGCAACCCCATTCTAATGCTGACGCATTATGCCATCGCCATTGTGCTTGCGGTTCTCTCCGGATACCTTTTCTACGGCCTAACCGACGATATTCCTGGCTTCCAAAACCGCCTCGGTCTATTCTTCTTCCTCCTCGCCCTGTTCGGCTTCAGTACGCTGACTAGCTTGAACGTTTTCGCCTCCGAACGACTCTTGTTTGTTCGCGAGCGAGCTAATGGATATTATTCGCCCATCACCTATTTCGCGGCCAAAGTTATCTTTGATATCATCCCATTGAGAATTATCCCCCCTATTATCATGGGCGCCATCATCTACCCCATGACAGGTCTCATACCAGATGCCCCCCATTTCTTCACCTTCATGCTGATCTTGGTCCTCTTCAACCTGGCAGCAGCTGCCATTTGTTTCTTCATTGGCATCGTCTGCAAGGATGCGGGTGTCGCCAATCTTATTGGCAGTCTAGTCATGCTATTCTCACTCCTATTTGCCGGCCTCTTATTGAACCATAACAAAATCCCTGAAGCAGCCCTCTGGCTACAGTCGTTGTCTATATTCCACTACGGATTCGAAGCCCTCATTGTCAACGAGGTGGTCAAACTGACACTCGTGGACAAGAAGTATGGGCTGGATATCACGGTGCCAGGCGCCGCGATCTTGAGCTCGTTCGGCTTCGACAACGGCGCGAAGTGGACGGACATCATCAACCTCGGCGTCTTTGCTGCCGTCTTTGTCGTTTTAGCTTACGCAGCGATGCACTTCTTGCTGGTGGAGAAGAGGTAATATGTAGTAGGACAGGAGATTTGGACGGACGAACTAGATAGGTAGTTTCACATCATGAACGCCAATGCCCACTGGCCCGCGATCTCGTGGGTTTTCTCTAAAAAAGTACGCACGGGCTCGGAGATATGCATCGTATGGGAAGACATGTGCAGCAGGGCTGGGGTGTCTTCTCCTTGTACAAGTATGATATGAGCACGGGTCAGATAAGTGGCGTTGTGGGCGTTTCATCGATATCATCATTGTCGGCCATCTCAGAGAATACAATTGATTCAAGACTTTGTTTATATACATATGATACATCTAAGGCAGCCCGTTCAGGTGGTTAAAAAACGGCGCTATGATCTATAAGGTGGATAGGGGCCTTCCAAAAGCATTGTGCTATACCTCCTTTTTTTCCTCGTTTTATTATTCTCGATGAACCTGGTTTTCTGTGCCGTTTTATCAAGTCATGTTCGATCGTGAATGTTAAATACAGACGTATAATATGAGCGAGCACAAGTAGGCCAACTGTTGCAGAGGTAACAGGGACCGCAATTAGTCGATGTCCAGCTTGCAGCCGGTCAACTCCTCGGCAACGAGTCTCTGTCTCCGTGTGGTGCGCGAAGTGTGCGTCGACTGCTCCTCCACCACAAGGCTGCTGGTGGAGCGCTGGAGACTCTTCAGCATGCCCTCCAGGGACATGGGCGCGCCCTCGTCGTCCCAGACGTTCTCGACCCTGTAGCCGGTGGGGCCCGAGCCCTTGGATTCGAAGTAGTCGTCGGCAAAGACCTTCTGCACGGTGGCCTCGAGATCGGCCTCGTCGACGATGAAAGACCGGGCGTTCATGTACAGCGTCTTCAGGGCGTCGCAGCGGTCCTCGCTCTTCCGGGCAATGATGGCGGCCGTGCGCTCGGCGGATTCACGGGCGCGTGTGAAGCGTTCCGGATCAGGCAATACGGCTGTTACGAGCGTGGCCGGGTGGATGGAGCCGCGGGTCAGACGCTCGTCCTCGCGCTCGGGCGCCCTGGCGGCGGCCAAGTTCTCCTCTAACTTGGCGGCGCGGGCGGCGGAACGCTTCGAGTCGGCGCGGCGCTTGCGGTCCCAGAGAGCCACGATACCTTCGCGCATGTTCTCGCGACGCTTGTCGGCCATGCGGCGGCGCCAGGCCTGGAGTTCGGAGGCGGGCTTGGTCTCGAGCTTCTCTTTGGAGGGCAGGGGCGCGGCGGCCTCGACCCAGGCCTTCTTGGCTTTCAGGCGGCTGTCGCGGTGGGCGAAGATGCGGCGCGGTACGGGGATGAAACCCCTCACGCGCTTGAGCTCGCGCCGCGCTTCGATGGACTGGTCTTGCGGCGGGTTCGGCACGTTGATGAAGAAGGGGGACTCGGGCGGGATCGATTGGGCCTGGGCGCTAGGCGTCGAGGAGAAGAGCCGGGAGACAGCCGGCGATGTGCATTGTGATGTGGCTGCGCTCGTGCCGATGGGTATCCTCCTCGGCAGGAGAGCGGCTCGCGGGATGAGGGAGGCCATGGTGGGCGGTGGTGGTGTGAATATGGCGTGAGTTGCCCTTTCGAGGCACAATTGAAGCTGTGCTAGGGATCGCAGTCGGGTCGGGTTGGCCCTGGGATCAAAGTGGATATCTGGGTTTCCCTTCGACTCCTACGACTGGCGAGTAGGCGGGGCCGGAGTCGACTGCGTTTACGGAACGAGCCTCAGCTTCGATACGGATTAGCTATGACATTTTCTGACCCAAGGAAAAGTTGGTTGTGTCTCCAATTGAAGCTGCCGCCGGGGGTGGGTCCATCCAGACCCACTTATTTGGTGTCCCACTCTTTAAGAGGGTCAAGGTTTCTTAGGTAACGCTCCAGCCTCAGGTCTCGAGAGAAGGCGGTGAGGCGCGGTGACGGTTTAGCCACGGTACGTTCTCGGCAGAAAAAATTAGTAATGACTCGGGGTGGGGCGCAGGTGCGAAAAAAAAGAAGAGCGACTAAAAAAAACGGACAAGAATAAATTGAAAGTTCACCTGGCACTTCGCTTTTTTCTCATTCCCTTCACTCTCTCGTTTTGGTCTTTATGATCTCTACCTAAGCCTCTCAACCAAGCCATCTTCCCCCCTAATCCCGCCCTTCCCCAAACACCTTTAGTTCCCATTGTCTGCTGTGGTCCATCGCAATCATGGGTACGGGTAAAAAGGAACGGAACCGTCTCATCCGGGAGGGGAAGACCGGGAGCATGGACAATGTCAAGATCAAGGGTGAGAACTTCTACAGGTAAGGTAGGACCGCGCAGGTGGACTGTGGTGGGAATACTTTGAGTGCTTCGCGCGTCGCATTGCATCTTGTGTACTGACTGCGCCTCGTAGGGATGCGAAGAAGATTCGCTCCTTGAACATCCGCAAGGACCTGGGCCCGCGGCGCAATGCCCAGGGAGAGATCGTCCAGTAAGTTATTCCCATTTACGATTGTCGCGCCGACATCAGTTTCTAATCACGATTACTTCTAGGGCTGCTAAATACCGTACGTTAACGTCCTTTGATGGATCTGCCGAGTTATGCGCGGGGTTGACCATGGTGTACTAACTTCGCTATCAGAGTCGCGAGACGCCCCCGTCGCTCGGATAGAACCGAACCGACGATGGTTCCAGAACACAAGAGTCATCTCTCAGGAGAGCTTAACACAATTCAGAGAAGCCATGGCTGAGAAGGCCTCGGACCCTTACTCCGTTCTCCTGAAGTCGAACAAGCTCCCTATGACTCTTATCAAGGACGGATCCGACACCCCCGGACTGAAGCAGCATCAGGCGAAGATGACGATTGAAACATCGTCGTTCGCTGATACCTTCGGACCCAAGTCGCAGCGCAAGCGCGTCAAGCTCGGCGTGAGCTCGTTGGCCGACTTGGCCGAGGACACCGAGACCAGCTTGGACACCTACAAGGACCGTTTGGAGCAAGCTAGACTGCTAAGCGGAGCAAGTGGAGACGTTGCGGGCGGCGAGAACGCAACTGAAGTCGCGGACCCCTTGTCGATGGCCATCGAGCCGGTATTCAACAAGGGACAGAGCAAGCGAATCTGGAACGAGTTGTACAAAGTTCTTGATTCGTCAGATGTTATCCTTCACATCTTAGGTACGTCCTGGCGCCTTTGCGATCAAGGCGCATCGAACATTTGCTAACACGTGCTTGTCAATAGATGCTCGCAACCCTGAAGGTACTCGGTGTCGCGCTGTCGAGCAATACCTCAAGAAGGAGGCCCCTCACAAACATCTCGTTTTTATTCTTAATAAAGTTGACTTGATTCCTACATCCGTGGCAGTAAGTTCTCTCCCTTTCCCTTATCCATTCCTCTCTCCGTCCCAATGCTTTTGTCAGGATATCTTCTCTGCTTTATGCCTTGGAAAATATCTGTTATAGCGTTGGAAAATTAAATACAAACTTGCTGTCCTTGGATCTTCGGATCCAGGGGCTGATCAGGACCCGTTTTGGGACCTTTTCATTAGTTTTTCCGTGATTCACTTGAGTTGAAGTCTGCCTCTACCATTACTGGGTAGCTCGTGGTTGATTTCTTAGTTGCGAACCATACATTTCACATTCATCAACCATGCTTTGCTTTTTTGCTCTAATTCAGAATCGACTTAACTGACTCTGTTAGGCTGCCTGGGTTCGCCATTTGTCGAAAGAAGTTCCTACGCTGGCGTTCCACTCTTCCATTAATAACTCCTTCGGAAAGGGACAGCTCATTTCCCTTCTACGCCAATTCTCATCTTTACACAAAGATAGAAAGCAGATCAGCGTTGGTCTTATCGGTTATCCCAATGTCGGAAAGTCGAGTTTGATCAACACTTTGAAGGCCAAGAAGGTTGCGACTGTTGCTCCCATTCCTGGCGAAACCAAGGTGTGGCAGTTCGTTACTCTGATGAAGAGAATTTACCTCATCGATTGCCCTGGTATCGTTCCTCCCAATGCGAACGATAAGCCTGCCGATATCTTGCTCCGCGGAGTAGTAAGAATCGAGAAGGTCGAGAATCCGGAGCAGTACATCCTACCCATGATGGAGAAGGTAAAACGACGCCATCTGGAGCGGACGTATGAGATTACCAACTGGAAAGATCATCACGAGTTCCTGGAGATTCTCGGCCGAAAAGGTGGCAGACTGCTGAAGGCCGGTGAGGTCGACATGGACGGTGTTGCCAAGATGGTTCTTACTGGTTAGTCCTACCTTTTCCCGTTTTCGAATGTCATGTTATTGTTGAACGGGATTTACTGACGATACTCTCCCCTATAGATTTCATGAGAGGAAAGATTCCTTGGTTTACGCCGGTACCAAAGGCAGCGGCTGCCGAGGAAGAGGAAGCTACTGGCATAGAAGGCCGCGAAGGCCGACTGGGTGAAATGGGAAAGAAGCGTAAGCGAGATGAACATGAAGATGTCGCCTCGGTGTCGAAGAAGCCTTCTTTGAGCTCGTCAACTGCCGCGAAGGCAGAAGAGGAGGATGCTGAAGACGACGACGAGGAAGAAGAAGATGATGACGAGGAGGAATTCGAAGGTTTCGATGAGGATGACGAGTCAGATGATCCCTCAGAGGACGAGGCTGGCAACAAGAAGTCAGGTGAAGAGGACGACGATATGATACCCCTGGAAGAGATGAGTGATTCGGACGATGAGTCCACCAACGGTTGAAAGGCCATTTTTGTAGATGATAGGTAGCAAACAAAATGTGAGCACGCCGGTTATCTACATGTACCCGTCCCTTACTATATTGTTTTGTGGTGTTCTTTTGTACGAATGGGGTTCCCTTTAAGGTCGCAGGAACTGTCTTATGCTGTGTGAAACGTCTGCAGACTGTTTGCCTGATCCGCTCTTGCTTTGTGCGCGATGCTTTTTCTCGGCCGAGAAGGATCATCTCATTGTCGCCGGTGCAGAAGGAAGGACGATGTCATATCATAGGTCTGTCGTGGAAAGCACAGGCGGGACACGAAGATGGCCCTTTGTCGATCATTCCTCGAATTGAGATTTGCTCATACCCAACTCTCAACATCTCATCATGTGGTTTTGGCAGTAAGAAAACGTCCCGATCCGCGATAACGACGAAAAGCGAACTTCTTTTGGACTTTTCTCCTCTCTTTGGAAGAACCTTGGTTTGTTACCACGCCCGTCAGTCATCATTTTGCTCCTTTTCAAGTTTGGCAAGTTCCAAAGGTGCCTCTGTGCCGTCATGTTCGTCTCGCTCATACCGCTATTATTCTCCGTCTTCTGGGTGCAGTCCTTGAACGTCGTCGAGGCCCAGCCTGCAGATGGCAATGTGGGCTGTGCCTTTCATCTGTCGTGCTCGGGCGCCATCAATGGCTCCATTGGCGAGAAGAGTAGTGGCCAGGTCCGGGCGAGCAGTAATCTCTCGCCGATGCTGTTTACTTGGTTTGGTGATGCTTTTGCTGATCAGCAGGGGAATGGGTGCTGGTGGACTCGTATGTCTCTCCATGTCTAGTTTACTTGTGATCGACTTCTTCTATTTACTGAAGACGTTTGATGATAGCCCCGACGTTCACGCTCCAGTGCGACAAGAACCAGACGCCGGACCACGGCTTCCAGATTGACTGCAATGGAGCGCTATCTTTCAACGGCCAGTCTGTCTTCTACGAGTGTCCGACAGGGGTAGGCGATGAGGTCAATATCTACCTCCGTCGTAATGGCGATCAATGTCATGAAATCACGGTTCTGGCGGACAGTTGCGCTGCTTCTACTTGTTCGGGCACAGGACCAGGAGGAGGAGCCGGTCCTGTCCCGGGACAAACGAACTCACCCACTTTGTCTGTCGCTACAACGCCTTCTACTCTGGTTACATCGTCGGTTATGTCGCCATCGGCGTCTACGTCTGAAGGGCCACCCATTCCGTCGCCTTTCACAACAGGGAACGAAAAGACCACTACAACCAGCACGACTACGTCTACAGTGACAACAACACAAGCAGCTCCGTCACCCAGCGACTGCATTGAAATAGAGCCGGACCAGATCATCCTGACGGACCTAGGCAACCCAGACACATCGTATGGACCCAACGAAGAAAAGCACATCCAGGTCTCGCCGAACGCTTCGACCATTTTCAACTTCCACTTCGATGAAAGTGATCTTGGTAAGATATGCGAGCTCTCGTTCCGTATCGCAAAGGGTCAGCCGATGATCCTAAACGGCACGGGCATCGTGACTTTCACGGCGCTCGACACTAGAGCACCGCCGAACACGACTTACAACACGACGCCGCGTACCCTCGAGACTATCGACAACTTGCTTCTGTACAAGGGCATGGAACATGGGTTCGGACCGTTCCCGTGTCCCGGATCTACATCGCATGGTGGAGTTCTGCTTGGTGAGGCGCCAATGTCGGATACGTGCTTGGACTGCCTGCAAGGCGAAGGGATGGGACTGTTTTTACGGAAGTGCTGAGGTTGGTTGAGTCATGACGGCCAGAGGCACCTTTGGAACTTCATCTTTTCTTCACTATCGCTCTTGTCTTGCTCTTCCATATAGGAGAGGGAGAAGTTGAGGGTTTTCGTTGTTGTTTTTGGTCTTTCTTGGAGGATATCATGTTCGTACGACTGGAGGTCGGTTGTTCTACTTACTTAGATTTAGCTGTTGTTGCTTCTTAGACGTTTTTGGGGATGAGATTATTTTGTAGATTAGAGACTTTGATACCCTTTAGGTGAATTCTATGATCGTTATCTTCTTCTTTTAGACAAGGGGACCCTTTCGATCATGACAAGGACCGTAAACGATGGTGGCGTAGATGTGATTAATGGGGGAAGATTTCAAGGTTGTGGTTTGGGCGTTATCTATTTCTTACGCACAAGTCGACGTAAGGATCCATCGTCTTGAGCTCCGGTTCAAGGTATTCTGGCTGTTCAAGATAATCAAGAGGACCCTTCCGGTCGTGATGAAGCTGTGAAGCAACGGATCCGTGGAGGTGAGAAATAAGGGCGGGTTATAAATAGAAAGATGCGTTCATGGAGATTTGGAGGATATTCAGGGCATCCTGGAAACGTGATCACCACGTGTATGATCCTTTGTGCGGGTTGGTTGAGTAATATCACGGGCCGTGAGCTGAAGATCCCCGTGGAACAGCTTCGCATTGAGCCTCGTTCGCCATGGAGTCCAGTTGATCATGGGTCTTCGCTGTTGTTCATGGGCCATGGGTGAGGTTCCTACGATAACGAGGAAGAGGACGTTATTTTTGGAACTTTCGACTCCTTGATGAAGTGTATTATCATGAGGTATGCTCACGTGCACGATCTGGAAAATCAACGCGAAGAGCTGGACGAAACAACGGCGGCTGGAACTATTGGTATTGTAATCAATCACCTGGTAACGGAAGAACGAATCTGGATAGTAACGCTGCTATTCGGGGAGATAGGTTTGTACAATCACTCATGACCTTCTCATACCACCTCAATCGCTCGCATCGTCGCGTCGAAGTCGTTGTCTCAGGCAGCCATCAATAAGGGGCAACTTGTACATAGGTAGTTCAGGCTCATCAAAATTCGCCACGTGCCAGCGACGTGCGCATGAACGACCGTCGTCGAACCGGGCTGAAACAAATGAGACTACATCTAGCAACGGGACTAGCGACGGCATGGCTTCGATCCGATCTCAGATCGGTTGTGCGACGACGAGGCGGCTGGCTAGACTACCGGGTGGCAAATGAGTGAAAGGAAGTGAGAAGATACGCGGCTTGCCTATCTAGTCTCTTCCGAAGTTCGGCCACGCGAGTAATGCGTTGTTGATTAATACCTCAGTAATCTGCGGATTACTATGCCATCTCTCTGCCTATCTGTCTATTCTGTATCTACGCGCCGGCGAGAGGACAGACGCATAGCCAAAACGATTGTAGGTATATACGACCTGGCTATCTGAGACGAGCGAGCGGCGAGGCCTCCTGTTTGTTTCAAGCCGGAGAAACGACGGATTGAGGCCTGTTGTTCTACCGTCCTTCTAGTCGCGTTCTTTTGTTCTGCCTAGTTCCTGGATTGAGATTAGTTGGGGGATTTGCCTTTGTGGTGGCGCTGTTAGGTGCTGAACTCGGATTCATGAGATGCATCTCCAAAAGGGGTGAACTGGGTTCGGAGAGGGCAAGAGGGATAGGTTGGTATTCTGCTCTTCTTTGTGATGTGCATTCCGACCATTACGACTGAACAGACATGTCGTGCGATTTGTGGTGTTTTTTTACTGCTTTTTGGATTGTTCAAGGATCTCGTAACTGACGATATGCTGTGCTGCTCGCAAAGGGACCGTCGGGTCGATACTATCTGATATTTCTGAGCATTGTCTATCTACCTACCACATATCACATGCATGGATGATTCTAAAAGCGTCTCGACTAGGCTGACCCAAATCCCCAGACGCCCGAGCGGCACATACGCGAACGCCACCCATCGACTGGCTAAGAACTCACGACTGCGCCCTCTCACCACCGAGTCCCCGACCTTCGCCGATACCCCAAGGTGCACCCGGTAAATCCTGCCGAGTGTCTGTAACAGCCGACGGTCCCAGCCGTCCGGCTGTTTCGCAAGGGATGTTAGGGTGGAATCCAAAGAGAAGGCATTGAGATGGAGGGAAAATCCGGGGGAAACACGGGTAGATATCTGACTCATCCTACGTATTTTCGCCTCGCCGCAGAGTGTGTCTCGTCGAACAAACCGGTAGTCTTGGAACCAACCGATCGATCGTCAGAGTCTCAGTGTCTCTGGGCAGTGTAGATCCGGCAGTTACCATAGCATGAATGTAACCGTCTCGTCGATGCTCGGCACATGACGACGATCTGACCTGGAGATCGACGGATCATCGAGGACTTTCCACTCAGGTCTCTCAATGAGACTTTATAAGATTTTTGCTTTTTCCTCGAGAACGAGAAGAATCGCCACGTGGGAAGGTCGTCGCAGCTCGTTCGCGAGGGAATCATTGACATTTTACCTTCCTACCAACTCGAATCTCTTCGTTCGCATGCAAGCCCCTTTGTTGAGAACGCATCTACCTGCCAAGATGGGACGAGAACGGGATCTGAGAACCTTCTGGGACCTTGAACACGGGACATGTTTGGCGCATTTCCTACGAAGTACTGGTATCGTAGGAGCACTTCCGAGCCTACACTACGCGACACGTGCGCGCGAGTCAAAGACCAGATTACCTTTAATATTGCTCTGAATCCTGGGGCTGGACGCGGTGTCGTCTCCTGAGCAACGGCATTTCTGTCGCGCTTGAGGCTCTACCTGTTTCCCCCTTAGTATCTTCCATCGTGTGAGGCCGGTTACGCGTTAGTGTGGGAGTATAGCAATGACGGTGAGAGAGGACAATCCATTTTGGGCAATAAACGAAAACAAGAACAACCCGACTAGATTGATTCAGGTATCGCGTTGCCTCCTCTGAAGCCACGAGTAAGTAGTCTCGAGCTGCCAGACTCAGACTCCGCGAAGGAAAATTACGTTCTTTGGCCCAGGGTAGCGCATGCTGACTCCATCATCATCCATCCCAACCCTGCGCCTAAACCAATTCACGCGTGTGCTCCTTCGCGGCGCGACGTGCGATTGGACGGAAGCGAAGGGGGCCACAGGAAATAAGAAATGTTGGGGGACATGCGGCTAAGAGATGGGCAAGGACGCCCGCTACGGTTTGCTGTCGTCAGCGCGCAGCCGGTGATCCCTGTCTTTGGGGATCCTCGGGTTCAGGGGTGGAGTGTTCCTGTGCGAACTGGGGACAACGTCGTCATTCTCCTTCAGGGCCCCAGGAGAAGGGTGAGATTTTAATCGAGACAGGCACGTTTAATTGAGAGACGCCAAAAATATCGCGGAGTCGTGGTGATCCGGCTTATCGTGAAGTGGTAGTATCGCGACCAGTGGTGACGGCGCGATCCGGTTAATTCGGATTCGTCGCAACATCGAGCCGGTTTACCTGCCTACACTGGTGTAGTCGACAGAACAATCCCTCCGGCAAGGTGGAATACCGGTAGAAAGGGAGAGAACACGGCCAATTGATTGGGGTAGGTAACAGTGTCGGTAACGTTGCAACTTGATCTTACAAGGGGATTTTGGGTATTATTTTTCTTTTTTTCTTTATTTATCTCTCTCGCAGTTATCGAGAAGCGCAAAAGAACGCATGTCTTCCTGCGATATAGCTAAGCCAACCGGGAAGTTTGAGGATCGACATATTCCGTAGCCTACGGAGTAATACTCTCTTGCTATTTGGGGCTTCATCGGCCCTTCAGAGATAATAGGATCCCATCCATGATCCCGCTTCTATCGCGTAGGCGTGGTGAAATTAAACTACTGGTACCTACCGTAGACAGGTAGCGTGGGCAATCCCTCGATTCCCTCGCCATGGGAGAAGACAGGGGTCGAGGAAAAGGGACAACTAGACGGCCTAGCCTTCTCTAGGTAGGTATTTGCCCCTTGGGGTTATTAGTGCCCGGAAACTAAACCGACTAAGGGCAACGGCTCGAGGATTCGACAACAAAATGAAGCCACGAGGAAACATGAGGCGGTCTGATGAGTTGCGCGGGGGACTCTGTCTTCGTCTCTTTCGCATCATCCCAAACAGGTTAAACCGCAACTCCTTCGAGTACCCCTTTGGCCGGTAAGGGTGTTCTGTTCCTGACGATCGGTTGTAGAAGGTAGGTAGGTAGGCAACTAATGCGCATGCAGGTAATGGGTGGCGCCGTCCCCTTTCACCATGTGTGTGAACGTGTGGTCTATGTCTGGGCAAGCATGTCCCTCGGCTTGCAAGGGGTCCCTCAAGCAACTACCGTACTGGGAATTAATTCCTCACTTTGGGAGCCGGGGTTTATCCCTCACCTTCCGGCTCTGGAAGTCCCGTCCACTCGATTGGCCACCTGTTACCATGGACCTTGACAACGTTCACGGCTCGTGGGATGCACCTTAGATCACGGTATCCGTAGAGCCTTTCATTTTATCTTCAGATGAGCGATTTCTATGTAGATAACGAACTTGTCTATTCCCTATGTTTCGTAGTCTACAGATCTCAATGGTACCAATAGATATCATCAACACACTAATCGTCCCGGACAGATATAACACTTGATATATTATCAGACGTCGTTTGTTGTCATTGGATGCCTATACAGATTACAATAATGTGATCGGTTGCAGGATAGGTATCAAGGTGCTCAACCCGTCAAACAGTTAGGAGCCTCCACTAGACAAGCCGGCAAGACACTCGTAAGCCTAGCTAGTTCTAGTTACAGCATGGAATATTTTGGGGTCGTCTGGTGGAGTCGGTAGGTGCTCTTCCCTGCGGTGATCCCTGGTGTTGAGATCGGCCAAAATAATCATCTTAAAGCACTTGGACGCGCTACTCCTGCCTACAATCTAGCGTGGTGCTTGTTTTCGGAGGAGTGAGCGTCCATCCCGGATCAGGAAGCTCACCGTCCCAAAGGAACATGTAACTAGAAAGGGTCAAATTCGATTCTATTCCGCGGTGAGCGGACGTGAAGACAGATAGGGACGTTGTTACCGCGGAACTACGCAGCATCCGGGTGAGAGAATGTAACAGTCACCATCACCAACAACACACGATAATAATACCAACAACAATAAGAAAGGGGCAGGTAACGCCGTTAGGAAGAACCAAACAGACGGAAATTCAGATCGGGGCAAATCTCAAGCCTCGAATTGCTTATACAACGATCGTCAAGAGACGAAACAGTGGTGAAGTACGGACGCAAGCGTAGCCAAGAGTAGGCTAAATGATAGTCAGGGACATTCACACTAGAGCCGGATCTGTACCTGGACTAGAGTCTTAGAGCCTCTGCTAAATCCTTCCTGGCCTGATCGTCTCTCTTCCACCTAAATTGTACCTGCCTATTAGCGGAATAATAACGAGATCCTGGTCCTGCTCGATGGATTACTGATACCCTTCAGATGTCTATCTTGTCTATCTGGTATTAGGTAGTGCAATTCTCCCCTAGAGCCCTGTCGTCTCACTTTCCGATTCGTTCGTGGAATCCCGCCTGCGCGTGTACCGATCGAGAAGCTCACTGACAATGCTTGTCTGTTCCCCAGCTAGCCCGCGAATCCTCTGTCCAGAAGGCCTGCTGAGAGATTTCGCCGCCATGGAGCCCAGTCCCGTTCAAGCACAAGCCTGTTCCTGCTTGTCACATCAGTTGCCGTCTTGAGCATGGAGCATGTAAACGTTGCGAACGGCTACCAGGGGTCCGTCGGCATGTAGAGCAGGATGACCAGCATCGCTGCCTGGGATGTGGGCATGCTCCTGTAACGAGCCCTGTTCCTTGATGCTACAGTAGCCTATGGGAAGTCCAATCTTGTCCCAACCTTCGCCGTTTCACGCGACAAGGCAAGGCCATGTTATCAAGTTTAGAATCCCACACCAGCGCTAGTGTGCACTACGCTAGGGTCGCACGTGCGATGGCTGCTCCTTGAATCCATGTGGATACTGGTAGATGAGGCGAAGGGCCGATGATCGTGAAGGTTAGGTAGGATTGATACTGTCGACAGGGTGGTCGTTGGTGGGAAATGGCAACGATGCAATTGTGTATATAAGGGGGAGACTTCCTCATCAATATCACCTCTTTCTTTTCCCAAGCATCACAGCCTTCACACATCAGGACATCTTCAGCAGCTCCGGCAGCTTTTCACTCCCTTCTTCTTTATTCATTCCTTCAAAAGCTCAGGTAGCTTCTCACTCCTTAACAACAAACCAAAAAAAACAATCAAAATGGCTCGCTCTATCCAGGCCCTCGCTTCCGCTGCCAGCATCTTGGCTCTTGCCCCCTCCGCTCTTGCCGGATTCAACCCCGCCGCTGAGGACAACCTCACCATCTACTGGGGTCAGAACTCCGCTGGTGGCCTCGACACCCAGGACAGACTCTCCGCCTACTGCAAGGATGACGGTGTCAACGTAAGCTAGCACTTCTTCTTCACCACCAGCAATCGGTCTTCTCTAACATGGCGGCCTCTAGATCATCAACGTCTCCTTCTTGACTGGTATCACCAACCCCACCACCAACTTCGCCAACGCTGGCAACAACTGCGGCACCTTCGCTGGTACCAACCTCCTTGAGTGCCCTGACATTGCGTAAGTGGCCTTCTCACAGAGCCCCCAACATCTTCTCCGGGCTATTCACTAACACGCTCCGCTCCAGTGCCGACATCGCCACTTGCCAGGCTATGGGCAAGACCATCCTGATGTCCATCGGTGGTGCCACCTACACTGAGGGTGGTTTCGCTGACTCCGCCACCGCTGAGGCTTCCGCCCAGGTTGTCTGGGACCTCTTCGGTCCTAACACCTCCGCTGCCAACCGTCCCTTCGGTGACGTTGTCATCGACGGTTTCGACTTCGACTTCGAGTCCTCCACCCAGAACTTCGCTCCCTTCGCCCAGAAGCTCCGCTCCCTCATGGACGCTGACTCCAGCAAGACCTGGTACCTCTCTGCCGCTCCCCAGTGCGTCTACCCCGACGCTGCCATGAACGACATGCTCGACGGCGCTGTCGACTTCGACTGGATCAACATCCAGTTCTACAACAACGGCTGCGGTCTTAACGACTTCAGCACCCCCAACGCCTTCAACTTCGGCACCTGGGACAACTGGGCCAAGACCGTCTCCAAGAACCCCAACGTCAAGGTCAGCATCGGTGCCCCTGGTGCCCCCACCGCCGCCGGCCAGGGCTACGTCGACATCAGCACCCTCGACACCATCATCTCCGACACTGCCTCCAAGTACTCCAGCTTCGGTGGTGTCATGATCTGGGACATGTCTCAGCTCTACACCAACCCCGGCTACCTTGAGGGTGTCGTCTCCGCCCTTGAGGGTCTCTCCCCCGCTCCCGCTGCTCCCCACACCACCTCTGCTCCCACCACCACCACCACCGCCGCTGCTGCTCCCCACACCACCATGGTCACCAGCACCAAGACTGCCTCTGCTCCCTCCACCACCGGCCTTGCTCAGTGGGCCCAGTGCGGTGGCAGCGGCTACACCGGCCCTACCCAGTGCGCCTCTCCCTTCTCTTGCGTCGCCATCAGCGAGTGGTGGGCTCAGTGCGAGTAAGTTCGGTAACTTTTTAACCGACTTGACTCTCTAATACCCAACTGAGAATCCGGGGGAGCGGCGGCCCGTTTCTTCCCACCTCTCTCTCTCTGCCTTCTCTCCTTCGATTCTTTTCTTTCCGCTACACTTTAAATTTCCTGGATGTTCCTATTTGTGATGAAGAAAAGCAAAGGGGGCCTGTCACCAGCGAGTTCTGGTACACGCCTTGTCTCCCACGCTGTGCGAAAAGGGGGGACCGGAAAAGAAGAACCACGAAGAGAAAAAGACGAGAGAAGGGAATGGAAAGCAACGACGCCAGCATCGGTCTCGACCTTACCAGCTTTGGTAACACCTTTTCAAACTTCCCTTTTGTATAACTTTTTTACCTCTTTTTGAAAGATTGAAAGCGTTGTATATATTCTTTTTTCCACGCTAATTTCTTCTTCAAATACCTTCTTGTATATACTTGAGAAATATTTGGCCGCATGCCAATGAATATATATATATCATTGTCCTGATACATTTCTGAGTTCGACTTCTTCATGATGATAAGATGTGATTTGTTAATGTGCTTGATGAGATCTGAGTTCCGAATAGGGGGCTTGGATGATGTTTTCTTCTTGACGCGGACTTCGTGGGAAGAATCTGCTTCGCGCTGTGGACTTACGTACGATAGGGGATGGAGTGGCTGGAATTGTGGCTGGTTAGATGTGGCTGGTGTCCTCGGTTGCTTTCTATCGCAGATGATTCGTCCCGAAACCATGACGTTGGGGAAGAATCACCACATCTACGGATCGCCCCTGAATCTAATCTAGGTACATACTACTAGTTTCTCACGTCGTCAAGAGCAAAGTGCGTGTGTGTGGAGTATGTTAGGGGATTCATTTCCTGTACTCGTAATTCAAGAGTCGCGGCGCGCCTCTATGTACCTATTTCGTACATGACCTCTCAGGTTCTCTCATAGTGTACAAACATCGCATGATGTGCATCCACTGACATGACAAGCAACATGACATAACTCGTAGGCAGGTCATTATAGAGCATCGTCTCAACAGAAGCCCAACATCGCACAACTCCCTTGAAATCAACCTCCTTTACTCCCTCCAGACGAAGATACCCTTCGCATACAAGCCCGCGATGATACCAACGCCCCGCTCCGAGTCGCGCGCTCCCGTCGCGCTGCTAGGATACTCAAGACCCGCATACAACGTCTGCAGGCCTTCCTTCTCCGTCCATCTCGCAACCCAAGATGGCGCCGTAGTTGTCTTGCAAGTCTCGCGCGTCTGCTCGTCGAGCTCCTCAGCTCCGTTGCAGATATGGCGCGACTTGGTGAACTTGACAAGAGCGGGGAAATGAGGGTGGCCCGCGATGATGAGGGCACCATCCTTGGAGACAGAAAGGTTGTCCGCGGCAAAGGGGACGCGGATCTTCGAAATGCGCTTGAATACGGGCACTGTGGCGTTCTCGGGCTTGCTAATGTCGAAGAGGTCGACGCGCGCCCAGGTCGAGGATGCGACGGCGGCGGTGGTCGCGTTTAGGAGCTCGATGCCGTTGGCGAAAGACATGCGCGCGACGATGTTAGCTTGGACGGAGTCTGCAGCGGACATGTCAACGTGAACGATGGTGCCGCCGGGCAGGCCGAGGTAGGTCTCGACTTTGTTGGCGATAGGGAAGTCACGGACGAGGAAGTGGTGATCGTTTGTGACATAGAACTCGTGGTCGTTAACAAGGACGATGGAGTTGGGGCCGTGAATCAGAGGGTGCTGGATTGAGCGGATGTGCGTCGCGGTCAAGGCTTCGCGGTCGATCTTGAACACCTCAATTGCGGCGTGGGAGGGGCGGTGGCTCGAGACGAGGAGGGTCGAGGTGGTCTCGTTGTAGGCCATGCCGAGGGTATGAAATTCCGACTCGTAGTCGAAGTTGACGAAGGTAAGCTCTTTGAGGGCTTCATTGTCGCTTAGATCGGCGTCCTTGTAGTTGTACACATACAGCTTGCCGGTGTCGACCGGTCCGGGGAGGAAGATGCCCTAGTGAGGTTGTGGGTTTTAGCAGGCGCACAAGGCACATGATGTCTGAGGGATGCGGGTAGCCGAGACAGAGCCACATGTTGGTTCTAGAACAGTCTCGGATTGGGTGTTTCTCGTGAAACCATCGAAGCTTGGTCCGGCGCCAAGAACATGACGGCAATTGAAGTCAAACACACGACTTACCATGACAGTGTTGTAGCGCTCGCGGCCAGGGTCGCAGCCGAGGATGGCGAAACCCTCAGACTCGATTAGGAGCGCATCTTCGCAGCTGCGGATGCGATCGGCAAACTTGATCTCGTGCGACGCGAAGGTGTCGACACTGATCAGACGGCTAGGAGCATTGTTGTAGAAGACGTGGTAAAGGCTCTGACCTCGTTCGAGGAAGTAGGGAGCCAGCGCCGCCAACAGGATGATCTGCGCACATAGGTATTTGGTCAGCAAGCGTCCTTTTCTGCGCGTCCATAGTCATCTCAAGTGTTCCGTAGATACTATTCGGCGTCATACAAATCACTGTGTCAAAGTCGCTGCTATTCCCTTGCATTCGGCATCCACGCGGGAGTGGAATGAAGGAGGACCATGCGCGACACAGCGCGGAACGAGGGACGACAATATGTTGAATCGGATTGTTACAGATTGTGTGTGGAATAGGTAGGGCTTACCAGTAACGCCTTGAAAGCCATTGTTGCGGTGTTGCGTGCTGCCTTTGTTCGATGGGCACCGCGCGAGAGCGTTGTTGTAGGTAAAAGGTTGGGGGAATTTGGGCTGGCACCGCTACCCTCTTTTACCGGCTGTGGGCAACTCGGTATTCGCTTATGAAATCGGAGTGAAAAATACTTGGGTTGGGTACTCGGGAATCGTCCATCGTAGCTTCCATGTTTGACTACTCATGCGTGACTGCCCTCGTACAGATAAGCTGAGGCTATGACGGAAAGCACGGTGGGTTACTACTCGCCGGTCAGCTGTTAGAGCGATTCTTCAGAGCTGAGACGAGTCACGACAGAACCTGTCCGCATGTAAGTAGATAAAAATACAGAATAATCGTACGTAATGACTTTTATACGGAATAATAACTGCAAAATTGATTGTCCCTTAACAGATTCTTCACGAGACTGTAACAATCCACCAAGTTTATCTGCTGTAATTCATGGTCCGTAGTAGTCCGTACATATCTGATCCAACCTACAGCATCACCTCTGCTGACACCAGGATACCGACCCCACGGACACGGAAGCATTAGAGTTGTCGGCATTGTACCTACCCCATACTTTTTTATTCCTGCAACAAAAGATTCGTCAATAATCCCCGCCTTTCACTTTGACAGGTGATTTGTGTAGTTTTTCTTAATTTAGGGCTTGTGAAGTCTTGTTCCTACGAAGTGCTTGTTCGGCCCTGTACCTACTAAACTCGACTCTGTAGGGCTACCGGTCCGCCACGGGCCACGGCCCACTACCGAGTCACCGACCCCCGAGTGTACCTTGGAACTCTCCGATTCACGGCATGCCATGCTCAGCGATAACCTGAGCAGGACAATTACGTCATTTATCCACTAATTGCTCGCAGAGGTCGTCAAATGTATTCCGTACGGAATACGGATTAGTACGAAGTACAAGTACACGCTCAGTCAATTCACGACTGATTTCTTGTTCACTGCACTCCTTATACCATTCTGACACGGGATTGATTTCTCAGTTTGTAAGCTCTGGTTATTAACCCTGTCGTTACAGTTAATATCAACGCATCATGTTCATACTCGTACGAGTCCGTCAACGTGGTAGGTGTCAGTACGTAGATACGGAATACTATTCCGTAAAAAACGGGATCATCGAATCGCGTGCTTCGCGTCATTAATGTATGGATTAGGTACGGAATACTTCGTACTACTAGTCCGCAATCGGTTTGAATTCGTGAACCCAGATTTCATGCACGCCATGCTGCTATTCTTGCACCATCTAAACCAATCTGGGACCTAACTTGGTCGTTGCTAGACTGGCATGCATACTGGACGCACGGACCAAGTGTGGAAGGAAGGAAAGCAGTGGTGACGTAATCGAATGAGAGGAGACATAGCTAGTTCGGACTCCGAAAGGACCGAGAGAGAGAATCATCACCAATACACACACACATTCTCGTTCTTAAAATTCTCAATTTTTCTGGTGGTCCCAGTGAGGCACTTCAACCACAGAAGACCAAGAGCTGATCAGACTGAATCAGTGTAAATCCTTCGCTGGATCTCAACTCCGCTCGTCATCAAGAAAAGGTACTAAAATTCGGACGCTGCGAGTCCTGCTGAACGACGACGCGTTCGTCTGCTTGAAGATTTGATACGGCACTGCTTGGCCGAGATTGTTTAAACGCGAGCACTGCGAGCTCTGTTATATTTTGAGAAGAAAACCTGAAAAAGAAGAAAAACTGAAGAAAAACAAACGAGGAAAACATCTGAGCAACGGGCTGACCGCTCGCCGCCTCAAGTCATGATGGCGGACTCCGAGCCAGATCACCAAATGGCACAACTGTCACAACAACTCGAAAAAGATCTTACCATTTCCTCTGGAGAAGGAGCAGCATCAGTCGAAAACGAAGAAAAGTCAAGAATGGAAGCGACTCCAAATGCTTCACGAAGTGACGAAAATCAGACAAAGCAGGCACCACTCGCCTGTCGGGAAGTACCAAGTGGAAATGCTTCTCGCGAGGAAGCCGAGAGCGAACCTGCAGGCAGGAGCGAAGTGGCAGACGGGAATGACCCACGGAGCGCGTCTCATCCGGTGTCCCGTTCATCCCCAAAGCAAACCGCACCTATTCCCGTCATGGTGCTGCCTTTACCCTCCTCATCCGTTGACACTTCATCACAAACCCCTGACTTGCAGTCATTTCAGCGCGAAAGAGAGAACGAAAGCTCAAGTCTCTCCATTGCAGCCATTCAAGTACTTACATCTCATGATCACTCGACTACATCAGGACTGCATGCTAACATTGCACCCATTGACGCAGAAACACTGCAACGATCAGCGTCAGAGACTTACAGACCTAAGCACAGACAGGACGTCTGCCCATCAAGTGCTGACGCATCGCCACCATCACCTGCAATACCTTTTGGCCCATCCCCATTCCAGGGCGACCTGCTAGACAAATCGCCCTCCATGGAATCCGAACCGCCCCCTGAAGTTCCACCCCCTCAAGAGCGTCCCCGACCGGAGCCTCCAACTCAGCCACTCTTCCAAGGACCAGCCGCAGCCTTCAATCCTGCAGGCTTTAATCCCGCTGGTTTCAACACCGGAGTTCCACTGGTTCCAGATCTTGCCGCCTGCGGCCACTTTGACGGCAGCGAGTCAGCAGGGAGATGGCTGACACAGCTTCGCTGGCAATTTCGCAGAGTGGGCTACCGAGACGCCGATATTCCTCCGGCTGAAGCAATCTCGGCCATCAACATGCTCTGTACCAGGGAGGCTGCGACCTTCCTGGATTCAGACCAGGCCCTTCGGGAGATCATTGACAGAGCTTCAGAGAACACAGCCACACGCGAGGATCTCCTTCGACTGGAGCAAGCACTCAGAGACAAATATCCAGTGAAGCCAGTTGACCTGGAAGAACTTGACGATCTCACCCGCATTGCACAGGGCAAGGACGAGCCCCTGGCTCAGTATCACACCCGCATTCAGAACGCACTTCGTCAAGCGGGAGGCAAAGACGCGATGAGAGCCCCGTCAGCTCGAAATGGACCCGTCCCCACAGCCCTCACGGCAGCAGAAGCCACTCTGCTGAAGACAGTCATCAGCGGCTTCGTCGACGGACTGACAGACTTCAAGCTTCGGCAAGAGGCGTTGGGAAATCGTGGCAGAAGTGCAAAATCTCTCGCTCAATGCTACGAGATCGTGAAGGAATCACAGCGAGTGCTCGATGAAAAGAAGAAAGCAGAGGAAACAGAGAGGAGCCGAACGGAAATCGAAGTTATCCGAAAGGCACTCGGCGAGAATCCCTCCATGACCGTCGGAGACGCGGTCGCACAATGTAGGATGCAGATGGCCCCACTTACTGTCTCCAGCTCTTATTCTCAAGCATACACATCCTCCGCTCTGCCGGCTACTCAACAATACGTCAGTCCCGTCGCACCAGCGAATCCGTACCTCAATGCACAGGCGGTGCAAACGGGACCGTACTCCAATACAAGCCCGAACAGCATGGGTCAAGGACCACAAGGGTCACTGACACAACCAACCTACGGAAGGAGACCTGATCTTATCTGCTTCAACTGCCAACAGCCCGGTCATTACTC